>JAXRKP010000485.1:50000-230000 GCA_037039925.1 Doris montereyensis
GATATCCTTGACAAGTTGGAAAGACAGATAACACAACATACACTACAACGTTATAAGGGAGCGCAAGTAAGAAGCAACTTTAAAGGAATGCAAGAGCAAATACCAAACAGACACTTTCTAACACACGAACAAAATATACAACGTGATAAACAAGTTAACGAAATAATTGATAAACATTGAAAAACACAAACTCAATTACAGACAATAACACATGCATTCCAGGAGTTTTACCAAAGACTACACAGACGAAATAACAGATATTACATCACAGGAAGAAATTTTTAAACACTGCAAGATACTGCCAGACAAATACAAACAAGAAATTGACAATCCTATAACACTACAAGAAATAGAACTTAGTGTAAAACAACTTAAAACAAATAAATCCCCTGGGCCAGATGTCCTAACACTAACATCGGAATTTTGCCAATTCTTTTTCCCACAATTGGGTTTTCTTTATTCGAAAATGCTTGAAGTTTTGATACCGGAGACCTGCCCGCGTCTTTAATTACTTTAAATAATTCAATCATCACTTTGCCATTGCCAAAAGATCGAAATGATCAAACAAATCTTAAAATATATAGACCCATATCCCTTCTAAACACGGACTACAAGATTGTTACCAAGTGTCTAACAAATAAGATCAAACCTATCCTTTATAATCTTGTTCATATTCATATGGACCAACAATGTTCAGTGCAGGGAAGAAACATAACAAACCATACACATTTCATAAGAGACCTTATAAATTCAATATACACATGACAAAAATATGCTTGATGACAACAACCGGCATGACAGGGCTATAAATGGAATAGGCTACCATCTGACCAGGTCTGGCCCTAGACCCGAAGATGTTCTTTGTCAGTAGGCCTATAATAAATTAGGCCAAGACGGAATGCAACGGCAAAGGTCTTAGCCAAGGCATCTAGGTCTAGCCGCCGCGTCATTCAGAGGTCAGGGGTCACCATCGTTTAGCCGTCAATGTGTTTCGGGTTCAGAGGTTAAGAATTTTTGGTAGGATAATAGATGGTATCGACATTTTCTTTGAATTCGATTACCAAGCCTTTATTTTACAGAGCGGTTCCATACCCTGTATTGTCCGACTTAAAAAAAACTAAGTGACGAATTCACAGTTGCAAAAGCGCGCAAACTTGTAATCTAGCTAATGTAATCTTATAGTAATTACAGTACTAATAAAATTTAATAGAATATCTGTTTTTTTATTTTCAAAAAATTTGTAATACATTTTCTGGTGCTAAATTTAACTCTTTCTCTCTTTTATCGGAGAGCCCAAAAGTATATAAATATTATGTATCTTCATGCCACCTGTAAAATTGTGCCTTAGGGCCAGCGCACTGCACACACACACCACAACAAGTAACAAAAGCAAAAGAAAAGAAAGAAATCATTCATCTAAGATTAGCAAAACAGAAGCTGCGACCAAACAGTGACGTCACACCAATACCTAAATTTTATACAATTGCTCGCTATGACTTCTCAACTTTGCATTGACTGGTGCCAGGGATAAAAAGTAACATGAGTGTGAGTCATTTAAAAATCGTCATTTTAAACAAAAAAAGGAGACTTTGTCAGATAAACAGTACCATAAAAGCACAATTAATAAGTATAGCCTTGATTCAAAAAGTCTGGCAAGCACACAGTCACGTTCAAATTCTCCGACCCCTCTAAACTGAGTATGAGTATGAGTATGAGTATGAGTATGAGGCTTAATTGTCATAATTTGCTGCTAAGTTGTAGGAAAGTTCCTTCAAAGCATTACGGCCCATAGAGCTGAAGCTTATCCCGGTTTCAATAGCGTGAAGTGAAGCGGAGCAGATGACAATTATCACCTCCTGGCCAGGACGCTAGTCAGATGCAAGTTTTTACTTCCAAACTAGTGTTTGTAACCATTTTCACCTGGGCGGATTGGGGGAAAAGCATGTTAAGTGTCTTTCCCAGGGAGTACATTGTCAGATCTAGCTCTGCTAGAATTCAAACTTGGGATCTCATAATCCCCACTCCGACAGGCTAAACCGCATGAGCATTCCAATAACCGAAACCTGAATCATATTCTTAAGAAATCGCGAGAAGTAATTTAGCAAGTGAAAAAGTGTCGTTATGTTATATCCAATGTGTTATAATAAGCAATGTTATTATAGGCGGCGAACACTACAGACTAAGAAGTAGTGAAAGTAGTAGAACATGGAAGAGGGGTGGGGGGGGGGGGCAACAACATTAGTATTAATAGTAGTAGCACTACATGTAGTACAGTGTAATACATGTAGGCCTAATCGCAATAGTAGTAATTGTAATTGTAGTAGCAGTAGTAGTAGGCCTAGTAGTATGTTAGTAGTAGGCCTAGTTATAGTAGTAGGCCTAGTAGTAGGCCTAGTAATAGTAGTAGCAGTAGTAGTAGGCCTAGTAGTAGGTTGGTAGTAGGCCTAGTAATAGTAGTAGCAGTAGTAGTAGGCTTAGTAGTAGTAGTAATAGTAGTGCCAGTAGTAGTAGGCCTAGTAGTAGGTTAGTAGTAGGCTTAATAATAGAAATAGTAGTAGTAGTAGTAGGTCTAGTAGTATGTTCGTAATAGGCCTAGTAGAAGGTTAGTAGTAGCCTAGGCTTAGTAATAGTAGTAGCAGTAGTAGGCCTAGTAGTAGTTTAGTAGCAGGCCTAGAGAGAAAGAAAAAAGGGAGAGAGAGAGAGAGAGAGAGAGAGAGAGAGAGAGAGAGAGAGAGAGAGAGAGAGAGAGAGAGAGAGAGAGAGAGAGAGCGAGAGAGGGGGAGAAGGTCAAATTTTGCCCGTACGGCTTGTACCAAGGCCGTCTCTAATAGATCTAGTCGTAGAAAAGAAGAGGGATAAGCTAGCTTCGATATCATATCAAAAGGTATCGCTGGTCAAAATCAACCCGGAAGCAGAAACTTGGATGCTTCAGGGTCAAGACCGTTGGAGAAAGCGTAGCCGTTGATTGGGTTGATGAATTTTGTGGCGTACACTTTGAATGACGGCAAAAGCTACTTTTCATTGTTCTTACATTACAAGAATTATTTTGAACAAATCGAAGCGGTAAGTCGTTAATTTGAAATAATAATCAAATGTGACATGATGAAATATATTAAATGTCTATGTATGAACTCTTAATAACTGTTATTTATGTATTGTAAATCAGTCTAAAGCCCGCTTATAATAACGGCGCAAAAGACATTGTTGTGGTTTGAACGTCGTCATCATCTGGGCCCAGTGGTGGGGAGGGTACCGACAGTCTATCAATCATGTTTCACGAAAGAAATAAGCTGAAACAATTTGTTTAATTTCTTACTGAGACGGCCAGTTAAAGGAAATGAAGATGGTAATGTTTTTATTTATTCCAATTTTTCTTTTTCAAGCGCCGTTTCCATATTTTGATCTTCTGCGTCCAAATCAACCGCCAACGCCTACTCTAACTCTGGCGGTTCAAACTTCAAAGAGAAGCAGCTCTCGTGGTTTGCTCTCACTGTTCTCCCTATTCAGTGTTGAAACTCACTTGTAAGATTCGAAATGCAACCTGCTCCATCATATGCTTGTTGTAAATCTCTGAGGATAAAGTCTAGTAATAAAATAGAGATTCAAGAATATAGAATCTAATTCGAAATGATCTTGGTAGACTCAGGAAACATGTTAAATTTGAAGATTGAAGGTAATTGAAGACAATACCACAGAATTGAGAATTAGGCAGCTAGAATTAGAGCTAGATTTATTATTATATTTTGTAGACTGTATGTGTAAATCTTATATGTTATTGTAAGGCAAAGATTTTTTATTTTGTAGGTGCTGTTGGTTTTTCATTGGCGTGTGCAAACATTTTTTCAGCTGTGTGCACCTTTTCCCCCTGGTGTACGCACGCACACAGCCTACTAGGGTAATATATTCTTTAAGCCTGGACACAAGATTTTATAGTTGACAATACATCCATTTATAGGTGATGGACTAAAAAATGGTACAATGGACATCATGGGCTGAATCTGAAGTTACTTAGATCTAGATCTCGTCTATAAAAGAGATAAAGTAGAGGCGTAGTGAAACCATAGTGAATTTTGTAATCATGGCAACATTCTGTTCAAGACCCATGGCGTATCCAGATGTTTTTTCACAACTTTGTACTCTTAGGCAGAGAAAGATCTTGTCAGAATATTAAAATGAAGCGCCTAACATGAATAAATGCGCATTGTTCTTATTGCTTATTATATGTTCAATCATGTTTTAAAAAACTCCATGATTAGTTTGAGACGTATGGGGCATTTAAACGTCAAATGACCTATCATATAGCCTCTGAAAAAGATATGATATGAGCTACTGTCTTGTATACATGTATGTTCCTCTGGGAGTTTACGACTTTGAAGTAAATGGCTTGCTGGGGAATAAATGATGTACAGTCGCTAGATCTGCACTTGCGTGGGGGTATGGATTACAAGTCCATTTTTATCTTTAGATCTAGATCTCTTCTCTCATTCAGTTGGATTTGGACCAAAAATATCAATATCAGACTCATTTTTGATAGATTATGATCAAGACTTTTGTTAATGTAACAGCAATTACTTTATGAAATAGATCTCTTTATTCTTCAACATGATATAGACTTCTTTTGCCATTGGTATTGCCAGCACAGACATAAACACTCCCTTTGGCTTTTTAATCAATAAATCCGGGTTTGATGGTTCCTGGTGATGTGGGTGGTGGTGCAATAGTATTTGATTTGGTGAGAGATTTGTGTTTGTTTTCTGAGTCAGTCTTCGTCAAGAGCAGTTGTATTTTGTTCCGACTCTACAATATTACTATACGTTATTGTTATTCCTCAATAAAGTTTCTTGTTATGTCTTATAACCAAGCTGTTTTGACATGAATTGATCATAGATATTTCACAACGAATACCAAGTGAAACATTTAACAAAAGCTAAAGATGTTGGCTTCTCTTATTCAGTTGGGCTTCTTTGTTTGAAAATTTCATCTAAGAAATAAGATTCACTGGATATTGGTACAGCACAGTGTAAATTGTCATATATACAGTTTCATTTCATTAAAAAATATTATCACTATGAATCTCATTCTTTGAAAATTTGTAACTTTGTGTCTTTATTTTGTCTTTGTAGATGGAAGCAGACATAAATGAACCTAAAGTGCCAGATGTTGAGACGAATGTAAGAGACACAGAACAAGAGCAAACTCAAAAGATGATCTGCGAAGATAACTCGGAAGGTGGATGTTTCCCAGCTTGGGCAAGCAGTACACCAGTTGCTGAAAAAGATGAAAATGGACTTGTTGTGCACATACCGTCTTTGCAGAGCAATGACAGTGGTTTCTCTGATGGAACTTTCATGTCGACACCAGCATCAAGTATTAAGGGGACTCCGTGTACATCACTTGTCTCATCTCTTTCGGATGCTCCGTCATCTGAAGCACAAACTTCTTTCCCAGATTGTGATATTTCACCAATTTTTAGGAAACGTTTACCCTTTAGGACTCGCAAATATCGCCACAGTGATCCCAGTCTTCATGCTTTGGCTCTGCAAATCAACTTCGCGGAAAGCAAGGATAGCGCTTTGAAACTAAGTCAGAGTGAAACTGCCTGCAGAGACAGTAGTGAAAAAGATAGGGGATTTACAGATGAAATTGAAAAAGTTACCTCCACCACGGAAAAGTTTTTGAGGAGAAATTTACTGCGAGAGGTAGCAGACAGAAGCAGGAGTTCATCTCGGTCGCTTTCAAGTGCGTCAGATGAATTGGAAGCCAGCTTGCAGGAAATGTCCTTGGAGGAAAGCTCATCAGAGTCTATTGCATCACCAGCTTCCCGGACTTCGTCTCCTCCTGCATTTTCATTTCCTTCACCTTTAATGTCAAGATCACAGTCTCCCCTTGCCAACGTTAATGTAATAGGGAGTGAGACCGGTGATCTGGAAATCAGAGATGAGACAGTAATTTCAAGCTGTGACTGTGATAAAGCTTCAAACAGTTCAGCTAGTGACACATTCCTCAAAACACCACAGGAAGTAGTGTTATGTCCTCGTCTGAAAATGAACATTCCTCTATAGACAGAGAGCCAAGGAAGAAACTAGCCTTTGCAGCCTGCTTGTCACTATCACCTAAATGTCATTCTCTAGAACCGTGTAGAAATATTTCATTATCATCATCAATTAATGAAACTGTGATCTTAGATGAACGAACAGTATGTGAGAGGGCTTCTCCTTCTGCAAAGCATCGAACATCATGGCCCCCTGATCATAATATTTCACCACCTCTATCTCTTCATTCAGATGTATCCCTTTTGTTAACTCCATCTCCATCTCAAACTTCTTCTGCATCACTGACCAGCCCGACTCCTTGCCTTGAGAATAGTTGCTCTAGCCTGTCTCTGTCTAAATGTTCCTCGTGTGAAAATCCCTTGTTGAAGAGTCCCACCAAGAGAATCTCCGATGGTCAGCTGAGCCATGCTTCTGTCAGTCCTCACAAAATGAGGCGGAAAGTATCACAAGGTGCAGAGAAACGAAGTCTCATTTCCATTTCCAAATGCGTCAAAAGAGATTTGAGTGTCGGTTTCCTTTCAGCATCACAGGACCCATCTCATCAATTAGAGCGGTCACCACAGTATTTAAATATAAACTTTCTTCCCGACGAATCATCTCATGACAACAACTCTCAAAGCTCAAATCTTACCTCTAGTGCATGTGAATGGGACGAGGGTTCCAGGAAAATGGACGAGCAATCAAAACAACTGCAAAGAGTCATTGCTATGTTTTCACCCCGGAACCCTCCCGACTGATAGGACGTAGACTTGGTCTTGTGAAATGTGATATTATTGCTGAACTCCACAAACACAACTTTCTGCTCTGTTTGGAAAACATTTTTAAATACTTGCCAGACAGCGATCTGATAAGGTATATAAATTTACATTAATATTATCTTATGATTTATTGTAATTATCACAATTGGGAGTCAGTATGCAGAAAAGAAATTCTAAGAGAAATGTTACAAAACAGATGTGGGCTGGTTGGTCAATGCATGCAACTTCACAATTGTTTACGTTACATATATATATTTGTTTTATAATACGCACACAACCCTTTTTATGCATGTTGTAGGTGTAGCTGTTTAAGTTGTACTATTTTTTTCATTGATTTATGAATGAAACCAAAAAATTCATTTTATAGTTAAAGTTAATATTCTATATACATGTAAAAATATGTCACCTATGTTCAAGGGTTACTGTGTAAATAAGCTCTAGACAGAAAGTGGCAATAGAATTCTTACCCATAAATTGATGATGAGTGTTCATTGATAATTCATTCAGATGTTTTAGTATTCTTTTAAACTGATTCAAACATAATATGTGTTTGTATGCGTCTGATGTAAGTGTAAGTAAAAAAAATGATGTATTGATTTCCTCCATTTATAATGTTTAATATCTGATTCGACCCATTCCACAACGATTGTTTTTTTTTATAGATAATATATAATAAGTGGGAGTAACAGTAGTACCTAACACATGTGTATGGTAAATCATAATACATATATTTTAAAACGTTTTATTTCAGTGTTGTGAACGTCAGTCAAACATGGCGATCATCTTTGGAAGGCGATCTCAAGTCTTTTCAGAGGTATAAGAGATTACGGCAGGCACAACGTAGAGTTCAGCTAGAAGTTGGAAAGGTAAGTTAACTTTTCATTTTCAGCCTTGTATCACATGGATGACTTTATAGAAGTAGAACTGTCTTGCAGAGGATTGCTTACTTTACAAAATCATCCGGAATACAGAAGATGCTCTTTTACTTTTAACTTTTTACTTCAAAAACACTGTGATGCCCTTCAGCAGTGAGAAGGTATGTGGCTCATAGTCATGCAATTTAACCCCGATACGTGGGAGGTTTTGCGTGTCGCAAAAAAAAGTGAAATCAAATTTTGTCCACATACACAATGCACGGAGGAAACCTTTACATCTACTTGTACCAAAAATGTAAAAAATACTTTGGTGTCAACATCAAACAAAGCTATCGTGGAATGACCACACATCAGCGATCACAAGCAAAGCAAACATCAACGCGTTTTGAAACAGAAACATCAGATCGTGTTCCCACGAAATAAAGGCTAGATGTTACACGGCAAAAGTCCGCCCTATATTGGCATACACGCATTTGGAGATTAATAATCATCAACAGTCCTTGTTCCAGTCTGCCATCCGAATGTGGAATGGCATGCCACCAATAACACAACTCAACTCATTTAAGGATAGTTTGGAGACAGTTGTTTTTGAATGAACGATTTGTTGTTTTACGACATGCTGGATTTAAAAAAAAAAAAATTAGTGTTCATGTAATATTTACACAACACACCAGAGGTGGACTGCAGATAATAGGAAGGAAAAGTCGTCAACCCCAACAATCTTTTACTTATTATACTGCCAATGATCCCCTCCCTTTCTTGCTACATAGGCCATGAAAAACAACGGCACCGTACCACATACCACATTCGAAGATTAATAATCAAGTCCTTCTTCCAGTCTGCCATACAACACAACCTCAACTCATTTAAGGGACAGTTTGGAGACAGTTGTTTTTAAGTGAACGATTTGTGTTATTGTTTTATGGCATTCTGGTCTCACTGCTACAGATTTTTCTCTCCCGTGATGATTACTTTAATTTTTCATGTCTTTTGTTCTGGCAGGAAAATGTCCTAGGTAAACTGAAAGACCCTGCAGGGCCGTCAGTCACAGCTGCCAAGGGACCACTAAACACTGTTCAACAGCAAGTAGCCTCACCGGAAGCCTCTCCATCTGAATCAGAGGTAAGACTTCTATCATAAAATTAAAACACAGTTTAAGATTGGATCATATTCACACTAGCTGTGGAATATCAAAGTTTATTGCAGGGGAGCTCACCTTCAACGGCATCAGATACAACAGGATCTCGGTTACGATGAAACGTTTTGAAATCCCCCGCTTTAATCTCTATACGAGCTACAAGTCTATAAGACATACATACTTAGAACGGCTTGCGCCAGTGTCCTACACGGCTACAACAGAGTTTTGTGTCGAAAATATTACACCACTGCTCACTGTGTATCAAGAGAAAAATTAATTCTTATTGACGTGTAAACCTATAATTCTAACATTTAATATATTTTTAAAAATAAAGAGTTGGACTGGTACTCTCCTATCATACTTGCCGTAGGCTATACCTAAAACTAAAATACAATACACAGGGTGTCCAGCAAGGTCGGAAACATGTCGAATTTTTCATACTCAGGTCGGAAATTGATGTCTTGAGTAGGAAAACAAGTAGGAAATGGAACTCAGATAGTAAAAACAGGGTTCTCATGCATCAGGGAAATCCGTGAAAAAGAAAAAAAATGTTTCCCGGTCGAGAAAAGACCAGGGGAAATGATATGAGGACAAGCATGAGAGAAAATCAGGGAAAACGAAGTAGACATGAACAATTATCGGCACCACGAAAAAAAGAAAATGCGAATATAAGATTGTGGACGATGAATGGTCATTTTGTCAATCATTTCCGGTCGTGCATGCTTTGCTGCCTGGTGGTTCTTTCATTTTGAAACTAAACGATTCCAATACCTTCTTTAAAATTGTAAAGTTTGCATGAGGATTCGTATCGGATTTCGACACAAAGCTTTCAATACTTTCTTTAGTTTTAGCGCCTATACCAATACTATGAACTGCCTATCTACTGCCCAGCCTCCTTTCTTCAATGTAACTTTTACTCGAGAGATTAAGAATGCCATGTGTGTTGAAAAGCCGTTCGCGCACATTGTTGTATGGTTCGTGTCAAAGGGAGAGAGACAAGAGGGCAATGTGCATATTTTAAGTCCGATCGCGAACGTGTATGTGCTACTGCTAGACAAAAGGCTAGACAGAATGTTTGTGTGTTTAATGCAACCAATCGCGCATGTGTGTATTAGTATTAGAGAGAGAGTATATGGAGAGTCAGGAGTTTACGGATGACCGAAAGGCGAATGCAAGTTAGTAAGAATAGAGGAGTTTGATGATCAAAGGGATATCAAGCACGCATGACCTGATATAGCAGAATGGAGGGGGAAGGGGACATGGTAAAGAAAATCGATGTGAAAACATTATTATGATGGCAAAACAAGAGGCAACTGAGTCTGACATACGGTATCGGAAGAGAAAGAGAAATAACGAATGTCTTCCACTACAGTGTAGACATGGGTGGGATAGGGTAGAACCGGGAAGAAGGCAATCATGTACTATACCAAAGTTAGATCTAGATTCCTGTTTTACTGAAGAAGAAAGAAAGAGGGGGTGGGGTGGTTGCCAATATTATGGAGATTTTTACTATGGGAGAGTGGGTGTAGATGTTTTACGTTGCAGTCATTTAAAAACTATATATCTAGTTTTAAGTTTTTAATCCTGAGATTAACACAGAGAGAGACTGTGGGGGGGGGGGGGTGGCTAAAAGTAGAACAGAGGAAGATTTATAATTGGCAGAGTTCAATCAAGTTTTAGAAAAAGCCTTTCAACCTCATTTTGTCCTCGGTACCGTAGACTGAGTAAGTATTTGGGCTATGACTATGATATTGTCACTCTTGTGTTTGATTTATTTTTCGAAAGGGATTTTAAAAAAATTTTAAAAATCATTTTCGCACTGTTTGCATGTTTTGTGAAATGATAGGGGTAGATCTATCACTACTAGATCTAGATCTGTCAGCTATCAGAATATTTTCTTTCTTTCAGAAAAATGCTGAAATTGCGAAATATTATTTATCCAAAGTGAAATATAAAGAAATGTGTGATCACTTTTCATTTCATTGAGATGCACTAAAAGTCATTCAGTTGTGATTTGAATAAACAATTTATAATAATGCATTGAAATTGGAAATATTTACGCTGTTCCCCGTTTCTGGCGTCGTAGTATTTCATTTCCTAGGTAGGATTTTTGTGTTGAGGTAGGAAATTTTCAGTTGACTTTGTGCTGGACACCCTGAATACATCATGTAGGCTACAATATTATTATTGTGCACCTACATAGGGCCCACCCATAACATGTCGTACTGTATATATTTGTTACTAATACTAGCATGCATCATTTAGGCCTGCATAGGTGTGTGTGTGTACACGCATGCTATGACTGATATCAACTTGCGCATCAGGTACCGGGTAGCCTGTGTCAGGGTAAACGTGGGAAGTGGCAGTGTCTTTGATCGAAGTTGATACTGGGGTCGTAGATAATATTAATATTGTCTGCCTAGCGTTGTATGTCCATGCAATAAATACATAGAAGAACATGGGCTCTTTTCTTTATAATACATTGATACACGATTACAACAGGTCTTGGCTACAACAGAGAATTTCCCCCAGACCCGTTGTAGCCGATCTCCACCGTATTGTATTGATGTTCTTGTTATTTTCAGTTACATTTTTACCAAATACTTTATTACTAAATAGACATACCGGTACTAAAAATGTTTTTAACACGCAACCTGAGCCCTCACTTCTTGATACATTGTCCTTTTTCTCTCAGAACAAATTTACCTAGAGAGAAATTTTTATTTACGAAAAAGGACATACATGTAAACAGATTGACTATCGATGACAGTTCGGTTATCTTTAATTTATCGTTAGATTTAGAACAAGGAAGAACCTAATGTGAAGATTGTTTCTGTGTTGTTTTTATTCGTCTTTCCTCATTTACCTCCGACCCACATTTAATTTTTTGTTTCTAATGATCTTATATAATCTAGTCAAGACATACTTGATATTAATTGATAGAATTTTTATAACAAAATAATGATTTTCATTTGTTGACTTCCGCTCTTTTCTCAGGAGGTGGATTTAATGTGGGACGACATTCGGCGAATTTGCCCTACGTGTTATGGGACAGCCGTAGTTCACCCTGCTGAAGATCGTGGGACTTGCCAACGAGGGAATTGTTCTTACGTATTCTGCACGTTGTGTTTTTCTGCTTTTCATCATCCCAAGCCGTGTAAACCGTTATTTCCTGCAGCGTCTAAAACTGATCTTGCTGGCACAAGAAAGAGTAAAAGAATTTGAGGCGATTGTGACAAACATTTGGTGAATGAATGCTTTTATATGCTGGGAGTACTTTGTGAGTGTAACTACTGTAAGCCAAATAATTCATTATATCTATTTCATAGGTATTTTGTGACATTTCATAATTCATTTCAATGTGTAATTAGAAGAAAGACAATCGTGTATCTGGGTGTGCATCACAATCGCATCTGAGAAGTGAAAACTTAACATGCTCACTACAATGTCGTAAATGTAGAATGTTTACAGTAAGAGTAAGGCTTTGAGCAGAGTGCAATACAATAAACTTATATCATAATAGCTCTCCTCATATAAACCAGTGCAAACATTTTTGAGAAGATTGTGCTTTTGACAATGTTCTTACTTTGGCAGCATATGTGTGGCCGCATGGGAAAATTGATTTTTTTTTTTTTGCTAGACCTATTCAAAGTTAAAGTACAGTGCAAGTATCCTGAAAATTTTCAATTTCATAACTTGCAAATAGGCTCATAATTTATATTCGCCTTATTTTCAGTAAACCGTGTCGCTGAAAATTTTCTCCAATTTGCCCCGTGATAATCTTAAACTTTTGATTGGCACATTATTATGTCTGATCTATGATTTGTAAAGAAACTCTAGGTCAGAGACCGAAGTTGCAAGGGCATTTGACACTTGATAGATTTTTTTGTCTATAGCTCTCACATTGGACTTTCTATTTCATTTATTCAATGAGGGGGATAGGTGTGGGTAAAATGGATGAATCCTGTATTCTGGTATTGGTGGTGGTATTACAAACACTGCATATCAATGATATACACAACTTAACCATATGGTAAACAATGATAGCAAAGGCTAGTAGTAGTATGGAATATTTACTCCGTTTACTCTGAAATCTATAAATTCATGATAGTGTAGCGGAAATCCCCAGTTGGCACTTTTCTTCCCAGTTTTATATGCGTACCATTCCATAGTTTATCTTTCACTTTCATTGCAAATATTCATAAACAGGTAATTTCAGGGAGGAAATTTAAACATCGCTATCATATCAGCATATAAATCGTATAATATATAAATACCTTCAAAACTGCTCAGGGTGTTCATGTGCATGTAATTAATTGCAATGTTATCAGAAATAATCGTTAGGGCTTGTGTTACAGTGTTAAAGAAAAAAACCTTTGGGACCATGTGACAAGCTTTTGTGTTTTTTTTAACACACAAACATATATATATATTTTATTATGATTATTATGATTAATATTGGTGTTGTTCACTGATGAGATAATGCCACTTGAATTCTAAATTCTGTTTTCAAATGTGGATTTTGTCCATGAAATCTTGCCAATATGATTTTGCTTTGTTTTTAGTTTTTCTGTGTAAATATTAAGAGAACTATAGAGATATGTCTATGAATAAGTATCGAGGGAAAAGGGGTTAGATTTTTAAGCCTGTCTTTTGGCAACTCTTTTGGAGCTCTCAGAAATACTACTCTTTACTATTCATGAAATTTGAAAATGTTGAAGTTAGCTCTGTCTCATTTGAGTTTTAGTCCTAGTCCATGTATAACTATGCCATATATCTATCTTTACAAGACTATTAACACAGTGCTCAACTAGACTTCGTAATGATACTCTGCTGTATTTCTGTGCATATTTGTGGAGGTTGGCGTACCTCCGTCGTCTCTGCTCAGTTAAACTTGTCTGTTGTATGTTGCTTCTTACTAATATTACTACTCGTGCAATCATGAAATGACAACTAGATATTTCATAACCATCTATCTCCAAGTCAGCATTTTAACTAAGTATATTTTGCTTTTCACTCACTGTTATTTGTGAGAAAGATTATGGATGGAAGATACTTTAATCAAGTGTTGCCAAACTAATACTAATAATATATTTTTATTTCATCGTGCAATGTATGTGTGTTATGTGCATAAAATATTAAATACCATCTATTGTCATCTACTGGTTACTGCATTGACATGTCATTTGACAAATATGCAATAAATGATTGGTCGAGTTATTTAAAAAATAATATAAAAATATTACCGGTGAGGATAAGAGACTAATAGTTAACTAGTAGATTATAATCTGGAAAAAGTGAGACTTTAAGAGTTTGTGTACCAATTTTTTTTATGATTTTAATGTATTGAGGCTGACAATGTGACACGCCATATTTATGAAATTATTTTAGCCTTGAATACTGCTATTTACTATGTACATGTATACTTATTTCAGTTTTTATGGAGCATTTTGATATTTTTATGAATAGATTGAAACTGATCTGAAACTGAAAGTTATTTTGTGGTATTTCTTATTTTGTCTACTATGTTTCCCAGTGTTGTATGCAATCTGCGTGACATTAATTAGACAACCTTTATATAGCCTACTTTAACTTGTATCCTGTATCGTATGCTCTCTGTGTTATATAGCCAATGTCCTGTGTTGTGTTCTACCTATGTTACTGTTACTAGTGTTACAACTTGTGTCCTGTGTTATACTTCCTGTCATTGTATCATGCAGCCTACTTTCTATTTGCTATTACTTATAATTCTACTAGTTATACCCAAGTCACTACATTTATTATAGGCCTGCAGGTGGTTTGAGTGCTGGTAGGCCCTACTTCTTTCCTTGTAGTTGTAGCAGGCAGTGCTGGTAGGCCCTACTTCTTTTTTCCTTTCACTTATCACTTATCGTTCATCTTGCTGTTACTTTTTAATTCACCCTGATATCACCACAATGGTGGACGGGGGGAAATTTAAAAAAAAAAAACTTTTCTTGTATTCTTTCATTTCTCTCTCTATTTTTTTATCTTGCTGTATGCTCTTAATTCACTCTGAGACCTTGTTTGATATGATTTACCCACATCCACAACTTAGGTGATCTCAGGGTTTTTGTGGTAGGATTTTTATCTTTAACGTGAACAGTGTTGTGATCTTCACACAGGACCTTTTATCGTCCGTCTCCGATATGACTAGGTGTCAATCCATCTACCTGGACCAGGGGGTAGATTTTCTCAACAAAAACTCAAGAAAATTGTTCAACCATTGGCGGGGCTCAAACCTTTTGGTTGAGAGGTCGATACCTTGCCTCTTGACTACTGAGATCATCACAATTGAATTTCAATTAAACAAAAGCATATCGACGGTGAAAATCACAGACCGTGTAAAGTGTACATAAAATTTTGGATGTTTTGAGAAAATCAAAGAAATCAATGATGCGCATTTTAATCTATTTTCACAGACATGCACGGTTTGAAACTAGACCCAATAGGGATACATGGATTGCTCATAAAATCCTGTGGTTATTATATGGGTTTCTATTGGTTTTTGTGCCACGGAATCCTAACTAGATGACGCATATGGGGCTTCCTAATGTTACAAATGTGGGGGGCGGGGGATGTTACTAATTTTAGATTTACATGGTTTCTGACTTTTACCGTTGATGTTGATAAGCCTATGTAAAAAATCACATGATAATGATAGACAGTAGTTACTAGTAACAAGTTTTCACTTTTAAAAGTAGTATCACTTCAACCAAAGTGCGTTGATTGGCGGGTGCTATTGGTAGTGATGGGTCCTACTTCTTTCCTTTCACTTATACTTCATCTTGCTATTTTAATTTCCTCTGAAATCACCACATATAATGGGGGTGGATTTTCTGATACTACTGATACAAATCAACCAAAGTGCTTGGAGGAAGACTGCTTTTAATTTCTTTTTCAACTAGATTACTACATGTATATGATTGATATGTGTACCTTATAGTTAATAGTCTATAGTAATAATAATAACTGCTTATGAATGATAGATTCAATTTCACCTGTGAGTTTGAAAAAGGTGAAGAGAGGTAAGCATATATACTTGCAATGCACTATAAATGAGTATGAAAGTACTGAAAGTGTGAAAGGGTCATTGTGGGGGAAAATGCCTTCATAGTACATACAAAGGTACATGTCCTAGCATGAAATCAGTCTTTACTTTAAAAGCCTCCATACATACGTTCATAGCTGCCAACCTTTTCCGATCGGACTGCCCCAACCAATTCTATCTCACACCGCAGCCCATAATATTAATATGCCAGAAAACATTGGCAATATAACTTGGAAGTTGAATTAATATTCTTTAAAAGGAAAATAACAAAAAAAGGTTTGCCGAGTACTGGAATTTTGCACCAGAGGTCTAGCAGAAGGTAATGAAACAATGGCGAACCCTCATACATATGATATGACTGTGTGGTTAAATTTAAATTAAATGCCAATGGTTGCTTCCAATCAGGTCTTGCCTGATTTTGATTGGTTCAATTAATGGTTTTGCCTAGGGTAGGAATGGGATTTAAAAATTGTGTGTAGTAGTAGTAACATACAAATTAAATAGGCCTACTCTTCAAATCTGACTCCTCATTAATATTATAATTTGAGTGTTTCGATACTAAATAAATACACTGGTTGCTTCATACTTCATGAACTGCATAAACACAGTACATACCTGCATCTGCTGACCAAAGTTTTACTATATAAAAGTGTTCCCATAAACACACGTTATGCATAAAAGTAATAGCATGCTTTTCTTGCGCCCAAAGGGTGTGCGTTTTTTCCAGCGACTACTGTACTACTATACGTAGGGCATTTAAAAGCTGTTTTTAAATGATTCATAGCTCTCTAAAGTCTAAAGCTACTCATGCTAGTTACTAGCTAGTTCAAATTTTCAGTCGTTCAAAGTACATGTACTCTCCCTGACTACACGCATCTGTTCAGTCCCGTGATCCACTTACGGAACGCATTGTGGTACTCTCTTGATAGTGTGAAGCTCTGTACTCACACTTCTCACAGCTTTTTACAGGTCTCGGATGCGTGGAAATACCTCCCTGCCAAATTCTTTTTTAACAATTGTTAGTTTTGCAAATAACCCAGTCACATGGTGCAAGGTCAGAATCAGATGAGTGGGCGAGACTCAAATCATTTGCTCTTTTATAAGTACTGAGTTGTGGCCCTTGTTCTGTGTCGAGTCGCATTGTCATTAATCAAATTAATCTCATGCAGAGCAGCCTCATTCAGGGCGTTTTTGAGCTGGGGCAGTATTACTGTGCGGTAACAGTTAGCAGCCATTGTCTGTAGTTTAAGGGGGCATGACAACAAGCAAGTACACGGGGGCCAAGATAATTGAAAAATAATAATGAAAAGTCTCTTGAAATTGACTTCATCGACGAGGACTTGAGGTGAGGGTCTGTCTCATCCACCCACCCCATGTTTGATTGTTTTGATGGAGTTACAAAGTGTAGTGTGAACTGTGATATAGTATGTAATATCTCTTTCCCTATAGAAACATCAGTGAGACTGAGACGCAAAGGGCCATGACTATGAGGTTCAAGTTCAAGATGATTAAGTAATCAGTAATCATGTTGCAGCCTTGTCTGTTTTTTGCTGTGCACTTCAAATACAGGGTACCGATCTTGCGCATACATTTTTTTCATGCAGAGTTCTAATGTGATGATGATACTGTGAACTATTGTGTTTGAAAGACCCGCTATTGAGCATACTTCATAAACTTTTGAATCAGGCTCTTCTTCAGTAATAACACCTGGCCACATTGTTCTCGGTTACAACCGGAAGGACAGCCTATACGGGTGTATCTTAAACATCATTTCTTCCAAAGCTGAATTTATTTATCCGAAAATAAACTACCAAGTAAACATACAGATTCACTAAAAACCTCTTTTGAAAAATCATTGTGAATTTTCTTTGCTGCATCTCCAAGCTTTATCCTTATGAAACGTTTGAAAACTCCATAATTTTTAGACAGACAAAAGCAACACATTTTTATGACGTCACTGTGACGTGTTTGAGGGCAAACATTTGTATGATTGATTTGTTGATACCTAAATTAATTATATTTCTTGATCTATTACTGTTATGAATATGAAATGAGATTCAAAACCTTTTCAATGGAAAAAAACCCAACAAAAAACCTAACCATCCCGCTATTGATTTGTTTAGCCACCTAAGGTTGGCACTTGAAGCGGTATGAACATGTATGGATTCCTCTAAGCACAGAGTGTCTCGGGAATGTCTTTATTATACAATGTCTTTAGTGTCTTTATTCTACAATGTCTTTAGTGTCTTTAGTCTACAATGTCTTTATTCTACAATGTCTTTAGTCTACAATGTCTTTAGTCTACAATAACCGTACACTTACTATACTACAGATGAAAAAACAAATCAGACAAATACATTTTTCTAGTATTATTATTGCTATCTTTACTTTTCAATGAATGTTTGATTTCCGTGTCCGTAGGCAGGGTTTGCCTTTCATTTACTGAGAAGATCATGTCACACCCAGGGTAAAGGAAAGATCTAAGTTAAAGCATGGCAACAAAGCTCTTTGCCTGGAGAACAGTTAAAGATAAATATTTGAAACAGACAATTGAGACAATGAATTGGAGAAATCTGGGTATTGTATAAAACTGATGGTTTATATTTGTGTAACACTATAAAATTCTTTTGAATTCAAAGGAATTTTTGTGATCAGTAATAATATAGTATGAGAAGAGGCAACAATATGTCATCAACACAATCTGAAACTGATACAAAATTTATTCAATTACTTAATTACATGCATTAACAACTAATACCTCCCACCCCCCAATAAATAAATGTCAATTGTCGGGGCTTGAACCCATGACCTTTGGGGTGAGAGGCCGAATTAACTATCATCTGGACTATCGACCCAGTTAGTTGACAAACAGAAACTTGCGACAGATGCAAGGTACTATCAATGTTGCTGCCTACTGTTCAATTTCAGGCCACAGATACAGGGATAAGCTGCAGCCAAGGAAGCCTTAACTCATAGTGTCATAGACTACCATTGTCGCACGGGTGCAATCACGCCACATTTACGCCATAGTACAATTGTCGCACATGAGCGATCATAGCATTGCTGTGTCATAACTATAGAAAGATCGCGTATGCGTGATTGCGTGTAAGGAGCATTTGCTTGGCTATTATTCTACTTCCGTTTCATACTGGAACGAGATCTCCTAGCGGGAACGGTTGACTTTTCATTACTTTTTTTTACTGCTGGTAGTGCAAGCCTTTGACTACACCTGTTTTCTTTGCCAACATATAAAACAACTACCACCACTAGTACTACAAGTAGATCTACAAATCAGAAACAGCATAGACTGCGCTGTTGTTGATCAGTTTACCCCTGCTCATTGTTGTCCAATAATTGTTTCCATCAATTTACTGATGAAAGTAGTCTATTGTGAGAATGGAGTCTCCACCCCAAAAGATTTTAGCTTCTCAATTTCACTCATCCCCACTCAGATAAACTAACGACTCATAACCGATTTTTATGGGTGCCAATGTAAAGTTTAATCTCTTATGAACACTGTGTTTAAAAAATGAAGAGAAAATGATAACAAATAAAAAAGTTACAAATTTTTAAACCACCCTACTTTTTGGGGTACCCACGGCCATAATCGTGTGTCGGACCTTGGGTAGTCCAGGAGTTAAATGAAATTAATATCCTTACTGCAAGGGTAGACGGCAACACAATATATGCCGCATGTACTATAACTATTGTAATTGTAATACTTAACACAACCCTCACAACAACAACAACAAAAACATTTTCTTTTTTAAACAAGGAGATACAAATTCTGTCGGTCAGCAGACACAAACTACATTTAGCGCAATCACCAATCAGTGACATAAAATCCAACCTGCCATAGGCGTGGATGACCGTGCTAAATCATGCCTGTCCATTGCATGGAGAAGTAAGACACCTGACGAAACTTGTTGAACGAACAGATGAGAGCCGTTTTCCTCACATTAGAAGCAAGGCGAGCCATCGACACCAGATCCAAGACCGACATGTCTTCACTGACGTCAACACATATGGCCACATAATGGGAGTGAAACTTTGGTGGGTCACCTGAAATATACGGACAGCTTTCAACTTTCATGAATGTATCATATTTCTTCGTTAACTGTAGATTATTACAAACCAGATTCTAGAATCCCATCTTAGTTAGTATTTTGATAATATTTTCTATTGAAATGTCAGTAAAATGCCTATCAGGGTTGATTAAGTTATTTCCCTTTTATAAAATCTGTATGTATATAATTGTTACTGACAATACAGACAATTTTGAATTATTGTTTTTAAATGAATTTTTTCTCTCTGTCCGTCTCTACTAACTCTGTTTCTTTCCATCTCTCTCTCTCTCTGTCTGTGTCTCACAAATCTGTCTGGTTTTCGCCTCTCCCTGTCATTCTCATACACACACATAAATGTCACACACACACACATAAATGTCACACACACACATAAATGTCACACACACACACATAAATGTCACATACACACACATAAATGTCACACACACATAAATGTCACATACACACACATAAATGTCTCATACACACACATAAATGTCACATACACACACATAGATGTCACACACACACATAAATGTCACATACACACATAGATGTCACATATACACACATAGATGTCACATACACACACATAAATGTCACATAAATGTCACACACACATAAATGTCTACACACACATAGATGTCACACACACATAGATGTCACATACACACACATAAATGTCATACACACACATAAATGTCTCATACACATACATAAATGTCTCATACACATACATAAATGTCTCATTCACATACATAAATGTCTCATTCACACACATAAATGTCTCATACCCATACATAAATGTCTCATTCACACACATAAATGTCTCATACCCATACATAAATGTCTCATTCACACACATAAATGTCTCATACACACACATAAATGTCTCATACACACACATAAATGTCTCATACCCATACATAAATGTCTCATTCACACACATAAATGTCACACACACATAAATGTCACACACACATAAATGTAACACACACACACACATAAATGTCACATACACACACATAAATGTGACATACACATAAACACACACACATAAATGTGACACACACACACACATAAATGTCACATACACACACATAAATGTCACACACACATAAATGTCACATACACACACATAAATGTCACATACACACATAAATGTCACACACACATACATAAATGTCACACACACACACATAAATTTCTCATACACACACATAAATTTCTCATACACACATGTTCATGCCACCTGCTGTACCTCATGGCTTTTTCAAGAATTGTAGCTAGACTAGTAGAAACTAAATCAATGAAATGAACAGAGAGAAAAACGCTTTCTGTAGTGAGTTAAGGTTACTTCTGCTTTGTACAAGAAAGCCATTTAATTAATAAACTCGATTCAACAGCCCAACTAGATTAATTGCTAAAACAATTGAAAAGCCAAACCAAATAAACAGCTAAACCACATTGACATTTCCTTCACCCACCACATGCAGTGATCTCAGGGTGGAGGGGACTCGGTAGTCCAGAGGCAAGGTGTCAGCCTCTCAACCAAAAAAAGGGAGTGGGTTCGAGCCTTGACGACGGTTGAAAAAATTTCTTAATTTTTTTCGAGCAAAATCTGCCCCCCTGGTCCAGGTAGGTGGATCAACACCTAGTCCCATCGGAGGCAGATGATAAAAAGGAGGTCCTGTGTGCAGATCACAACACTTTGTGCACGTTAAAGATCCTTTGGCTGTTTACAGGGCAGTCTGGGAAAAATTAAAAATCCTACCATAAACCCGAGATCACTTTAGTTGTGGATGTGGGTAAATCAAATCAAAAATAAATCTCAGCAAAATGAAAGATGGAAAAAAGGAAGGAGTAGGACCTACCAGTAGAACCCACAAAAAACCATCAACAGCTAAACCACATAAAACAGCCAAATCACATCAACAAGCAACAGTTAAAACACATCAACAAGAACAAGCAACAGTTAAACCACATCAACAAGAACAAGCAACAGTTAAAACACATCAACAAGAATAAGCAACAGTTAAACCACATATCAACAAGAACAAGCAAGTTAAAACACATCAACAAGCAACAGTTAAAACACATCAACAAGAACAAGCAACAGTTAAAACACATCAACAAGAACAAGCAACAGTTAAACCACATATCAACAAGAACAAGCAACATTTAAAACACATCAACAAGAACAAGCAACAGTTAAACCACATATCAACAAGAACAAGCAAGTTAAAACACATCAACAAGAACAAGCAACATTTAAAACACATCAACAAGAACAAGCAACATTTAAAACATCAACAAGAACAAGCAACATATAAAACACATCAACAAGAACAGGCAACAGTTAAAACACATCAACAAGAACAAGCAACAGTTAAAACATATCAACAAGAACAAGCAACAGTTAAACCACATCAACAAGAACAAGCAACCATTAAAACATATCAACAAGAACAAGCAACAGTTAAAATATCAACAAGAACAAGCAACAGTTAAAACACATCAACAAGAACAAGCAACAGTTAAACCACATCAACAAGCAACAGTTAAACCACATCAACAAGCAACAGTTAAAACACATCAACAAGCAACAGTTAAAAACATCAACAAAGAACAGTTAAACCACATCAACAAGCAACAGTTAAACCACATCAACAAGCAACAGTTAAAACATATCAGCTGCCAAAATACATCAACAGCTAAACTGCATCACCTACCTGGGTAAACCAGAAAGCCGCCAAACTTTGAGCCAGGCGTCAAGTAGTAGCCTTTCCTCCAAAGGTCCCTGTACACGGCATATCGCAGACGATCTTTCTGAGACAAGGGAAAAATCCAATCTTTGCATCTGGTCACATCACGATGCCAGGGATTTTCTGCAGAGATAAAAAACACAATTTATTATGGAACAAGGAGAGGAGAGAAAAGAAAGGGGATGAAAAGAAAGCCATCATCTTCTTCTTCTTCTTCATAGTCACTGACTAACCCATTGTTGAGAATTACTTCAAGCGCCCATGATGTTGATTAAAGTCAAGTTCCTTTGAGGCCGTTACAGCCCATAGACCCGGAGTGTATCCAAGTTTCTGTGCCGTGAAGCAGAATAGGTGGTAATAACCACCTCCTGGACAGGACGCTAGTCTCAACGCAAGTTTTTACTCTTGTGGTACTCTTGTATCACTTGGGTAGTGTGGGGAAAATGCATGTTACGTGTCTTTCCCAAAGAACACAACGTCAGACCTAGCTTTGCCAGGATTCGAGCCCGAAACCTCATGATCCTCAGTTCGGCAGCCTAACTGCTCGGCCACGGACACCACCATCTGATGTTAATTCCTCTTTCTTTGTTCCAATTTTTATCTTCATTCAAATTAGCCCCATGCCCAACAGGCAGCTACATTGTATGCTCGCCAGGGAGTTGAAATGACTCTGAATAAAAGAAATGATCTGTTGGGGGAGGTCAATGATGTAAAGTTGGTGAGTCTGCACTTTGTGCGGGGATATGGACTATAAATCTATCTTTATCTTTATTATCTATTCTTCATACCCTAAGAAGATAAAAATAAATATCCAGTATCTACCTTATACAGTGGTGTCCGCCTAAGAACCCGGTCCTCGGGAGACAGAATCAGCGGGTTCTTAGGCAGACCGGGCTCTAAGGTGAACTCTGACATGCCTTGTATTTTTGCTTCAATATTCATATATTTTGTATTTGGCTATTCCCCTTGACTTACAATTTAGACCAGACCCCAATAGATAAGTAGTTTCTGTTTGTTACCAAGAAAATTGCCTTGTGTATGCATTATGATGGTCTGAAACTGTGCTTGAAATGATATTTTGGAAAATATACAGTCTTTGCAAGTAGATAGATCTAGCTTCCAGCAAATCAGGCAAAGGAATGAAAGTTGATGACCAGGACAAAACAATGTATTGATTTGTGCAATCACTTCCGTACATGTTGAAAATACTATGTGATTGGTCATTCCTTTTCAGCCAATCAGGGAAAAAAAAGAGAGTTGATCACAAATGCAAAGACGGCCTGAGAAAAGTCACAACAGTAAGAAGGCTGTCCTGACTCCGCAGTCGCTTGTCTTTGATGTTACAATGTGAGCTGCGTGATTGTCACGTAATCTTTGTTCGTCTATCGTGCCCCGAGGTGGCGGGGCATGTTCACACATGGCCAGGAAAGGTGGACAGGGCGGGTGGTGAGCCTTCTTCGTGTGTCATTCGGTGTCTGGCACACCTGTATGATGTGTTTACAACACCTACTACTAGTGTCTGGACAAACGCAAAGACTTCCCACCCGCCTTTCTATGACACACTTGCAAAATCACATCGTATTGGCAATGGCATTAAACTGCGTGTGGATTAAAAAAAAGCAAGATTCTCTGCTCACGATCAGACCGGGTTCTAAGACGGATTGGGCTGCGTTAGCGGGGGCCTTAAGGAGGCAGTCTTAAATAAGAAAAATTCTGTTGCACGGAAATAGCGAGTTCTTGGGCCGACCAGGTTCTCAGACGGTGGGTTCTAAGGCTGACACCAATATACCAGTCTGTGAACCATTCAGTCTGTAGTCTCTTGTAGATGATTTATAATAAGCAGACCAAAACGGAATTTCAAACAGTGGGATGAAGAACAGTAACCATTTAGTCTGTAGTCTCTTGTAGCTGATTTATAACAAGCAGACCTAAAACAGTATTTGAAATAGTGGGATGAAGAACAACAAATAGTGAGATAACAACATTTCAGTCTGTAGTCTCTTGTAGCTGATTTATAACAAGCAGACCAAAACAGTATTTCAAATAGTGAGATGAAGAACAACATAACCATTCAGTCTGTAGTCTCTTGTAACTGATTTATAATAAGCAGACCAAAACGGAATTTCAAACAGTGGGATGAAGAACAACATAACCAGGGTTGCCAAGTTTGAAAAGTCAAAATGAGGGTGAAATGAGGGACAGTAAAACTGGTTGATGTATTTGATAAATTCATATTTCAGTGCACGTAGAATAGGTTATTCTCTCATTCCCACACCTAGCTACCACTAACTTTTGTATAAATTTAAATATAAATTTCTAGATTTTTCTCTGGATTTCAGTTTTAGAAGTAGCCAGAACATATCTGGGACACAAAATCAATATGAATGACAAACAATCTAGAGTCTAATTCAGATTAGACTCAAAGCACCAATATGTAATAAAGTATAATACTTCTATAAGCCATGATTCTTGATTCAGCCACACCTCCAATGTCCAAAGATTAATTACAGTATAAACTGAAGGAGAAAGTTACATAACTAGCAGTAGGAGTCTTCACTATAATTATATCACAGTCTTTACTGAAGTGTCCCCTCACAGTTTTTAAATAAAATTAAACAAATACTTTTGCTCTACAGTGCTTGCCGGAGTTAACCAGAGCGACAGTTGTAGCTGATTTGTAAGCCTTCAGAAGGGCTGGTGATGGATTCTATTGAAGGATCTTGACTAAATGTGATCGACTTGCATAACGAATCGTGATTTTGTGTGAGTAATCTCCCTTTACGGGTCCTGATTTGTTTGAGGAGTAAATGTCAATAATAAATAAGATAAGCACAAATCTGGGAAGTGAGGGGTCAGTGGCCGAGTGGTTAGGCTGTCAGACTTAGGATCACAAGGTCTGGGTTCGAATCCCAGCAAAGCTAGTTTCAACGTTGAGTTCCTTGGGAAGGTACAAAACACACACTTTCCCCCCTTGACACAGGTGCAAATAGGTACAATCACTACCTTGGGAGTTGAGATATGCGTCAGACTAGCAGTAGCAGCCTGTCCAGGAGAAGTTGGGATAAGCCCCGGCTTGAGCATCCATATAGTAAGGTGGCTTAAACCCCGACTTGAGCATCCACATAGTAAGGTGGCTTAAGCCCCGACTTGAGTAATCTCACATTTGTATTTAATACGACTGACCTTGATGAGGACTGAGGGAGAGAGAGAGAGAGAGAGAGAGAGAGAGAGAGAGAGAGAGAGAGAGAGAGAGAGAGAGAGAGAGAGAGAGAAAGAGAGGAGAGAGCGAGAGAGAGAGAGAGAGAGAGAGAGAGAGAGAGAGACGAGAGAGAGCAGAGAGAGAGAGAGAAGAGAAAGAGACGAGAGAGAGAGAGAGAGAGAGAGAGAGAGGAGAGAGAGAGAGAGAGAGAGAGAGAGAGAGAGAGAGAAGAGAGAGAGAGAGAGAGAGACGAGAGAGAGCAGAGAGAGAAGAGAGAGACGAGAGAGAGAGAGAGAGAGAGAGAGAGAGAGAGAGAGAGAGAGAGAGAGAGAGAGAGAGAGAGAGAGAGAGAGAGAGAGAGAGAGAGAGAGAGAAGGAGGGAGGGCTGTCTTGTAAAAATCCTACCAAAACCCTAGTTGTGTGGATGTGGGTAATATCAAATCAAATTTTCACAAGTTACTTCCTGCCACCTCTCCCAACACTCTTTGTTGCTCTTAGAAGTATAAAAAGTTGGTTGAACGATGGGACACTTTCTCAGGAGAAGACGACAATAATTCAAGGACTTAAAAAATCAAAATAACTAAACGAGCAGCAGTTTGGTGGAAACACCGACAAACTACTATACCTGTAAACAATTGAACAAAGCTGTGTTTGATGTCCGTCTCTCGGTCACCATATCATCAACACTGGGAATTTCTGTATCGCTGTCGTCGGACTGATCCTCAAGAGTGTCCTTCTCATTCTCATCTTCGCCTGTCAGCTCTTTCTCCAAACTGTCACCTCCAGTCTTGTCATCTCTTTCCTCTTTTTTTACATCATCCTGTTGCCCGTTGTCATTATCGTCTTTAGATACTTTGCAAGTATTCTGATCGCCTTGTCCATGTGGCATGTCCCCAGTACTTACGGCGTTGCTTTTCGTCTTTTGGATCCATCGCCTGACCCGACCTTTCAGCAGACAGGGTCGAACAAGTCTCAGAAGATACTCTTTGTGATTTTTCAGACTTTGTGAGTTCATGCAATTTTCGTTTCTTTGCCTTCTTCCCTGCCACGATTTCATCCATGCGTTGCACTATCTCTTCTTTCCGAGATTCCTTGTACAACTTTTGCTGGAGAAGAGAAGCAAATTAACAGTTTAAATTCAAGGATGCGGACAAGCTGTGAAAAAAAAACCACTCTGAATTTTATTGCCCCCTCCCCTCCCCTCCACCCCTAAAAATTTCAAATACAGCCACGTCTCGATAGTCCAGACTTCGATAATCCCCTCTCCTCTATACAACGTAGTAGCGTAATAATATGGTTTACACCATCGGACAGATCTATTCAAGCCCTTTTCAACCATGTGTTGTGATAGGGAATGTGTAAAACAATGTGCTCTCCTACTCTAGTAAATGAGGATGGTCAGACTAGAAAGCCAGCGGCGAGCCAGTGAAAAACCAGCTCACAAAACACTCCTCTCTCTTTCTTTGCGTTCGCGATAGCTCAATGAATGATAGTCGGCTCTGATTTGGTCGAATCAGATTGTGCTAAAAATAGGCTTTATAATGATACCCCTTAGTCCCGCCAATATCAAAGTTAAGAGCTCATCTGAGGTGATTTAAGTTTTAAAACGCTCCTTAGAGCCACTTATGTAACAAACTCAGAGAAAACGAGCCCACCAAAAGAAAACTCATACAATTTCGCATTAGAAACAGTGTCATTAAATTTCGACTTTGCAAGTTACCACGACAGAGCTTTGTTTACCTAATGCGCAAAGACTCACTTTTCTTGAAGATGCTCATCACAAGGTCAATTGATTTGCAATTACCTGGGTTTTTTTATTACTTTGATTCGATTTGATCCATCCACATGATTCAATTTGATCCATCCACATCCACATCACTGAGGTGATCTTGGGGTTTTGGTAGGATTTTAAATTTTGCCCTGTAAAAAGCCAAGGGATCTTTAACATGCACAGTGTTGTGAACTGCACACAGGACCTCCTTTTTATCATGAGTCTCTCTCCGATGGGCCTTAGTGTCGATCCATCTACCTGGACCGGGGGATTAGATTTTGCTAAAAAAATATTTTTAAAACCGTTGGCGAGACTTGAACCCACAATTACCTGAATCTTGAAGTTTTCCAATCTGGTTTGCTGGAAGGCTGTCCTTCGTAGCTTCTCATCTTCATCATTCACCTCTAGTTCTTCCACAACACATGCTGCCTCTGCAATTCCAACACAACAAATTGACTTAACCGAACAGTGAAAAGCGCTCAGAGGTTGATCTAGTATTGATGATGAGCACTTTAGAAAAGTATTTTATTATTATCTTATTATTATTATCATTTCAATGCTATGTACCTGACCTACCGTGCACGCGATCTCAGGGTGAATTAAAGGAAACTGCTGTAGTGCTAGATAACAGACAAGTAAAAAAAGAGTCAAACAAAAGAAGTAGGACCAGCCATTGTCAGCAATGCCCACCAACCACTCATGTGATAAGCGTAATGGGGTCGACGACTAGATCACAGTGAGCTAATCGGGCTGTAAAACAGCTGTAAAACGACAAGCACATGTGGGAGTAGAAAAACAAAGATGAAAACAGGGGGGGGGGGGAAAAGAAGATAAAACATACATTACTCCCCCCCCCCTCCCCCTCCCATCTCCCTTTTTGTTCAAAGTTAAATTCATGTATACCCTACTCCCAGTTGCAAATATGTTATAACAGTGAGGTGAAACAGAAAATATTCATTTTATTTTACTGATCTCCAGGGGCGTGTTCTTGGTGTTTCGGTGCTACCAACCACCTGTAACATTTTGCAATACACCAAGAAGTATTCCCAGAATAGGGTCAAAGGTCGTAGCATTCTCTTCTTTGCATGTACAAATTTTTTAAATTTTGGAGCCAGGCACTAATCTAGTTCCAACCTCGAACTGGTATGACGCATGCGTGCCCGCTGACCGGCAATTCTATTTTTATCAAGACTCGTCATCTAGACTTAGCCAAAGACTAACTCTACGTGCTGTGATGCTGATACACGCTAATGTGTGTTGCATGCTCGCTCTCCCCCCCTCTCTTTCTCTTCCCCTCTCTCTCTGTTTATATCCCTTTCACTGTCTTTTCTTTCTTTTACCCTCTCCCTCCCTGGCTCTTTTTCTCTTTCTCCCCCTCTCTCTCACTGTTCAAAAGTTTGCGGAGGTGGTATTACATTGTACTACATCATGTTTATGATTTATATCAAGTGTCTGAAAGTATGATATTTGGATAATATTTTATCGTGGCACCACCTGCAATAATGGGTACGCCACAACTCTGCTGATCTCAATCTCCCATACCCCCCATGCAACCAAATCAAACCCCAACACACAACCCAACAAACCAAAGCCCTCTTCATATTCACAGCCTGTCAACTAATGTTTACGTTCGTTTTGTTTGCTTATGTTCCATTTTAATAGCAAATATGATGTCCTTCGTGCATTCACTCAATTCCCCTACCGATTTCCTCCAGCAGTTTTGCTTCTTCTGGCATCAACTGGAGAGGCAAAGCCAAGCTGGTTGTTCTGACGCGGAGCACGGGAAGACTGCCGGTGAGTTTACCGATGATCCGGCATTCTTCCCTCAACATCCGTACATCTGCAATAATAATTAAAAAAAATCAAATCAAATCAAAGTAATAAATGTTAAAATGTTTCAAATTCTTTTCTTTATTTGTATATATCAACTAAGATCAGAAACGCACTATTTCTTCCATGCAAGCATACCTTACATTAAGTACAAATATAACTGCTTAAATTTCAATTTAATGCATGATCAATTGATGTGCTTATGTTCCCCATCATTTACAAAATTAAATCATACTTATGTCATGTCCATAGAAAAGAAACGTAATATGTTCTCCTTTTCTCAAAAAGTTAATCTTATGATGACTTACAAGGTTTGCAAATTTCAGTCAGTGTAATTTGCTTTGCTTATTATTGAGAAAATAAATTTGACAAGAATTAGTGTGTTGAGCGTCATAAGGTAAATCAAAGTGAATGATTTCCGATATCGAACACAAAAGTCAGTTGAAAAAAACACAACAGCGAAAACCCAACCAAAAAGCAATTTAATCTGACTTACAATTCCCAGTGGCTAGTAAAATGAAAATGACAATGAATATTTTTACTCGGAGAGATAGATGGCTAAATTATTAATTTGTCAACTCTATTATTATTGACTTGCATTTAAACTAATTGTAAAATCGTCTTCAAAAAATAAGTTTTGAAAAAATTAATAAAACAAACGAAAACAAGCTGGCTTTTTAAAGCAAATAAATTGAAAATTACTTTCTGCTATCTATGGCAACACATAAAGATTAAGGAAATTACCGTCAGCGTTCCAAATAAAAAGAGAGCCGTGGACAAGAAAAATCTGAACTTTGCCATCCAAATAAGCTGAGCTTGATTCCACATTTTCAATGTCCTCCTCTTCATTTTCGTTAAGACTCTCATCTTCGCTGTCTATCACTTCAACCGAGCCATCAGTGTTCTCCAATTCTTCGTCTGACTCGCTATCCTCCACCAAAATATTCTCACTACTTGTTACCTGTTCAGTTGTCTCAATCCCTGTAACATTTTTTCTCTTCTTCTATCTTTTGTTTTTCATTTCTTTAGAAGAAGTGTCTTCCTCTCTCAGTGACGACGGGGAGGATAACAGCAACATCTCATCCTCCTCATTAAGTTTAACATCTTCCTCATTATCACCTTCCTCTAAAATGGCAGGATCCTCCTCATTTAAATCTGATACTTCAGACATCTTATAATCACTTTAAAATCTAAATATGACGAGATATCTTGCTCTGTTGATGAAATTAATACAAAAAGTTGAATCATTGGAAAATGTAATAAATTAATTTGAATCAAATACACGTTTTATAAAATATTAGTTGCGTCAGTGGCCGATCGGTTAGGCTACCAAACTGGGGATCATTAGGTCACGAATTTGAATCGTAGTGCAGCCACGTCCGACGTTGTGTTCCTTGGGAAAGACACTTAACACGCATTTTCCCCATTCTACCCAGGTGCAAATTTGACTTCCCATTTATGATTAATATTAGATCTGGATATAATTCACAAATTTTAGAGCTAATCATTTAGAATTTAGATGTAGTACCATAGTTAGGACTAGTTTTAGATAATAATTTATATTATACTAGCAGAGTACCTGGCGATGGATCTGACTTCGATGGTCGAGCTAAAAGAAAATCGAAGTGGCATAGGATTGGAATTCAAAGGTCGGTCTTAACCTAAGCCCCCTATTGGCTTAATAAGAGCGGCCCAGAATCGAAGTTACAGCCTCGACCCATTGGAAGCGGGGTAGACATAGCGTGTGGCGAAGCCTCTCACCCTCTCATCGCCGTCACCGGCTCAGTGGATGACGTGAGTAGTGCAGCAGTGCACGCATTCCCATTTGGCCTAGATCTAGACAGAAACACCCCAGTGGGCATATTGGGGTCGAACCGTTGTAGGTCAGGTCAGTGGACTCTAAAATAATTATGTTGAATTTGTGATGATTCACAAAGCGAGTGCCGACAATTTACCAAACACAATAATATGAATTTTATACGCCTAAAACCTTCCCGGTTTGATCCCATTGTCGGTGCCAAAATTGAGCTCTGTCTGGTCAGCTGTTTAGAAGATTAGCGACAACACACACACAGAAAGTGAATTATAGCCTAAAGATATAGATATATAAAGATATTATCATCTAGATCTAATATATCTAGATCTAGATCTAGATCTAGATCTAGAAATATAGATATATTATATATGACAGACCTTTGTCAAAAGTAAGGAGTCGCTCTGTTAATGGCTCACAAGGAAAAAGTAGCCAACCAAATTTCAAGATACACGTTTATGTGATACAGGACAGATTTATTTTCTTTTAGCTTACAAGAAATGTGTGCCGATAGTCAAGTAAGCTGGATCTAGAATCTAGGCCTAATCCAGCTGGATTTCAAAAGGCTGGGAAAGGCCGACTAAGGCAAGTTAGCCTAATCTGCTTCGAAAACTTCCTTATTTTTGCGGCTTTCTTCGGTGAATAAAATAGATCACACATGAAGAAAAATAACCACAAAATAAATATCGGAAGTATTTTTCGATTGTTTTCGGGAAAAAATGTTAAACCCCGCGAAACTGGTCACGTGATCCATCTGGCGCGTAAATATCTTTCCTGTGTTTGTTATACCGTGTTAGAGATTTATGTTTTATGCTTTAGGCCGTGTATTTTGACGACCTGTTGAAATAGATTTTTTATTATAATTTACGTAAGTATTCTATTTCTTAGAATTGAACAGAAGTTAATCTTGTTAAGTTTCATATGTTAATCAGGAGATCTTGGTTCGATTCATAATTTTCAAGTAAATATTGCACCACATGAAACTGAAAAAGGCATAAACAAGAAGGGAGGCCGCCTGTCTCAGCTCTGGGCAGAGCCTATCTGTATTCTTTTCTTTAGCAGCAAGCTCTAATTTTTAAGTAAATACAAGTCTTTTTATTTCTTAGAATTGAACAAGAGAGTTAATTGTATTAACCCTGGAAAGGCTATGACAGGTAAGTGCCACAGCACTCTGGTAAGCAGGACAAATTTTCAAGTAACCACAAGGGGATGACCCCCTCCCCACCTGAACCTCCCCTTATTTTTACTTCATCCCCATTAGAATATTTGGTGGGTATTCCTATCTAGCAAACCATTCCATCATTGTGTCACCGAGAAATCAATTGTTATTGAGTGCCACATTTGCTGGGAAGGAAGCACGAGTCAAGAGGGATGAATATTTCTCCCTTTACTTTCTTGTTAAATTTTCTTACTAAATTAATGCTGTTCTGACTGGTTAAGAAATGGTAAACAGGATAATGGACACCTTCAGGCTCATAAGTAGCTTAGATTTAGCTCCAGTCTTAGATCCTATATATGTCAAGTACTAAATAGGCATCTCGTTCAGTTTTTATTTCAAAAGGGGTGTGTCCGTCTTTATCTTTGGCTGGGGCAACTGATAGATCTTGATCTAGTAACTATGCTAACACTACAGTCGTATACATGATACTATCAATACTATGTGTATGGAGTAGGCTTGTGGTTTGATCATACAACTTTCATTAATTGGTCACACCTAGACTCTATTGTAAAATGGAATGATCCTAGTAGGACAAGTTCATTGCTGGAGGGGTGTAGTAATTGTGGGCTGGTCTGTTTTGAGTATGTGACTGAGTGATAATAAGAATTAGTATTTCAAGTCAGCACAAATATGTAATTGGTCTTGTTTGCTACTCAAATTGGAAAAAATGGAATCATTTTAGTTTGGCATGGCTTGGATGAGACTAGATGATCGATATGCTACCGATTACAGTCGATCGGAGATGACCTGATCACGAGTCATAAATACCCTGTGAACTATTATAAAACTGCGGCGATGACTCAGCAAGCCAACTAGCATGTGGCCTTGTGTTAAATTTTCGCTAGTGAGCGAAATTATAGATGTTGTACTATATTTAACAGATTTACCTTTAGTAAAATCTAAATTCTAGGGTACTCCTTCACAATTGATGTCCCAGTGACAAAAGTGTCAAAAGGAATGGTTGGCCAGACAGGAATACTGTTGCCAAATTTTTTAAGGGGGATCGTCAAAATGAGGGGGTTTTCCCCTGATTATGTAAGAAACTACTGAAAAACAAGGATCTTAAATCTAAAGCCCAGATCTAGACTGAGGTATTATTTATATTCTTTATTATTAAAAATTGATTTTTCTTTCAGTGACTTGAGTCTTCACATGAAATGGCAACAGAAATTGACCAGCGTTTGAGAGAAATCCAGCGAGAATATTTGGATTTTCTTGATGATAGCGTAAGTGTATTTTGTACGAAATTATCCAAATACTTCAACCAGATTTAGTAAGTCGTAAAAAACCTCATCGTAAACCATTTTAGAGGTTTACATGTCAGCCATGCTCTTTATAGTGTCTTTAATCTGAAATTACTTGTGGCTCCTTTCTCCTGACCCCAGTCCTCGCACATTCAAACACTTCAACCCAATCTTTCACAATGTAACGCAAACCCCACTCTTGCTATTTCGCAATTTTTGCATACTGAGCAGACCATGAATAGAGTGAGAGAGAGAGTTTGTATTTGAGAACAGAATTTGAAAGGAAATGCAAAGATGTTACAACATGACATGAGGAATAATCAGTGACCTTAAATGGCGATGTGAGAATAATAATAATACGGCCATTTCTAAACACCTTCCCATCTTATCTGTAAAATTAGGTGGCATGTGGGGATTATATCCAAAACTTTTAGAACATTGACATTGTAAAACAGAAATTTTAAAATTGCATATATGTCTAAATAAAATATGGGTTAACTAGATATATTATATATAGATATATATACTTAATACATGGGATATAACATATAATATGCTTGCAAACATATGTAATAAAACAAAGGGATTGATAAAATCACTGGAAAAGTATATAGCTAAGGCGTGTTAACTGTGTACTGATTGGTAGATGTTTGTTTTAAATCTACTTTTGAAAGCATTTAGAGAGGATGCATTTTAAAATTTCATCTGGTGATCACAAGTCAGTATCCATGGATCATGTTGAACTGTCATTACATCTGCGATGTGGTTGTGCAAATGTCTTTTTTGTGAAGCGCCTCGAGGTCTAGGCAGAAGACACGAGACTCGTCATAATGCACAATTTTTTCATGTAACCAAATTTTACATCGCTAATTACCCCCTCAAAATGCAACAACGGTTGGCTTGACTTCACCAAAATGCAACCTGTTTTTTGTCAGCATGTCTTCAATTTATTGTTATATTTAGAGTCAATTCCTGTGAAAAATAAATTTGATAACCTCTTTTTGTCTCGTCCTACTGACAAAATTTGTACACATGTGTGTGGCATCTAGATCTATGTTAACCATGTGCACACATACATACGACAATTATGCACCTAGTCTTAGCTGCCTCGACTCACCCCTACCTGTCCCTTCCCTCCCGACTCAGTAGGTTTGCAAGACAGACAGCTTTGATGATGGGAGAGAAAAATCTGAGAAGGTCACAGATCGTACCCTGTATGACACGCATGTTATTAAATGTCTCCACCATCCCACCCCTTGGTGTAGTCTTGAGTCAGAAAAAAAACGTGACACATCTATTAGAAGAGGTTAGGCATATATAGAATCCTTCTCAAAACTTACAAACTATGCCTGTTGCTACACGTCTCACTATTTGTCTCTCTACTGTGTAAATGTCTTTTTTCGTCAATAGCAGCAGCTTTCTCTATTGGCTACAAAATCTGTTTTCTGCATTTTTAACTAACGTTAACCGCACCAATATTTCTTTTTTTTATTACAGAATGACCAAGGCATCTACTTTCAGAAGGTACAGGACATGGTCAGTTCAAATGAAGTACGCTTGATTGTCAACGTTAATGATTTGCGGCGAAAAAATCCCAAGAGATGCCAGTCGTAAGCAGATTTGCCTTTAAATCTATATTTTATAGCTACCTCAACCTTTCCTAAAACTGGATTATACATTGACTATTTTTCAAAGGGAAAAAGTTGTATTTAAATTGGCATGTATGTGGTATATATTTCTGATTTTAGCACAGATAGTATTCAGCCTAAGTATTTCTCGAAATTTGCCAGCATTAATGTCGTTTTGTGAGTTTGATGTAAGATTTGTCTTAACTTGATTTCCTCTCCAGTTTACTGAATGAGTGTTTTGAGGAACTCATTTGTTTCCAACGTGCATTGAAAGATTTGGTCTCTGTGGCCGATCCAGTATACGGCAAGCAGCATGAGGAGTTTTTCATCGGTTTTGAGGGGAGGTAAAGCATCACATTTTATATTATATCTGGCAGTGTAATTGTTCTTAACAATCTATTGATTGATAGTAATGTCTTCATTCAATAATTTGACACAGCTAATAGGTATACCTACATTTTTACCTCTTATTGAAGGTCTTGATTTAAAAAATAAACATTTACACACCCGGTTATGTCTCCTTTCACATCTAGGATTTTTAATATTTCAAAATTAAATTAGATTCAACTTCATTCTTTGTTCTTTTTGTTTTAGATAAATGGGGTAATATTTTTCTTTTGTTTTGTTTTTTCGTTTCCAGTTTTGGTGACAAACATACCAATCCTCGTTCCCTGACCAGCAAGTTTCTCGGCTCCATGGTCTGTGTTGAGGGCATTGTCACTAACTGTGAGTTAAATCAATAAAGATGGTGGATCTACAGGCTGTGTACATACGCAAAGTTCATGCTCATGAGATTAACGTCATTACATTTCATAGCAGAATTTGAACATTTCTTATTCAACTGCCTTGGGAGATTCACCATTATCTCACATTTCCTATTATTTCAATCTAATATGAAAGTGACGTGGGCAACAGTGAAATTCATTTGTCCAATAAACTTTAATTTGAAACGTAAACAAAGTGCTAATATTTCTGTGAAGGATATGACATTGAATAATATTAGAGCCCCATAGGAACAAAGATGAGACAAATACAAGGAATAGAGGGGGGGGAGGCTTGGCCACCATGTAGATCGAACTCGTGACCATCAAGGAGTGTAGTTAGCTCAGTTGGTAGCATGCTTTTTTTTTTTTTTTTCATGGCGAGGTGATGGGTGCCGACGCAGAGGTCACAAGTTCGATCCTCATGATGGCCAAGTTTTTGTTGTTGTGGTCTATTCCTTGTGTGTGTTGTGTCTGTCTGCGATGTGGTTGTGCAAATTCAAAAGGCGCCATATAAATGATCTTATTATTATTATTATTATTATTTCTTTGTTCCTGTGGGGTTTCAATGTTATTCAATGTCATTTCCTTGTGTTTGTCTAGTCTTTGTTCCTGTGGGGTTTCAATGTTATTCAATGTCATTTCCTTGTATTTGTCTCGTCTTTGTTCCTATGGGGTTTTAATATTATTCAATGTCATTTCCTTGTATTTGTCTAGTCTTTGTTCCTGTGGGGTTTCAATATTATTCAATGTCATTTCCTTGTATTTCTCTTTGTTCCTGTGGGGTTTCAATGTTATTCAATGTCATTTCCTTGTATTTCTCTTTGTTCCTGTGGGGTTTCAATGTTATTCAATGTCATTTCCTTGTGTTTGTCTAGTCTTTGTTCCTGTGGGGTTTCAATATTACTCAATGTCATTTCCTTGTATTTGTCTAGTCTTTGTTCCTATGGGGTTTTAATATTATTCAATGTCATTTCCTTGTATTTTCTAGTCTTTGTTCCTTGTTTCAATATTATTCAATGTCATTTTTGTTCCTGTTCCTGTGGGTTTCAATATTATTCAATGTCATTTCCTTGTATTTCTCTTTGTTCCTGTGGGGTTTCAATGTTATTCAATGTCATTTCCTTGTATTTCTCTTTGTTCCTGTGGGTTTCAATGTTATTCAATGTCATTTCCTTGTGTTTGTCTAGTCTTTGTTCCTGTGGGGTTTCAATGTTATTCAATGTCATTTCCTTTGTTTTTCAGTCTTTGTTCCTGTGGGGTTTCAATGTTATTCAATGTCATTTCCTTGTGTTTGTCTAGTCTTTGTTCCTGTGGGGTTTCAATGTTATTCAATGTCATTTCCTTGTGTTTGTCTAGTCTTTGTTCCTGTGGGGTTTCAATGTTATTCAATGTCATTTCCTTGTGTTTGTCTAGTCTTTGTTCCTGTGGGGTTTCAATGTTATTCAATGTCATTTCCTTGTGTTTGTCTAGTCTTTGTTCCTGTGGGGTTTCAATGTTATTCAATGTCATTTCCTTGTGTTTGTCTAGTCTTTGTTCCTGTGGGGTTTCAATGTTATTCAATGTCATTTCCTTGTGTTTGTCTAGTCTTTGTTCCTGTGGGGTTTCAATGTTATTCAATGTCATTTCCTTGTGTTTGTCTAGTCTTTGTTCCTGTGGGGTTTCAATGTTATTCAATGTCATTTCCTTGTGTTTGTCTAGTCTTTGTTCCTGTGGGGTTTCAATGTTATTCAATGTCATTTCCTTGTGTTTGTCTAGTCTTTGTTCCTGTGGGGTTTCAATGTTATTCAATGTCATTTCCTTGTGTTTGTCTAGTCTTTGTTCCTGTGGGGTTTTCAATGTTATTCAATGTCATTTCCTTGTGTTTGTAGTCTTTGTTCCTGGGGTTTCAATATTATTCAATGTCATTTCCTGTCTAGTCTTTTGTTCCTGTGGGGTTTCAATGTTATTCAATGTCATTTCCTTGTGTTTGTCTAGTCTTTGTTCCTGTGGGGTTTCAATGTTATTCAATGTCATTTCCTTGTGTTTGTCTAGTCTTTGTTCCTGTGTTCAATGTTATTCAATGTCATTTCCTTGTGTTTGTCTTGTCTTTGTTCCTGTGGGGTTTCAATGTTATTCAATGTCATTTCCTTGTGTTTGTCTAGTCTTTGTTCCTGTGGGGTTTCAATGTTATTCAATGTCATTTCCTTGTGTTTGTCTAGTCTTTGTTCCTGTGGGGTTTCAATGTTATTCAATGTCATTTCCTTGTATTTGTCTAGTCTTTGTTCCTGTGGGGTTTCAATGTTATTCAATGTCATTTCCTTGTCTTTGTTCCTGTGGGGTTTCAATGTTATTCAATGTCATTTCCTTGTATTTGGGTCTTTGTTCCTTGGGGTTTGTTATTCAATGTCATTTCCTTTGCTTTTTGTCACTTGCCTCACTTTGTTTTATCTTTAATATTTCTGTCAAACCACATCTTTCATTGTACTGTTTTATCGTAGAATCTTTCACGTTGGTAACTAAAAAACCTGCACTTCAGCCATTTTACTTATTTATATTTTGTATCTTATGAAACAAATTCAGCCATTGAGAAATAAAAGTTATAATGCTTTTTTTCTCTTCAATTTCTAGTTACTTTTATATTGTAACTATAAATATTTTTGTTCTCTCTTACAGGTTCCCTTATTCGGCCTAAGATAGTACGAAGCGTCCATTATTGTCCGGCCACAAAGAAAACTCTTGAACGGCGTTACACAGACATGACCTCCTTGATGCTCACCCCTCAAGTGCAATATACCCTACTAAGGTAAGTTGTTGCGGAGGGTGTTTTAGACGCAAGGTGTTGGCCTTCCAAGCCCAAGGGTCGTGGTTGAAAACAATTCTCAAGTTTTTCGAGTAAAATCTACCTCGTGGTCCAGGTAGGTGGACTGACACCTAGTCCTATTGAAGACGGGTGATGAAAAGGAAGTCCTGTGCGCAGATCTCGCCACTGCGCATGACAATGATCTATTGGTTAACGTTGCAGTCCTGACAAAATTAAAACCCCAAGATCATCTTCATTGTGGATGTGGGTACAATCATGTTAAATTTGTTGTTGCTGAGAGACATTTAAAATTTTGAGTCGGTAGTGTAGTAATTCATACACAACGGTAACTTACTTTTTTTTCTTCTCTGTGAACAGGTCATGCTGGGGGATAGACAATTTGTCTTTTGTTTCATATTAAACATCATTTAATTTTGGCTCTTCTTAAATGTTATGTATGGCCTTTTAATGTGAGGTAGTTGCGGTGCTGTTAACCTACTGCTGAAAAGCGAATTTGTATGCTTTTTCTATAGTTTTCTTTCTTTCTTTCTTTTATTTCTCCTGTCCGTGTCAAGTTTTGTTAGCATTTACAAATTGTGCGTGCACACCACACACCCAAATATTTCTTTTTTGACAAGCAATCTCCCATTTCTTCTGTTCATGGGGTAAGCAGCTGCTACTGTTAGGTCCTACTTCTTTCCTCATTTATTTTCCAAAAAGATGTGGAAATGATTGATGTCAATATTGTCAATCTAATTTTTCTCATAAGGATGAAGATGGAAACTTGCTAGAAACGGAGTATGGTCTCTCAGTTTACAAGGATCACCAGACATTCAGCATTCAAGTAAGAATTTCCTTTCTATAGTATGTGACAAACATTGATTTATTTGTAATGTTTTTGGTGTGTATGTGTGTGTGTGTTGTTTTTTTTCAGTTTGTGTGTGTCGCTTTCATTTATTTTGAATTTAAACATCATTTGCATATTAGTCTGGACCCAACCACATTTTACTCAATGAATCAATAACTCAGCTCTGTGTGTGTGTGCGTGAGTGTATGTTTAAATCTAAAATAGAGATAGGTTGTAGATCTAGATCTGTGTGTACTGTTGATTTAGAGTTAGATTGAGTTCAGGCTGGGCAATCTCTCATTGAGTCCCTGAGATTAAGAAACATTCTTTCCATAATTTTACTGGAACTCTTTGTTATTATTAAGTTTGTTTTTTTCCACAGGAAATGCCAGAAAAGGCTCCCCAGGTCAGCTGCCAAGGTCTGTGGACATAATCGCTGACAACGATTTAGTGGACGCATGCAAGGTGTGTTCACTTTGTCTTTTCCCAGTTGTTATTTTTTTTTATCTTGTTAATTTGTTGATGGTCTTAGGAAAGAAAATTTTCTTTTCTTTTTATTTTCCCATTCTCTGTTTCTTTAAAATAAAAAAAAGTTTTTTTGTGTTTTTATTCGATTTGTAATGTATCGTACATGTAGTTTTACAATAGCTCTTCACTTGGTTCTTAATTCTGTAATCTCCTTTGCTTTATTTTTTGTCCTTAGCCTGGAGACCGAGTTCAGGTGGTGGGTACATTTAGGTGCTTGCCTGCAAAGAAAAATGGATTCACGACTGGGACGTTCAGGTATGTGTTGCAGCAGCAACTCGTCAAATAATTTATACTTACAATTGCTAGCGTTAGCCATCACTCATAAGTTACAAGAACAAAGGAAGAGATGAAATGGTGGGGGGGGTGGGTTTTTTCCTGTTCTCCTGTTGGTTGGTTTCCCTCTTCCATGTATGCCGTTGGTAGTAAGTTCTCTAGACCGTAGCATTATTCCAAATTTAAGGGACACAGTTAGTCTTGTCATTTATTATACATCACATTCTATCGTCATAATCTTTATGTCCCCAATTCGCATTGCTTTACTAATCACTTTTTCGGCTTTTCTTCTTCCAGAACTATCTTAATTGCTAATAGCATATCCCTTCTAAGCAAGGAAGTGGCACCATTGTTTTCTGCTGAGGATGTGGCAAAGATAAAGAAATTTGGAAGGAACAAAAAACATGTATGACAATTACTCTACTGTACTTTTTCAATGTTGGGTCATATTTATCAAAAGTTTGTAGTTTGTGTGTAATGCAAATTGGAATTTGCTCTGTACAGGGGTTTGCTTAGGCACTAGCTGATTGAAAAAGAAAAATCCTGGTTTATCTAAGATGTGTTGCTATTTATGCGTTTGTTACAATGTAAGTCATTTTAAAGCTTTTAACTCTTGTTGGGTTCCAAATGGAAATTATTTTTTGTTTGTTTTACAGTAACTTTCCCATTCCTTCTCTCCCAGGATGCATTTGAAGTGCTTTCCCGATCCTTAGCTCCCTCTATCCACGGTCATGAATATATCAAGAAGGCTGTGCTGTGCATGCTTCTCGGAGGGAATGAAAAGGTGTTGGAAAACGGAACAAGACTCAGAGGGTATTGAATTGAATATTTTTAATTTGTTAGCTCACATTAGCATGTATAGAAACATTTTTAACTTTTTATTAACTGCTGTTGTCTAAATTTTGGTGAAATTTTAATGTTCAGATTTTACCATTGGTTTCCGTTCTATTTCCATTACATTCTTTTTGCGAAGGGTATCACTTTCTCTATGTTTTGGGGTGCTAGAATTTATTTTTAAAATATCTTTTTTATTTACAATGTGTGATGACAAGATTAGTACTCAAACCTCGCTATACCGCCAGCTTTACACGTTTGTACGGATCAGACAGTACATACAATAATAATAAAATAACTCACTTTACCGCCATTCCCCAATGATTTGGCATTAACGTTCCTTAATAAGTCTTGTAGAAATACAAATTGTTATACAGCCTGCGTGCGTCATCCCCTTACCTGAAGTGATGCAAGCGGGTAGAATCAAGTTTGGCTTGGTCAAAGATCTTGAGTCCAAACAACACACACAAAAACATAAGTGCCCAATGTGTTATGTTTTATCCTCACACAATTCACCGCTCCTCTCTCTCTCTCTCTCTCTCTCTCTCTCTACGTTATCCTGGGTTAATTGTACTCAGGGGGATGGGTAGTGTGTTGTCAGCCCTACATAGCTACTACTGGTTAGTACAAACCAGCCAGTCTTTCCATTTACCGTAGCGTGGTTCGTGGAGGTTGCTATTTTCTGTCATCTTAATCGTGTCCCCTCTCCTCTCTATGACGCAGAAACGTAGTATGGCTTACACCACTGGAAAGCTCTTCAAACTCTTTCCAGGCATACGTGTTTGTGATAGGGCATGTGTAATACAATGTGCTCTCACACTTTAAGTAAGCTAGGGTGAGAAGAGGGGAAGGTCGTTGGGGAGCAAGGCAAAATGCCAAGTTGTACAAAAGTTGGCAATATTTTACGGTTTCAGTGTGTGTATCGTCTTTTATATCATTTTTGTTCTTTTTTTCTTTTTTTCAAATGCATTTCATCATGGGGTTTTTTTTTCTTTTCTTACGTCAAATTAGTTTTGTTGGCTAATAATTATAGACTTTTTTATCTAAAGAAAGTAACTGTTCGAAACACTATTTTTAAAAAGATGTTTTTCTTACTTGTTTCATTCTCTATTTCAACAGTGACATAAACGTCTTGCTGATTGGAGATCCCTCAGTGGCTAAGTCACAGATGTTGAGGTAAATAGAGTGCGTTTATGTTTGTGTCAACATTTCGTAGAGTTATACGGCCTCATTTTCATTTCTTTTCTTTGTTGTATTTAGATGTCTTTGCGACATAGTGAAAATGTTTTTCTTTAGCGGTAAAATGTTTGGTCCAATCATTCTCAGTCCAAGGGACTGAGACCTGTAAGTCCAATTTTTGGATGTTTTGAGAAAATAAAATGAAAGGAGGCTGTCTTGATATTTTCACCGACATGCATGTTTTGCACGTGTCAAATACTAATCTCAATTGGGATACACGGATATGGTTACTATACATGTTTTTATTGGTTCTTGTGCCTCGGAATCCTAACTATATGAAGCATAGGGGCTTCCCAGTGTTAAAAGCTGGGGGGGGGGGGGGGATGTGTTACTAATTTTAGACTTGCATGGTTTGTGATTTTCACCGTCAATATATAGTTATATTCAATTGGACCGTTGCATCCTCTTTTCTTTGTCTTTCAGCTTTTCCCATCAGTGGACGCCACAACAAATCATCCTTCTCGACTTTGTCCTATCCTGTTTGTTTCCATCTCTTGTAGCTACAATTTTCATTGTTGCTTCCTAATAGGCTAATTAATTAATTCATTGGAAAGCTAGCACCATGTGCATTCTAGAATTGGAGGATTAGATCTAGATGTTGATCAGATTCAAATCTAACTTGAATTGCGATTACATTGTTTCTTAGATATTTCAACCCAGATTCTTCTGCACATCGATGGTGCACTAATTTTCGCTTCAAATTCTCAGGAGAGAAAAAAAAAGGAGAATTGTGAATAAATTTTGAGTTTGAAGCTAGGCAAGTCTAATAAAAGTAAAGATGTTTACAAAAGAAATTTTGAATTAAGTATTGTATCAGACATGAGATGACTCAAATTCTCATTCATATATGGCAAGTTATTGATAGGTCTTATATTTTTCCTTTCAGTTTTTTCATCTGTGTCTCATCTTACCGTTTCCTCTTCATTTACGCAGAGACTACCACGGGTTGTCATTTAAAAGTCACCATTCGTTTTACTACAGCAAACCTTATCCTTTGTACGTTTATGCGACTTCTTTTGATGCAGGCAGATAACGGCTTAGGCCTTTTAACGCTGACAGGCAATGGTAAAGCTTCAGACCTTTGACACCAAATCTCTGCGGAAATGGGTGGTGAGATAGTTCATGGTCACGACTTAGGGAGTGCATGGGAAAATGAAGTCTTTTGAGAAGGAAATATGAGACCACATAATTTATGACTATCTTTGTTTTTACTTTGTAATGTAATGTTTTTAATGAAACAATTGATGGGGTCACAATTACATCGTTTAGACAAAAATGCCAAAAACCATGATCTCCGGCACTGTTGGCTTTGGGGTTTCCATGTTTCAAACGGCTGTAAAGTGGTGTATTTTCATCTTATCATTTTGGCACTTTTCAGGAGCATGATTTCCATTTATTCCTTGGAATATCTCTGTCTCATTTTTTTCTCTCAAAAATGGACATAGGCACACCATTGAACTGATTCCTTACTCCTTCAATTAACAAATTGTTTGTTTTCATTAGCTTTACAAAGTTTGATTTGAGATTGAAGTATCTTAAATCTGATTTATTTTTACTTATTTTCGTTTCACAGATATGTACTGCACACAGCCCCAGGGCCATTGCTACCACCGGCCGTGGTTCCTCTGGTGTTGGTTTAACTGCTGCTGTCACAACTGACCAAGAGACAGGTACGTGATTTGGGGTACAATAGTGACCGCCTTAATGTCCGTTTTGCCTAAACTGCCCGCAATCTCAGAGGAACTGAATTTTTTTATATAAATTGTTCCTCTAAATGCCCGTTTTGAAACCAAGATTTTTGCCTAAATGCCTGGTCTCAACGGCAACTGCAGGTATCATTTTCTCCAAATTATCTTAAAATACGTCTGATTGATTACGAATTCATTTTTTTTTATCATACATAATGTAATCCCCTCGCTAATACGGCTTTTATGCCTGTCAACAATGTGCCATGGATTGTAACAACGTTTCATTACCTTTCCATTGTAATGTAATAAAAGATGACTAGTCTTCTCTTCATAACTCGACCCACTGTACAGCACAGCACAGCCTTTGTTCCATTGGATCACTGGTTTGTCACGGGGCAATTGGAATCGGTCTTTTGGGCTCCGTCCACGGCTCTTTCTTGATGTCGTAAGTTGCATGCAATCACCTGGTGTTTTTTAATAGACCAGGCACACATCGCGATCGAGGGACAAGGTGTGAACAGTTTTATTGCCCCGTCTTGCATTGTACCTTCGGGTCTTTGTGGCGTGCGATGGTCAATCCGCCCGCATGCATTACCACCTCAGTGCTAAAGAATTAAATGCTTTCCAGGTGTCCCTATTTATCACATTACATTTTTTGTAAATGTTGAATTTCTGCACCATACTCATGATGCTGAAACCAGAAATACCTCCTTGGTGATCCCCTGCTCGTGATCACCCATCTCTCTCTCTCTCTCTCTCTCTCTCTCTCTCTCTCTCTCTCTCTCTTTCTCTCTCTCTCTCTCTCTCTCTCTCTCTCTCTCTCTCACCCCCAAAATTGTTGCCCCTGACCTACTTTCGTCTAAATGCCCATTTCCTCTGCTTCCCCAGCACCGGGCATTTAGGTGGTTACTACTGTATAGTGATAGATTGGTGTATTTTGAGAGAATAGATAAATAAAACTAACATGCTAAAAGAGACGTAACAATCATTTTCATCCCAATTGTTTTGGATGTAAGTAACTATGTCTCAGTAATCTGATGTGGTCCCACTTGTGATGCATTAAATTTGGATGATTCAATTTCACCCGTGTCCTTTCAGTTTTCTCAAATTTGTGTTCTTGTGATTCAATTCTCAGTTCAAAACTCAATTCTCCATCAGTTTTATAGTGTGGTATTTAGTCAGAGCACAAAGGGTGTTGGTTTTCAAACGTTCGGCTATGCCAAGCAAGTCTCCTTTTTCTTTTCTGTTTTTCTTCATTTTATTTTACGAATGTGTTCCTTCTCTTTAGGTGAGAAGCGCCTGGACGCAGGTGCTATGGTGCTGGCAGACAGGGGCATTGTGTGCATTGATGAGTTTGACAAAATGTCCGACATTGACCGCACAGCGATCCACGAAGTGATGGAGCAGGGTCGGGTCACCATTGCCAAGGCTGGTATCCATGCCAAGCTGAACGCACGATGCAGCGTGCTGGCTGCCGCAAATCCTGTGTATGGAAGGGTGAGTATCAGTGTGTGTAGTAGTTGGGTGGTCCTTTCTTTTTCTCTCTCTCCCTCGTGTTTTTGTTTCATCTTGCTGTTTAATTCACCCTTGAGATAAGTGCATATGATGGACAGGGTAAATTTCAATGATCAGGTTGTCGTAAGGAATTGGTGCCTCACTTAATTCTGAGATCATCGTGGTAATGGTAACAGGAGTTTAAAATTCTGTTCATTTGTGTTATGGTAATTTATTTTGTTTACAGCCTAATCGTTAGAATTGTGATGGCTTGGTACAACAAAGAAAGTGTCTCATTTCATCGTCTTGTCATGTTGTGCACTGAAAGATAATTCAGTTTTTTTAAATTCTTCACAATTCTTTCCTCAGTACGACCAATTCAAGACACCAATGGAAAATATTGGTTTACAAGATTCTCTGCTGTCCCGTTTGATCTTCTTTTTATTGTTCTACAAAGTAAGATATTTATTGACCTTCAGCTTACATTATGTTATGTTTTGCTTTCAGTGATTTTAAAAAAGAAGAATTTTTTTAATTATTACACTTAGTTTTGAGATTATAATGTTTTAGACTGTCCATGAAAATGGCTTTAGCTTTAGAATGCTAGAAAGCTTTGAAAAACGTCATCTACTGGCTCCTTGAATTATTATTTTTTTTAAGTTATGCTACAATTTGCTACGATAGTAGTTTTTTTTATGGAGTGTATATGTTGGTTTGTCATATCAACTTGCGTTTATTATTTATTGACACATTGTTTTGTGTCCGTCCGTTGACCAGATGGATCCTGAATCAGATCGTCGTATATCAGATCATGTATTGAGGATGCACCGTTTCCGAGCTGTGGGAGAGCAAGATGGTGATGGTGAGACTGTTAACACGCTTCTAGTGCAATGATGTTGTTTGTTGTTTTTTTATGTAAAGTTTGGTTCATGGTTCATATTTCTGCTCTTTGACAGCTTTTTAAAACCTTTATAGGAAAAATTAACCTAGTTATTAATATTTTGTAACATGACCTTGAATGATTTGGGTAATGATTTAATTATCCTTGTTCATCGCCATGCATAATTTGTCTCAAATGCATAAGATGTAATGTGTTCCTAATTTACATCTATCAATATGCATAGTATGTATTGATATGCAAAATTTCAATGTTGCATGTAAATGTAGTGTTATATATATATATATATTGTTGTTTTAACGACTGAGCTCAAATTAACTTTCTCACTGCCATTACTGACACGTATCAGGTCACAGCAATTGGCTGTTTGCCGCCAAATTCGATAACCATCGATATTGACTTTGCTTTCTTTTTCTACAACTTCCTGATACTTTTTGGTATTGGCATTTCTCAAACATGTCTGAATCATTTGTATGGATATGTGACATAACATTATTATCTGTTAGTACGTCCTTTGCTGGAAAAATCTAATGCCGAAACACTTGATGGAAGATGTGACGTTTCCTTTTTAAAGGGTTTCATTTCCCCACAGAATAAATAAATCTTTACATGCAGAAATTACCATTACATATCATTGTTTTTTCCCCTCCAAAGAGAATGTTTTTAAAAACACTATGTATCTAGCTCAAATCGTACAATTACATTGAATTTTTAATTCATGTACCAGAATACCTGGCACGTCTCAGTGATCTGTACTAGTGCCTGGCAGTGAGTGAGCTTGTTTTTGTTTTTAAGATTGTTTTAAGGCTTATGATGGATAAATGAGTGTAAATTTTGCTTCCAATAACCAACAGAGGAACCTCAGTGTCTATGCTGGCAACACAAGATCCCGAGTGTAAATTTGAAAAGCGTGACACTTTCTTACATGGGCCTGGCAAACAAGGGTGTGTATTTGCTGTTGAACAGGCAGTGGAACCTCAGTAAATGGTGCTGGGCTATTGCGAGATTGTTGTTGGCAACACAAGATCATCAATGGAAAACGAAGAATGTGACGCCGGTGTTTGAAAAGCGTGACATGGTATAGCCTGGCAACAATGGGCCAATTGACCAAATGTATTCTGTTTCATACTTGTATTCATTTGAATTATATTATTATAGATTGCATGTTGTTTCAGTGCTATTGAGAGTCGAGAGATTGTTGTTGGATGTGATGAGAGTCATCAATTATAGATCGAGAAATGTGATTCTATGTTCCCTGTCAGGTTTTTAAATCCTTCAAGGTCATGGTATAGGACTATGGTAACGCTAGAATGCCTCTGTATTGTTAATATTACTCATGTTTCCACTCCTTAATATTCATTGAAAAACGAAGAGATGTTGTTTCAGTGTCCAAGTCGATGTCACATAAATTGAGGAAATTTGAAATAGAAGAAAGATAGATAGCATCAACCCTCCCTAACAGTTTTTAAAATCTGGTAGACTTTTTTTTTTTAACGGTTTTATGTGAGTACTAAGAGTGCCTGTGGTAAGGATGACAACTTTAAAAGTGCTTTTGTCTACCTGCCTTTAATGAGAATCAATGTGTTTCCCTTCCCTGCTTTACACAGAGACAAAATTGTCAGCATGCAATTCATGAGAAAATACATCCACATAGCCAAGGGAATGAAACCCACTCTCACACGACAGGCATCTGATTACATAGCAGAGGAATACACCAAGCTGAGGAACCAAGACAACCTAACCCAAGATCACATCGCAAGAGTGAGTTTTGGGAAATTTTGTTTATTCATTTATATTTATGACTTTTAAAACTCGATTTATCCCTTTACCCAGCGAGAGCTGTGATCGGGTATGATAGGGAAGAATGGATTGGACTGATGTTACTGGCGTATCAGACAGCAATGGGTTAATTAGTTTTCACACAGTTAGGGTCATTCTCTAGGTTTGTGTGTCATGTTTTCTTTCCTCTCCTTTCACGACAGACGCAACCAGTAACGGCAAGAGCCCTGAAACCATGATCCGTCTCTCCACTTCCCATGCCAAGGCCTGCCTCAGCAAGGTCGTGGAGTTGATAGATGCCGGCGGCAGTCGAACTCGTGGAATTTGCTTACTTCAAGAAGGTGTGTGAAAAGGAAGTTTGAAGTGTGATATTTGTTCCTTGTTTTAGTTAGACGCACATCGAAATGTAATTCGTATAATAGTAAGCAAGATTCTTAGAAACACCTGCATCGCTGCTTTAATCATAGGAACAGGGTCCTCCCTGGGTCGGGGAAAAAGTCGGGAATGTCTAGATACATCTGGTAAAATTCATGAGAAATTGATCTTGAAAAATAATATTCTTGAATTTTGCGAGCATGTCGGGGAAAATTACAACGGATGCAGAAGTTATGCAATCAACTACTTTTGTGTGTGCTTGGAGCCTCACCTTATTCGTGAACGGCAGTGTCGCCTCTCGACCCGACAGGGTAACCTACTCCATGCAACCCATTGAGGGGAAGCTACTACAACATGTCATTTCTTAGTTAATTCAGGGAAAGGGATTTTCCGTGTATAGGGTCTTGACAAAATTTATGGATCTTGAAATTCGAATCAAGATTTGAGTGGGGAGGGACCCTGTAGGAAATAATGTGAGAATGAATTCCAGAGTTGGAATAGGAAGAAAACATCTCTTCCTTTGTCATCATTCGCCTTGCCAGTGGGTAGTCTAAACCGCTCTCTACAACGTAGTAACATAGTATGACTTACACCCCGTGGAAAGCTAGTAACATAATATGGCTTACACCCCGTGGAAAGCTAGTAACATTAATATGGCTTACACCCGTGGAAAGCTAGTAACATAATATGGCTTACACCCCGTGGAAAGCTAGTAACATAATATGGCTTACACCTCTGGAAAGCTAGTAACATAATATGGCTTACACCCTCTGGAAAGCTAATAACATAATATGGCTTACACCCTCTGGAAAGCTGGTAACATAATATGGCTTACACCTCTCTGGAAAGCTAGTAACATGATATGGCTTACACCCTCTGGAAAGCTAGTAACATAATATGGCTTACACCCCATGGAAAGCTGGTAACATAATATGGCTTACACCCCATGGAAAGCTAGTAACATAATATGGCTTACACCCCATGGAAAGCTAGTAACATAATATGGCTTACACCCCATGGAAAGCTAGTAACATAATATGGCTTACACCCTCTGGAAAGCTGGTAACATAATATGGCTTACACCCTCTGGAAAGCTAGTAACATAATATGGCTTACACCCTGGAAAGCTAGTAACATAATATGGCTTACACCCCGTGGAAAGCTAGTAACATAATATGGCTTACACCCCTGGAAAGTTAGTAACATAATATGGCTTACACCCTCTGGAAAGTTAGTAACATAATATGGCTTACACCCCTGGAAAGTTAGTAACATAATATGGCTTACACCCTCTGGAAAGTTAGTAACATAAATATGGAAAGTTAGTAACATAATATGGCCCCCTGGAAAGTTAGTAACATAATATGGCTTACACCCCTGGAAAGTTAGTAACATAATATGGCTTACACCCCGTGGAAAGTTAGTAACATAATATGGCTTACACCCCCTGGAAAGTTAGTAACTCATCCCAACGTGGAAAGTTAGTAACCAATGGCTTACACCCGTGGAAAGTTAGTAACATAATATGGCTTACACTCCTCCCTATTCACACTCATCCCAACCATCTGTCAACACATATCTATCTCTCTCTCTCTCTCTCTCTCTCATATCTCTCTCTCTCTCTCTCTCTCTGTCCCTCTCCCTCCTCTCCCTCCCTCCCTCTCCCTCCCTCCCTCCCTCCCTCTCTCTCTCTCCTCTTTTCTTCGTGTCCCCTGCTTGCTCGACGAATGATAGTTGGCTCTTGATTGGTCAAATTGGATCAAAATATAAACTTGATGGTATAATCCATTTCTCTCCATGGTGTCGAAGTTACAACTTATCGATGCTTGTAAGTTCTATTTAGACGCTTCAGTAGAGTTTTTGCAATTTTACATCAATAACAAAATCATTGCATTGTTTTCGGAGAAGCAGGAAAAAATTGGGCTTTGTTCTTTGTATTCATGACTGCGCGAAAAAGTATGAGTTTTGTGACTGATTGTTTTCGTGAGATAGAGGAGCTTAAAGTTGGTTTGAAAGAAAATTAAGAATCATAATTTCATTTAAATAGAAATGATTTTGGTATCGAATTTCTCAGGAACCAGTTCTTTCCAGTGGTAGGCATTTAGTTTGACTACCGTTAGTTTCATCTGTCAGGGTCATCTTTCTTGATGTCATGTGTCTTGACGTGGGTTTTTTCACAGGTTCTTATCAAAGACAAGAAGTCTAGACGTAAGAGAGATAGTGAAGCAGAGGGAAGTCAAGACGAGGAAGAAGATGAAGAAAATGAGCCACCAAACAAAAACCGTGAGTACATTTCTTGAAAAACAACGTAGTGGGTTTAAAAGATTTATTTGGTTAACTACGTTGTTTGCAAAATTTTATTATTGGCTGCATAGCTAGTTCTTCAGATGATAGCTCCTTTAGAATCGATCTGTTGGGGTTGTTTTTTATCAATGGAGTATCTAATCATATTTCATTTGACTCTGGAAATATGTGATAACTTGAAACTGATGAAAACAATGGTTTTGTTGGTTTGTTTTTCTTTATCATCCCTGTTGTTATTTAATGGCTATCAGTCTTATTTCTATCACTATGTTTGTTATCAAAACATAACATACAATTCTTATGGATTTTTTTCCACATAGAAAAACTGCAAGTAGAAGAACAAGACGAAAGGAAGGTGAAGAGGGATTTGACCCATATGATTTTGAGCAACCCGCTGAAGGCAAAGGTATGTATATATATATTTTAACAGTTGAGATGGCGTGTTTGTTCAAATTAGACAAATGTGTCACATTCTATCAATACTAAATATTCTATCAATACTAATAATAGATACTGTCACTTTATAAGGCTTTTAGCTTTTTACAGGTTGGTTGTGTCTTTGCAGAGGGCTCACTTGTACCCTGACATACCTTTTTGTATAAAGTTATCTTTACATTGGAAAATAGTGTATACCGTACGTAATATGCAATGCATTCAAATTCAAAAATGACCAGAGACCACATTGCGCCCCCTCCTCCATCCATCCATCCATCTATCCACCCATCCATCCATCCATACTTAAGTCTCTGCGCTGGTTGCCTGTAAATAAAGGAATCGACTACAAACTCGCCTGTTTTGCCTACAAATGCATTAACGATCTCACCCCTGATTATTTGGGCTCTCTCGTCGGTATTCATGTGCCACCCAGAACACTCAGAATATCAGCGAGCATCACTCCTGAGAAGAAAAAATTCACAATCTTGTTTCTCTGACAAAGCCTTTATTCCATTGAATAACTTTTCCTATATATATATATATATATATTCCTCTTTTTATTCTTCTTTTTGTTTGTTTGTCATTCAGACAAACCACCTTCACTTGAAGATGAGAGGAGGAAAAGACGCGAGTCAGCGGTTCGGCTCCATCTACACCGACGGCCCCAAGTTCCACAGAAATCAGTGAAGAAAGGTGGGTACAGGTGAAATCAACCCCAACCCATACGGCCACGCTCAGTGACCTCTGAACTTTGAAAAATCGTAGAATATTGACCAAACCTTGTTGAAGGGTTCTGTTTCCTCCTTAAAATTCTGTGAAGTCTCGTGAATAGGTTAAAGGTTACGATAGGTCGTAGCCTCGTGGGGATTTGTCGCTAGAATGCTTTGTAATCAAGCCTTCTATTTTCTAACATCTGTGGCACTCTGCAGAGCGCTAGGCATTAGACAAGCATTAGACAAGGCTACCTAGTAAGCATGAAAGGCCATACTTTAGGCAGGATTTGGGCTAATTTGCTAGTAGAAAAGAGGTCCCATGAATGAAAGAAACGATTCACCGTAACTTTAAATATTAGGTCCCATGAATGAAAGAAACGTCATACTTAAAGTACGAAGCGGAAACAATTTGATAAAACCACACTCGATTCAAAGTTCAAAGAGTTAACCTAGAAATAGAAAAGAGGCGCTTGGAATCTATCAAAACTAAATCTAGAGAGATAAAGAAGTATTGGACTCCTAGGTACAAAAAGAGAGGTAGACAAATGGAGCAGACAGGAGGGGCAAGTTTAAGCCTTTCATCATGAGAAGGATCATGATTTAGACTAAGACCTAGATCTAGGACGTACCCCACCGGCTAGTGTGTGTAATCCCCATTTCCCAGGCTTTGGGAAAGTTTTCAAGAAAGTCAGTGCTAGCTTTAAAAAAATTATTGTGACTTTGTGACCAACCGTCTCAAAGCGAGGACACTTTCAACACAGCTAGCTATATGTATATTATTATTTCTACTGATTCATGTTGAATTTTATTTGCCATTCTTGAGGATTGCCAGTTTCTCCCCCCCATAACTCAACCTTGTTGCTACCTCTAACCCTTCGCCTGCTGCCAGGTGCAGTAGTCTCAACTCCGTCTCCTAACCCCAGGTCTAGATTTAAACTTGAATTTCTTCACTTTCATTGCCAGAACCTATTTGGATTGTCAATAGTGCAAGAAAAAATCCTGAAATTAGATGAAATTCAGTCAGAAAAAATGTGTCAGTAGAACGAGATCTCCTGAGCAAAGGAACATAATGTTTGAATGTAAGTCCCGTTCCGTAGGTAGATTAAACATATATAAATCAACCAATTAATATTTGTTCTTTTTTTACTTTTCTGTCAACCAGATTGAAGTCCTTCCGTTCGTCTCTGTATAAACTCTACAAGCAAGAACGCGCTCAGGCGGTCACCATGGACAACGTGCGGACACATTTCGTAGCCGTGGAAACGGAGAATCCGTTTACGGAGGCGGAGATCATGGCAGCCATTGACAAAATGATGGATGACAATCAGGTCATGCTGTCAGGTGAACTCCTTTTGCTGGTTTGAACTAAAACAAATCATTGGATTGGTTACAAAGTAATGCTACTACAATGATTCAGCCCTGAATGATGGCGTGTGTGTGTGTCTCTCTTGTTCTTCTCGTGCGATCTCAACACTATGTTGGCCGCGGTGGATTGTAAAGAAGACATTCTGTCATTGCTTTATTCAGGAAATAACATCCCAGGATGACTTATAGCCACTCATACATAACAGCAAGTCTTCTGATCCATTCACGTCAAAATTTATTGAATCGTAATTTTTTCTACAGTTAGGGGCCAAAGTGGTGGATTTATGTCAGATCCATACCGTACATGATACATGTACCAATTAACTGTTCAAATTATTTCTTGATTTAGAAATTGAAAAAAAATGGGAATGTTGTCATTTTGTCTTGTGATTGAAATTTTTTTTTACATTAAGACATGTTTGCATTTCATCGATAAGAAGGATCCAAAAGGGACAATATTTCTTGTGGAAAATTTACGACTTCTTGAATGCCATCCGTTTAAAAAGTACTTCTATACAAGTTCAGACACAGAGCTGCCAAGTGTCTCTTTTTTGGAAGGGACAGTCCCTCCATAACGTCAATTGTCCCTCAATTCAGCTCACCGGTAGTCTGTCCTGCCTTGCTTCTTTATTTCTTGTCAAGAAACACTTCATTGTTGGTGCGTTCCACTATTTGAAGTGTCTAGTATCAATATCATCTGTAATTCCTTCAGTCCTGAGAGTTGGATAATTTTCTCTTGAAGCGTTTACTCTTGAATAGCAAATAATCAAATATGGAACTTGTAGTACGATCTTTTATAATTCTGCATTCACTGTACAAAAAGACTCTTGTTAGGCGTCTGGTGAAAGAAGTCTGCGATCTCGGCTTTAATATCGAAATGGCGAAGCGACCGTCTGTGTGGAATATGTCCCTCTTCCTCATTTGTCCGCCCCTATCTGTCACTCTTCTCTCACTTCTAAACTTGGCAGCTCTGCAGACAGAACCTAAGGAAATGTTACCCTTTAACTTTTTCCAGCAGACCCACTGTATATTATGATTCAAATCAATTGTTTGATCTCTGGCTAGGGCTGCTTGGAATTTGTTAGGTTTCCCATAATAGTTGCTCCATTGCCATTATTATTTTTATTCGTTGCCATTATAATACGGATTGTCGTTTGTATTTCTGAACGTATACATATGGGCGTATCATTTTTTGCATTAATGCTATATGCTGTGTATTATAGTTTTTGTAAATTGTCAATTGAAGCCATCTCACTCACGCTCAGATTAAATTACTTTTGTGATGAAATAATAAATAAACTGGAACATGTAAATTGTAACTTGAATTTGAACCTGTATTCTTTATGGCTTGTGTGCCAGTTTATATGTAGTATAAATGTGCCATATGTATTTATATTAGTTCTCATCTCATAACTCACTCACATTCCCAAGTCATAGAGCCTGAATTGTCCCCTTCTAACGGGAACAGGTGATTTAATTGCCTCCTGGACAGGCCGTTATGATTGAACTCCCAAGATAGAGCAAATGGGTTAAGTGGGGGAGAACGTGTCTTTTCCAAGGTATACACACCCCTGCTTGCTAAAGATTCGACCGAGGTCATCATGACGTGAACACGACCACCAATGTGTAACTTTCACAACCCGGGAATTTTTGTTCCAAAATTGGATTTAAACATTTGAGGCCGTATCTCTTTTTCATTTTAAAAAAATTAACTAAAGAAAGAAATCTCAGAGCCTGAACTTATTCCCTAGGCATATATCGCTTCTGTATCATCTTGTACCTGATTTCAGAATCTAGATTCATTTGGAGCTAATTCTTGGTTTGAAAGAATGCCGTTTTCGGGAGCAAAAGTTGACTCAGGTGTGTTGAGTACCCAGTAGGTAGAGAAAGATATTGTCAGTGTTAGTAAATAGTACAGAAGGCTTAACAGGCTGGTGTACTGTATGCTTACGTTGAGGACTTCCCTGGGTGTTTTGCACTGTTGAGCAATGGGACTATAAATTCATCTTACAAATTATTCTTTAAGAAAAAATTGACTATCTTTCAACTGGGTCATGAGAATATCATGATCAGATGTGTAAGAAATGCTGTTTTCAGGTCATGTCTACAAATTATTCAACAACAGATGTGCCAAGAAATGTTGTACCTGATGCTCTGTAAGAAATGCTGTACCTGATGACATGAGGTCATGTCTACAAATCCCTTCAACAACAGATGTGTTTGAAATGTTGTTCCTGATGACATGAGGTATGTCCTACACATTTTTCAACTGCAGAAATGCTGATATCATGATTCAACCAGATGTGTAAATGATGAACAACTGTCAATGTTGTGTGTTTTAACTCTGATCTTTGACCAGGACATAACACACAGGCTATTGATGCTTTGTTACACAGATGCTCAGATGCTCTTATTGTGTGTTTTAACTCTGATCTTTGACCACATAACACACAGATGCTCTTATTGTGTGTTTTAACTCTGCTGACTACATAACACACAGATGCTCTTATTGTGTTTGATCTTTTAATTGATCTTTGACCACATAACACACAGGCTATTGATGCTGTTGTTGTTGACTCTGATCTTTGACTACATAACACAGGTTATTGATGCTCTTATTGTATGTTTTAACTCTGATCTTTGACCACATAACACACAGGCTATTGATGCTGTTGTTGTGTGTTTTAACTCTGATCTTTGACCACATCTATTGATCTTTGTTTTAACCTGATCTTTGACCACATAACACACAGGCTATTGATGCTGTTGTTGTGTGTTTTGACTCTGATCTTTGACTACATAACACACAGGTTATTGATGCTCTTGTTGTGTGTTTTGATCTTTGACCACATAACAACACACAGATGCTGTTATTGTGTGTTTTGACTGATCTTTGATCACATAACACACAGGCCACTGATGCTCTTCTGGTGTGTTTTGACTCTGATCTTTGACTGACCAAGCCAGAACAGGTTCCACTCCATTGCATCACTTCAGGAAAGGGGTTGGTCGTGATATAATGCGTTGTATTTAACAAAAGTTTTAACCGGTAAGCCTTTGCCACTCACATCGGCCACTATCCATTGGCCCTCACGCCGCCCGTCATCAACTGGGTTATTTATAATACATAGCTCCCTTTGTTGTCATGGAATGGGGAAAATATATTAATTATTAATACAGTAGTGACCGCCTAAATGCCCGGTGCTTAGGAAGCAGAGAAAATGGGCATTTAGAATTTAGGCGAAAAATAGGTCTGGTATCAATGGGGGGGGGGGGGTGTGTCGACATCAGTGAGTTCATCGAACATGGTGCAGAAATTCAGCATTTACTTCCCTTGTTTGCGATTTGAATAAACCAGGATTTCTTTACAAAACCGTATGTCAAAGCCTCATTTTATGTTATCTGGTCTGTTGACCATCGCTTGCCACAAAGACCTGAAGGCGCAATGGATACGGCCAGTGCCAGACAGGGGAATATAAAAATGTTCACACTTTGTCCCTCGATCGCAGAGATGAATGCCCGGTCTATTAGACGAAAAACGCCCGATGATTGTGATTGCATATTGCATGCCATTTACGACATCAAGAAAGAACTGTGGGCTAGAGTCTGGAGTGGAAGACTTTAATTTTAATTTTAATTGTAATTGCCTAGTGATAAACCAGTGGAGTTATGAAGAGAAAACTGGTGATCTTTTATTACATTGCAATTACAATGGATAGGTAATGAAGGGTGGTTACATTTACGTTGCAATGGATAGGTAATGAAGGGTGGTTACATTACAATGGATAGGTAATGAAGGGTGGTTACATTACAATGGATAGGTAATGAAGGGTGGTTACATTACAATGGATAGGTAATGAAGGGTGGTTACATTACAATGGATAGGTAATGAAGGGTGGTTACATTTACAAATTTTACATTGCAATGGATAGGTAATGAAGGGTGCTTACATTGCAATGGATAGGTAATGAAGGGTGCTTACATTGCAATGGATAGGCAATGAAGGGTGCTTACATTACAATGGATAGGTAATGAAGGGTGGTTACATTTACAAATTTTACATTACAATGGATAGGTAATGAAGGGTGCTTACATTGTAATGGATAGGTAATGAAGGGTGCTTACATTGCAATGGATAGGTAATGAAGGGTGGTTACATCACAATGGATAGGTAATGAAGGGTGGTTACATTACAATGGAAAGGTAATGAAGGGTGGTTACATTACAATGGAAAGGTAATGAAGGGTGGTTACATCACAATGGATAGGTAATGAAGGGTGGTTACATTACAATGGAAAGGTAATGAAGGGTGGTTACATCACAATGGATAGGTAATGAAGGGTGGTTACATTACAATGGAAAGGTAATGAAGGGTGGTTACATCACAATGGATAGGTAATGAAGGGTGGTTACATTACAATGGAAAGGTAATGAAGGGTGGTTACAATGCACAGCACATTGTTGACGGGCATAAGCCGTATTAGTGATGGGATTGCATGAATTGAATGTATGATAAAAAAGAAATGGGTGCTGACGCAGAGGTCACGGGTTCGATCTCCATGGTGGCCAGGATTTTTGTTCTGCCTATTCCTTTTAGTTGTCTCTTCTTTGTTCCTATGGGGCTTTCATATTATCTTGTGTCGTTACCTTCACTTCCGACATGCTCCTTGCCTCACTGCTTTTGTATGTTTTTTGGATAACTCAATTGCTGGCAGTGGGCAGTAGATTGGATTTAATAAAAGTTCAAAAAATATTTTTTACAAGATTAACATGAAAAATCAGAATCAAACATTAAGGCTTGACACATTTGCTACTTGAGTGTGATGGTACAGGTAGTGCAGGTGGTACAGGTAGTGTGGTGGTACAGGTAGTGTGGTGGTACAGGTAGTGTGGTGGTACAGGTAGTGCAGGTGGTACAGGTAGTGTGGTGGTACAGGTAGTGCAGGTGGTACAGGTAGTACAGGTAGTAGTGAAGGTGGTACAGGTGGTACAGGTAGTGAAGGTGGTACAGGTGGCAGTAGTGTGGTACAGGTAGTGAAGGTGGTACAGGTAGTGCAGTGTGTGGTACAGGTAGTGTGGGGGTACAGGTAGTGAAGGTGGTACAGGTAGTGAGGTGGTACAGGTAGTGAAGGTGGTACAGGTAGTGCAGGTGGTACAGGTAGTGTACAGGTGGTACAGGTAGTGAAGGTGGTGCAGGTGGTACAGGTAAAGGTGGTACAGGTAGTGAAGGTGGTACAGGTAGTGTGGTGGTACAGGTAGTGAAGGTAGTACAGGTAGTGAAGGTGATACAGGTAGTGCAGGTGGTACAGGTAGCAGGTGGTACAGGTAGTGAAGGTGGTACAGGTAGTGCAGGTGGTACAGGTAGTGAAGGTGGTAGCAGGTGGTACAGGTAGTGTGGTGGTACAGGTAGTACAGGTGGTACAGGTAGTGTGGTGGTACAGGTAGTACAGGTGGTACAGGGTGAAGGTGGTACAGGTAGTGTGGTGGTACAGGTAGTGGTACAGGTAGTGAAGGTGGTACAGGTAGTACAGGTGGTGAGGTAGTGTGGTGGTACAAGTAGTGCAGTGTGTGGTACAGGTAGTGCAGTGGTGTGGTACAGGTAGTGTAGTGTGGTGGTACAGGTAGTGCAGTGGTGGTACAGGTAGGCAGGTGTACAGTAGTGCAGGTGGTACAGGTAGTACAGGTGGTACAGGTACAGGTGGTACAGGTAGTGCAGGTGGTACAGGTAGTGAAGGTGGTACAGGTAGTGCAGTGTGGTACAGGTAGTGCAGGTGGTACAGGTGAACAGTGCAGGTGGTACAGGTAGTACAGGGTGGTACAGGTAGTGCAGGTGGTACAGGTAGTGAAGGTGGTGTAGTACAGGTGGTACAGGTAGTACAGGTAGTGAAGGTGGTACAGGTAGTGCAGGTGGTAGTACAGGTGGTGACAGGTGGTACAGGTAGTGCAGGTGGTACAGGTAGTGTGGTAGTGCAGGTGGTACAGTGTAGTGTGGTAGTGCAGGTGGTACAGGTAGTGAAGGTAGTACAGGTGGTACAGTAGTGTGGTAGTGCAGGTGGTACAGGTAGTGTGGTAGTGCAGGTGGTACAGGTAGTGTGGTAGTGCAGGTGGTACAGGTAGTGGTAGTGCAGGTGGTACAGGTAGTGTGGTAGTGAAGGTGGTACAGGTAGTACAGGTGGTAGTGCAGGTAGTACAGGTACAGGTGCAGGTGGTACAGATAGTGCAGTGGTGGTACAGGTAGTGCAGGTGGTACAGGTAGTGTGGTGGTACAGGTAGTGCAGGTGGTACAGGTAGTGCAGGTGGTACAGGTAGTGCAGGTGGTACAGGTAGTGTGTGGTGGTACAGGTAGTGCAGTGTGTGGTACATGTAGTGCAGTGTAAGCCCATTACCTCTTGTTATGGTGCTAGACAAGGTCAAAGAACAACTGTTTTAAAATAGTCAGGACCCACCGTAGTGTATCTAAAAATAGGTACTGGTGGTACAAGCGCTTGCTTTGGGCCGGTGGAAAAATTTCAAGGTAGCAAAAGGTGTCAGAATACCTGGTTTTTCCGTTCTCATATCTCTGCTCATACTCATATAGTTCATAGATATATTTGTTTTGATTGTAGTAAAGACCCTTTTAAAGTTCAATATCTTTTTATTTGATTATCTTTGTCATGTAAAGGTATGTGGTTTATAATTATTTTATTGAAAATGTTGTTTAGAGTCCATACAGGTAGGCAGTTGTGTTTAAGGTGGTCAAAGGAACGTGAGAGTGGGGTTTCAGGTAGTGCGAAAGGTGGTACAGGTGGTACAGTGTACAAAAATGGACATCATTTTAAAGGTGGAATAAGGTAGTGAATTTTGGTCACAAGTATCATGTAGTGCAGGTGGTACAGGAAACAATGTTCGTGGTACAGGTAGTTGTTTTGTGAAAACAGGGTTATAAAAAGGAAAAGGTGCAAAGTGAAATTTTTAAATTTTCAAATTGAAAAGCAATGGTTTAGTTCAGTGTCATTGAAATCAACATGTCTACCATCCATTGTGGTGATCTGAGGTGGAATCAAGAGGAAACACTGAAACAGGAAAAATAAGTGAAAGAAGGAATGGAAAGGGTAAGACCTACCAGTGTGGCACATGTAGTCAAACAATGGAAAAGGGCAACAAGGAAATGAACAGGAAGTGCAGATTGATGCACTTTAATTTTATTCATCCTTTATTACAGGAACATTTTGAACAAAGCCATTTTGTCAAAAGAACAACTGTTTTAAAATTCAGCGACCCATTATTTATTAGATCTACAATCTATGTCAACCAAATCCACATATTCGCTGGCTTTAAAACCGATGGAAAAATTTTTATAAAAAAATATTGCTTTACAGGGAATACCTATGATTTTCCGTTCTCGGCTGATCTCTGACTTAATTCAGTTTTAGTTCATCAATATATTTCATTTAATACAATAATAACATTTCATCTCTTTTTGATTGTTCAATATCTTTTGTATTTGATTGTCATTGTCATGTAAATTAGGATGAAAACATTTATAAATATTTTATTTATAATTATCTTTTTAAGATCTATAAAAGATAAAGATAAGTTCTTAATAGTTCATATCCCCCACAAGTGCAGGCTCTCCCAGTTTACATCATTGAATCCCACAGCAGGCCATTTCAAAAATTCTACAAAAATGGGAATGCATCATTTTAAAGGGGAATGTTAGGCCCTTAATACTAACACTTCACTCTGACATCATCCCTTCTGCCCATAGCTACAAGAGTATGAAAAGAAAGTAAGTCTCGCGGTGAGGAGTTGTTTTCAGGGAAATCAGGTTATAAAGTAAGTCTCATAAAAGTTGAGTTCAGTGAAATCAGAAATTTTCAAATTGAAGTCCCATACTAAGAGTTGAGTTCAGGGAAATCAGAAATAAAGTAAGTCCCATCAAGAGGTGATCTCAGGGCGAATCAGACAAACAAAGAAAAGGAAACTAAGAGTTGAAGAAGGAAATCAGAAAAAGAAGTAAGACCTACTAAGAGTTGAGTTCAGGGAGATCAAACAATGGAAAAAGTCTCATACAAGAAATGAACCAGCAGAAATCAGAAAAGATGCAAGTAAGTCTTTATTAAGAGTTGAGTTCAGGAACATTTTGAACAAAGCCATTTGTTTAAGAGTTGAATATATAAAATCAGACAAATTAAATTAGTATCATACTAAGATTTTTACAATCTAGGGAGATCAGACAAATCCACATATTCCCATAAAAACAGTTGAGTTCAAAAAAAATTAGACAAAAAAATAGTCTCATACTAATACCAATAAGATTTTCACAAGACTCAGACTGACTCAACTAAGTCTAATTAAGTTTGAGTTCATCAATCCATATCATTCATTTAATACAATAATAACATTTATCTCTTTCCTTTGATTGTTTTTTTAAATCTAGTTTTTAACAAGTGTCATTGTCGGACGTTGAATTAGGATGAAAACATAACATAAATAAACATGCTATAAAAGATAAAGATAAATTTGGGAGTTCATATCCCCCACAAAGCTCTCCCAGTTTAAATTCATCCCACAGCAGGCCATTTCATTCAAAGTCTCATACTTAAAGCTTGAGTTTAGGACAAGATCAGACAAAGTAAAAGTAAGTCTCATACTAAGAGTTGAGTTCAGGGAGATCAGACAAAGTAAAGTAAGTCTCATACTAAGAGTTGAGTTCAGGAAATCAGACACTAAGAGAGTTAAAGTTGAGTTAAGTCTCATACTAAGAGTTGAGTTCAGGGAAATCAGAAAAAGTAAAGTAAGTCTCATACTAAGAGTTGAGTTACTAAGGGAGTTCAGGGAAATCAGAAAAAGTAAAGTAAGTCTCATACTCATACTAAGAGTTGAGTTTAGGGAGATCAGACAAAGTAAAGTAAGTCTCATACTCATACTAAGAGTTGAGTTTAGGGAGATCAGACAAAGTAAAGTAAGTCTCATACTCATAGAGTTGAGTTCAGGGAAGTAAGTCTCATACTAAGAGTTGAGTTTAGGGAGAAGTAAGTCTCATACTAAGAGTTGAGTTTAGGAGATCAGACAAAGTAAAGTAAGTCTCATACTAAGAGTTGAGTTTAGGGAGATCAGACAAAGTAAAAAGTAAGTCTCATACTAAGAGTTGAGTTTAGGGAGATCAGACAAAGTAAAGTAAGTCTCATACTAAGAGTTGAGTTTAGGGAGATCAGACAAAGTAAAGTAAGTCTCATACTAAGAGTTGAGTTCAGGGAGATCAGACAAAGTAAAGTAAGTCTCACTAGTTAAGAGTTGAGATCAGGTAAAGTAAGTCTCATACTAGAGTTGAGTTCAGGAAAAAGTAAGTCTCATACTAAGAGTTGAGTTCAGGGAAATCAGACAAAGTAAAGTAAGTCTCATACTAAGAAGAGTTCAGGGAAATCAGGGTAAGTCTCATCTCTAAGACAAGAGTAGGAAGATCAGACAAGTAAAGTAAGTACTCATACTAAGAGTTGAGTTTAGGGAGATCAGACAAAGTAAAGTAAGTCTCATACTCAGAGTTGACTAAGAGTTGAGTTTAGGGAGATCAGACAAAGTAAAGTAAGTCTCTCATACTAAGAGTTGAGTTTAGGGAGATCAGACAAAGTAAAGTAAGTCTAAGTCTCATACTAAGAGTTGAGTTCAGGGAGATCAGACAAAGTAAAGTAAGTCTCATACTAAGAGTTGAGTTTAGGAGATCAGACAAAGTAAAGTAAGTCTCATACTAAGAGTTGAGTTTAGGGAGATCAGACAAAGTAAAGTAAGTCTCATACTCAAGTAAAGTAAGTAAGTCTCATACTAAGAGTTGAGTTTAGGGAGATCAGACAAAGTAAGTCTCAGGAGGATCAGACAAAGTAAAGTAAGTCTCATACTAAGAGTTGAGATCAGGTAAGTAAATCATACAGAGTTGAGTAAAGTAAGTCTCATACTAAGAGTTGAGTTCAGGAAATCAGACAAAGTAAAGTAAGTCTCATACTAAGAGTTGAGTTCAGGGAAATCAGACAAAGTAAAGTAAGTCTCATACTCATACTAAGAGTTGAGTTCAGGGAGATCAGAGTCTCATAAAGTAAGAGTTGTAAGTCTCATACTCATACTAAGAGTTGAGTTCAGGGAGATCAGAAAAAGTAAAGTAAGTCTCATACTAGAGTTGAGTTCAGGAAATCAGAAAAAGTAAAGTAAGTCCCATACTAAGAGTTGAGTTCAGGGAAATCAGACAAAGTAAGTAAGTCTCATACTAAGAGTTGAGTTTAGGGAGATCAGACAAGTTCAGGAAAAGTAACTCCCATACTAAGAGTTGAGTTCAGGGAGATCAGAGAGGTAAGACTAAGAGTCCTGATTTTTCTATTTCTAGGCATACAGCATAATGTGGTAGTTTGCCATTTTGCTCCCACGCTACCTTTACTTTCGCCAAGTCTGCAAAAGCCCTAGCTACCCACTTCTCCGAGTGGGTGAACACTAGGGCCAGAAAAATTTGCCCGAACTGGGAATGGAATTCAGGCCTCCTGGGAAGTGGTAGTCTGGTGCTCTACCGGCGTCTCCTCTGACTCTGAAGAAGAGTATTACTAATACTATTACTATTACTATTACGTTGTAAAAAAACAGCTGGGTCAGTCAGTCAGGCTTTTGAATCAGTGTTTTCGTGACTACATAGTACCTCACAACACTACCAATCCCACCACAATGCATATTTATTCTACACTAGTTTATACTACATGTACATTGTGTATAAATTAAGCTTGGAGTTAATCCACAATTAACTGGATTCCTGGGGATTTTTGTCTAGTACTAGTAGTTAGTAGTTTCAGCTTTCCAAGTTTTCCTGGCACGCCGTAGTGTTGTGTAGTGTAGTGTGTAGCGTGTAGCATTGGTATGTGATGTCATTATATCATTATCACATCAATAGCATTAAATATCCAGGTCTTTGTCATCCTCACTTCTGGACTTGAATCTCTTCTCCAACTTTCTTCGTCGTCTAGAGCCTTTGTTGAGCAAACCGATCCCTGCGTCTACCTCTACCTGCTCGCCGTGTTCTTCTGGTATGGACGAAATAGGAGGAAGGAAAAGAGAAGAGAGAAAACTTCATGAAAACCCATAGAATCAATACTGGCAACAGCAACAGCAACAGCAACAACGGTCGTAATACAGTGGTGTCGACCTGAGAACCCCGTCCGCCTAAGAACTCACTATTTCTGTGCAACAGAATTTTCTCTTATAAACCCCCGCTAGTACAGCCCGATCTGTGACTGTGAACTGGAAATCATATTTTTAAATCCACTCAATTTATGCTAATGATTGTCGATTGCTGATTTTGCTTGTAAAAAAATGGAGAACCTGTTCCAATCGTTGGCGGGGCTCGAACCCACTATCTTTTGATTGAGAGGCCGACACCTTGCCTCTGGACCACCGAGCCCCCTTATCCCTATGTGTGTGGTTTCAATATTTATTCCAAACCCGTATAGTGGGGGGAAAGCAAGATGACTGACAAGACAAAGCAGTCAGACAGGACAGGTGGGGACACTGTTCACTACAGCAATTTAGTGACGCCGCTAATGCTGTCCTTGCACCACCTTCCTCACCCAACAACAAATCTTTGCCAGCTAGCAAGTGAAGGTAAAGATATAGATGGATGTATAGTCTGTATCCCTGCACAAGTGCAGGCTCACTGACTGTACATCATTTTATCCCCCAGCAGGCCATTTCATTCAAAGTCCTTCAATCTCAACTCCTGGGGAGTGTACAGTATACATGCCTGTTAGGCATTTCGTACCAACACTCAGACAAGATCTTTCTCTACCTATAGCTGAGTACTCATTTACACACCTGAGTCTAGTGAGGAAATTAGAGTGAAGTGCCTTTTCTAAGAGTACAACGTTGTGAAAAACCCACCTGTGCCAGCCGTGGGGCTCGAACCAATGTCGTCGTGATTACCAGCTCTCAACGCTACGGTTCAGTTACCACGCCCTCAAAATCAGAGTTGAACAATATATAATTAGCAGTTTTATGAGCCACAAGTGAAATATGAAACTGACTCCATCACATTTAAACAAGTGAAATATGAAACCGACTCCATCACATTTAAACAAGTGAAATATGAAACCGACTCCATCACATTTAAACAAGTGAAATATGAAACCGACTCCATCACATTTAAACAAGTGAAATATGAAACCGACTCCATCACATTTGAACAAGTGAAATATGACACCGACTCCATCACATTTAAACAAGTGAAATATGAAACCGACTCCATCACATTTAAACAAGTGAAATATGACAACTCCATCACATTTAAACAAGTGAAATATGAAACCGACTCCATCACATTTAAACAAGTGAAATATGAAACCGACTCCATCACATTTGAACAAGTGAAATATGACACCGACTCCATCACATTTAAACAAGTGAAATATGAAACCGACTCCATCACATTTAAAAGTTCTCTCGCTCTGTAGCCTTTATTTCTTTCTTTTCTCTCCCCCCTGTCTCTATGTATGTCTGTCTCTAGCTGTCTATCTAGCTATTGGTCTCCCTCTCTCTCTCTCTCTCTCTCTCTCTCTCTCTCTCTGTCTCTATCTCCCTCTATCTAGCTCTTCTCTCTCTCTCTCTCTCTCTCTCTATCTCCCTCCCTCTCTCAATCCATCTGTCTTTGTCGTTCTGAACATTCTCTTTCTCTCTGTGTGTTTCTCTGTATCAATATCATGTATGTCTGTCTTCCCCTCTCAACTCTGTCTCTCTCTCTCTCTCTCTTTTCTTTCTTAACTTTCTCAAATTTTATTATATTCTACATGCTTGTACTGGTACTCAGCATTCATAACAACACAGAGTTGTCTTTCTTCTCCTTCTTCACGTCTGTGAAAATCCAAGCACGTGTTCCTGTCTAGAGACAATATCATAAGCAGCTCGTCCCCAATTTTTGTTCTCAGATCGATGTGTTGTCGTCGTTTTGTGAAAATCGTTTAATGTAATAACCAAGCCATCGCACGATTGTTGGGTGTCGATCGTGATGTGTAGGGTCACACAACACTAGACAACACAATAGTTGGCCCAATGGGCCTTGAGTTTTGAATCTGAACTTTAAGTGTCTAAAAGGTGTGTAATGGTGTAATGAATAGCTATGCTACACCTCCCCCCAAGTGTCCCCACCTCCCCCGCAGTATTCGCCTAAGAGAATGTCCAGCTAAGAAGAAGAAAAGCCCTATTTTATGTTGTCATCTCCCGCCTCTTCTCAGATGGAGACCACTGTTACTACTACTACTACCACCACTACCAGAATAAGAAAAAAATTCAAATCAAGACTTCTATTTATAATACTTTCCCACTGTTTCAATTTCTCTCCGTTTTCTTTCTTTCTATCACCACATGGCGTAAATAAAAGCAAACTTTTACCTCCGGCCTCGGCCGTATCTGGGATGGACATGGACCAGAAGTGCTGAGGCGTGGCCGGAGCTTGGTACTTCTCTTTGTGTCGAGAGCAGACCTGCATGCGGTATTTCAGCTCCGCCTCTGACAAGTTCAAGTCTTTGTAATACTGAAGGTGAGGGAAGAAGAAGAAAACAGCAATGATAATGATATAGTTTGAAAACGAGAACACACTTAAAATGTTCTAAACCCTTTACGGTTTCTGTCCACGTCTTTACTTTCACTAAATAAAATAAGTGAAAGTTCCTTCAAGGCAGTAACGGCCCATAGAGCCGGAGCTTATCCCGGTTCCTACAGTGTCAAGCGGAACAGGTGGCGATATAACCAATCGCCTCCGGGGCCAGGACGCTAGTTCGATGCAGGGTTTTACTCCCAAGCTAGTTCTTGTACCCATTTGCACCAGGATGGAGCGAGAAAATGCGTGTTAAGTGTCTACCCCAAGGAACACACTGTAGGACCTAGCTTTGCTAGGATTTGAACTCCGGACCTCATGATTCCTAATCTGGCAGCCTAATTGCTCGGCCACCAACGTCACTTTTACTCTCACTACTCCCAGCCAGTCAGTGGCGTCGGTGGCCGAGTGGTTGGGCTTGGAATGGGATCATAATAATATGTCCGATGTATTTCTCGGGAAAGACAACGTAACACGTATTTTATCCCTAGCCAACCCAGGTGCAAATGGATAGGAAAAACTAACTTGGGAGTAAAAACCTGCGTCAGGTTAGTGTCCCGTCCAGGAGATGATTACTATCACTTGTTCCGCTTCACGCCACGGAAAACGGGATAAACTCAGGCTCTATGGGTCATAAGGGCCTTGAAGGAACTAAACTTCACCCCCAGCCACTCAGCAGCTCAGACTTATATTGTTCCAACTACATAAAAATAATACGAAGAAGAAATCTTTATTATCTGAGTCGCGGCAATTTTTCTTTTGATACAAGGCTTGGGAAATCAAAAACATGGGATATACATACATAATTATTACAGTCCACCAACCCACATATATCGGCATCGCATATATATATATATATTGACATCCTGCATATATCGACGTCATATCAAAGTCCCGTTTTCCCCCTTATATATTATTAGTAGTAAAGAAAGCACTCATATATCGACGTAAATTTGACTCAAACCCCTTACATCGACTTCCCGATTTTGTCGGTGCAGGCAATTAATCGGTCTACAGACAACAAAAATATCTGTCGATGGCCGGTGAATCGAGTAGTGAAAGCAGCACAGCACACTATAGTTGACGACTTTTTGACGTGATTGCACAGGCAGAAGACAAGGTGTGTGAAACGATTCCCTACATACAGAAAATGGCGACTATCAATGACTTCTTCACACCAGCATTTAATAGAAGCCAGCAAGGCTGTCACCCTCTTCAAAAACCGGTCCTTTTTAGGGCCACACATTACCTTCGATTGACCTTGTACATGTACATGTGTTAGTATTATGGCTTTTTTTTTTTTTTTGGGTGGTGTCCCTTTATTTTATTGGCTGCTCTGTTATATCGACAACCTCTTATATCGACACAATTTGGTGATACCAGCGATGTCGATAATATAAGAGCGTTGGACTGTATACTGACATTGAAAATTGGAAAATTGGAAAATTGGATGTACTACAAGTCCCATTTTGAAGAAGAGAAACCAGGGTTCTCTTGGAGCTCAAACGACCCAAGTCAAATTTTGAGGAAGAGGAAACAGAGTTCTCTCGGAGCTCAAACGACCCAAGTCCTATTTTAAAGAAGAGGAAACAGAGTTCTCTCGGAGCTCAAATGACCCAAGTCACATTTTGAAGAGAAACCAGGGTTCTCTCGAGCTCAAACGACCCAAGTCACATTTTGAAGAAGAGGAAACAGAGTTCTCTCGAGTTCAACGACCCAAGTCCCATTTTGAAGAAGAGGAAACATTTTGTTTTGTGAAGAGGAAACTCAAGAAGAAGAGTAACATTGTTTTGTGAGACAAGACAATTGACAACTGCAATCCTATGACAACAATTGTAACTAGGTAACATTGTTTTGTGAGACAGGACAATTGACAACTGCGAATCCTATGACAACAATTGTAACTAGGTAACATTGTTTTGTGAGACAGGACAATTGACAACTGCGAATCCTATGATTGTTTTGTGAGACAACAATTGTAACTAGGTAACATTGTTTTGTGAGACAGGACAATTGTAACAAAGTAACATTGTTTTGTGACAGGACAATTGTTACCGAATCCTATGACAACAATTGTAACTAGTTAACATACAAGGTGAGACAGGACAATTGACAACCAAAACAAAAGGTGCCGTTGAGTGTGGTTGTTACCTCATAACAAAGTTTGCAGCTAAAGCCTTGCAGTTTATCCCTCTCACTTTTCTTTCTGATGACTATCAAGTGTGGAAATTCCGCTGGTTTCTGTGGTAACCTGCCAAGATACAAAACGAATAACGATTTACAGAAAAGGGGTGTATGTGGGACTGAAATAATGTAAAGTCTCATCGGTTTGAAACGTTCAGTGGTCATGGTGACAGGCATCATAATTTGCGGTGGCCAGAATCTATTGCCATTCTCTGATATGTATTGATTTCATATGCTGCCGTAGGACAGGAAGAACTATAAATAAGTTGTGATCAGGAGGTCTTGGGTTTAAGAAATCCTTCTTAGTATATAAGGCCTCACAATGAGCTGAAGATCTTTTTGATATTAATATAAACATACATGCTGTTTAGTTTTTATACATGCACTTTTAATTGTCGATGTTAATTTTTATTCACGATTTTTGATATTGTACTTTTAATTGTCGATGAATGAGCTTGGATATGTAAAACTTTTTATTATCTTTATTATGAATCATACTTTTAATTGTCGATGAATGAGCTTGGATATGTAAAACTTTTTATTATCTTTATTATGAATCATACTTTTAATTGTCGATGAATGAGCTTTGATATGTAAAAATGAGCTTTTAATTGTCGATGAATGAGCTTGGATATGTAAAACTTTTTATTATGTTTATTATGAATCATACTTTTAATTGTTGATGAATGAGCTTGGATATGTAAAACTTTTTATTATCTTTATTATGAATCATGTACTTTTAATTGTTGATGAATGAGCTTGGATATGTAAAACTTTTTATTATCTTTATTATGAATCATGTACTTTTAATTGTTGATGAATGAGCTTGGATATGTAAAACTTTTTATTATCTTTATTATGAATCATGTACTTTTAATTGTCGATGAATGAGCTTGGATATGTAAAACTTTTTATTATCTTTATTATGAATCATGTACTTTTAATTGTCGATGAATGAGCTTGGATATGTAAAACTTTTTATTATCTTTATATTTTGAATCATGTTAATTGTCGATGAATGAGCATTTAAAATGGATATTGACATTTTGAATATAAATGCTTTATTATTATATATTATTATTATTATTATTATTATTATTATTATTATTATTATTATTATTATTAATAGATACACATATTTATATATATAAAGCTCAACGTCTCTATCTTTCAACTCCTTATAACTCAGGAACCAACCACTGCACACCATATGTTTTAATTGATTGGAAAAAGATTGTTTTGCCTGTGACCCACAAAATTTGTAATGTTACAAGATCTCATTTCTCGATTATGATAAAAAGTCTTCAGTATCGAGCACTCCGTAAAAAGTCTGCATGACTTCAGTATTGAGCACTCCGTAAAAAGCCTGCATGACTTCAGTATCGAGCACTCCGTAAAAAGTCTGCATGGCTTCCAAATCGAGCACTCCGTAAAAGTCTGCATGACTTCAGTATCGAGCACTCCGTAAAAAGTCTGCATGACTTCAGTATCGAGCACTCCGTAAAAAGTCTGCATGACTTCAGTATCGAGCACTCCGTAAAAGTCTGCGTGACTTCAGTATCGAGCACTCCGTAAAAATCTGCGTGACTTCAGTGTCAAGCACTTTGTAAAAAGTCTGCATAACTTCAGTATCAAGCACTCTGTAAAAAGCCTGCATGACTTCAGTATCGAGCACTCTGTAAAAAAGCCTGCATGACTTCAGTATCAAGCACTCCGTAAAAAACCTGCATGACTTCAGTATCGAGCACATTGATCTAATATTATTTTCGATGTCATTATCTCCCGTAACGATTCAGTGATTTCTGAGTTATCCGCAGGCAAGTTCAAGAGACCCAGCTTTAAAATGAAGAAAAATCATAATTCAACGTTATTTACGGGCAAGCTTGTACTAGAAATATATACCATTCTGATGAAAACACGTATACGAAAAAATTTCATGTCCTCTGTTTTGTGTCGTGCTTGACCGCTCAACCCCTTTGAGACCTGGACACCTGACCCTCCCATAATCCTCTACCTGGGCTCCTGAGTTTTATAATATAGAAGAATAAGGGTGAAGATACCCTAAGCACTCTACGTGGCATCGGTGGCCGAGCGGTTAGGCTGCTGGACGGGATCATGAGGTCCCGAGTTCGAATCTTAGCAAAGCCAGGTCCGACGTTGTGTTCCTTGGGAGACACTTATCACGCATTTTCCCCACCCTACTCAGGTGGAAATGGGTACAAGCACTGGCTTCGGAGTACAAACCTGCGTCAGACTAGCGTCGTGGCTAGGAGGTGATTATTGTCACCTGTCCCGCTTCAAGCTATAGAAACAGGGGATACGCTCCCGGCTCTATGGGCCTTGAAGGAACTTTACCGTAAGCACTCTGAAAACATCTGTTATATGTCACATCCGATGACAATCCTCCTCATTGCATACTTCTTCTACAGTGACATCTTTAATTCTAATTCTAATTTAAGAAAATGACTGCCAGATTTCATTTTGATTGGTTGAGACCTGCTGCCGTTTAGTAGCCCATAATTCCAGGCATTGCCCCCTTTATGGCTTTAGAGGTGTTACGGTATGTTTACTTTTTAGAGCTCTATCGCTTCAGCAGTGTCACCGTGTCAGGTTTAACTCAAGAAAATATAGGCATATGATCAAAATTTATAGATGTTTAAATTTGTTTTCATTTCTCAATTCCTATAACTATAACATTTGGTTCCACATTTTACAACTACCCTCGGTGTCCAACTCTAACCAAGCAAGTGCTAAAATTAGATCAACCACATCTTTTGTACCCAAAATAAAATTCTCACTGCTATATGCTACGTCCTCAAGAAAAATCATGATAAAACAAGCGATTTATTTGGTCAAAATCGTGGTGTGATCTAATCACAGATGACAACGTTTTTGGTCCAGTCTCGGTGCTTGATCAGTGCTTCTGTCATGATTCCATGAGAGATAATCAAGATTTATCAGTGCTTCTGTCATGATTCCATGAGAGATAATCAAGATTGATCAGTGATTCTGTCATGATTCCATGAGAGATAATCAAGATTGATCAGTGCTGATTCCATGTCATGATTCCATGAGAGATAATCAAGATTGATCAGTGCTTCTGTCATGATTCCATGAGAGATAATCGAGATTGATCAGTGATCAGTGCTTCTGTCATGATTCCATGAGAGATAATCAAGATTGATCAGTGCTTCTGTCATGATTCCATGAGATTGAGTGCTTCTGTCATGATTCCAAGATTTGAGATTGATCAGTGCTTCTGTCATGATTCCATGAGGAGATATCATCATGATTCCAGATTGATCGAGATTGATCAGTGCTTCTGTCATGATTCCATGAGAGATAATCGAGATTGATCAGAGCTTCTGTCCTGATTCCATGACAGATAATTGAGATTGATCAGCGCTTCTGTCATGATTCCATGAGAGATAATCGAGATTGATCAGTGCTTCTGTCATGATTCCATGAGAGATAATCGAGATTGATCAGTGCTTCTGTCATGATTCCATGAGAGATAATCGAGATTGATCAGTGCTTCTGTCATGATTCCATGAGATAATCGAGATTGATCAGTGCTTCTTCATGATTCCATGAGAGTCATGATTCCATGAGAGATAATTGAGATTGATCAGTGCTTCTGTCATGATTCCATGACAGATAATCATCGAGATTGATCAGTGCATGAGAGATAATCTGATCAGTGCTTCTGTCATGATTCCGATAATCGAGATTGAGTGCTTCTGTCATGATTCCATGAGAGATAACTGAGATTGATCAGTGCTTCTTCTGATTCATGATTCATGATTCCATGAGAGATAACTGAGATTGATCAGTGCTTCTGTCATGATTCCATGAGAGATAACTGAGATTGATCAGCTTCTGTCATGATTCCTGTCATGATTCCATGAGAAGATAATCGAGCTGTGATAAACTTGAGTCAACTGTACCAGCATAAGCTGAGGTGAAAAACCTGCGACAGACCAGCAAAACCCTGAAGTTTGAAACCTTTTTCGCCTCCCCCTGTAGAAACCGCGATGAACTCCGGTGACCTCTTTGGGTCGTGACGGTCTTACATTAAGACTAGGAAGGACAAGCAAAAAAAAAATGACCAAAGCACTCACGCGTCAAAACTATCGTTGACTGGATCTTTATGACTGGGTGGGTTGCCTCCTCGTGATGATTCTCTCCCTTGAGATTCACTTGTCATGACATTTCCCTATCACAGGTTTTTACACTGTCATGGTTGCCTTCAGCTATAACTTCAACTTTCACTCTCATTTTCCCGTTATCGTAGCCTCTCTCATCATTGAGGGATTTTTGCCTGTTGTGTTTGGAATTTCTTCCAACTGAAATGAAAAGCACAAAAGTGAGAAGATAAGTAATGTGAGTATACATTTTAAACATCCGCAAATTTTCTCTCTCTGTCTGGGCAAAACCTATGATGCGGCTGCGATCATGATTTTAACTGAAACATTCATTACAGGGTGGTGCGGTGTGGTAACCTAGTGGTTAGGCTGCGGGGGGCTTGCGATCAGGAGGTCTTGGGTTTGAATCCTAGCAATATTACTAGCAGGTCCGACATTGTCTTCCTACATCCTTGGGGGGGGGGGAGACACGCCAAACACACATTTTCCCCCACAACCCAGATGAAAATGGGCACCAGCATCAGTAAAATCTGCAAAACAAACTAGTGTCCTGTCCAAGAGATAATATGTTCACACTTGGTCTGCTTCACGCTGTTGAAAAACCAGGATAAGCTCTGGCACTATGGACCTCTAGCCCAGGAAGTTCACCTGCTGAACAATAAAAATATAAAGTGAACTCTTAAATATACTCTCTGCTTTCTTTCAGATCATGGCGGCGGCCGAGCGGTTAGGCTGCCGGACTATGGGGGTCATGAGGCCACCTATCAAACTTTCTTAATTTAAGTTCTCTTCAAAACGTTGACTTCAGTACACATTTATTCCAAAATTGATTATTGCAACTCCCTGTTTTATAATTTACCTGATGTCTTGATTCATAAGCTCCAACGTATCCAAAACCATGCGGCCAGAGTGATTTTGAAGAAAAAGAAATATGGACACACTACCCCTATGTTCAGGTCTGCATTGGCCCCAAATCAATAAACGAATAATATACAAAATTGCAACTTTGTGTCACAAATGTAAAACTGATAGAGCTCCAAATTATTTAAATGACCTGCTCTCTGGTTATGTTCCATCCCGCCAACTGAGATCTACAAATCAATATCTGTTAAGCGTTCCCCAAAGAAACGCCTGACAAAACTGTCACTGCGCTCTTTTACATACGCAGGTCCTCACACCTGGAACGCTCTTCCACTGTCAATACAATCTATGGCTGACACGTCGGAAGACACCTTTCAAAAAACATCTCAAAACATACCTCATGCGATGCTTCTTAGAAGAAAAGTAATTGTTTTCATTATGCAATTTTAATTCATGTACCATTCATCTTTATAAATAATATTATGCTGTCTTGTATTTATGTAAATTGCTCATGTTTTTTTTCATACTATGTATGTATAAATGCACTACAGCTGCCGTAAGATGGGAGTGGGCGCTATAGAAATCAATTATATTATTATTGTTATTACTACTCTACTACTATTATTACTACTGCTACTACTACTTCTACTAGGACTACTGCTACTAATACTACTGCTACTACTATTACTACTACTATGACTACTACTTCTACTACTACTATGACTACTGCTAGTACTACTTCTACTACTACTATGACTATTGCTGCTAATACTACTACTACTACTACTACTATTACTTCTACTACTAGTATGACTACTACTACTACTACGACTACTTCTACTATGACTACTACTATGACAACTACTACTACTACTACTACCTACTACTATTACTACATCTACTACTAATGTACACAATAGAAATGTTTACCCGTGTCTGAGGTGATATTCCCACGGGGTTTTGATGCAAACTTGAAGCTCCTAGAACTGCACGATATACTGGCACTGGGCAGAGACTCTGATTGGGAATGGAAACTCTGAGCAGCGGAAAGAAAAGGGTTTTCAATTCAATTCTCTTTGCTAATCCATTAAAAAAGAAATTGTATTTGTGTTATCACATTTTCTGTCTGAGATCAAATAGATAGAATACATCAATATATTTAAATTAAAAACAAATATAATTTAAATTAATCATTGATGTAAAGATTTTAGGAGAAATGTATATATACATGTAAAGATTTTAGGAGAAATGTATATACATGTAAAGATTTTAGGAGAAATGTATATATACATGTAAAGATTTTAGGAGAAATGTATATATACATGTAAAGATTTTAGGAGAAATGTATATATACATGTAAAGATTTTAGGAGAAATGTATATATACATGTAAAGATTTTAGGAGAAATGTATATATACATGTAAAGATTTTAGGAGAAATGTATATATACATGTAAAGATTTTAGGAGAAATGTATATACATGTAAAGATTTTAGGAGAAATGTATATACATGTAAAGATTTTAGGAGAAATGTATATACATGTAAAGATTTTAGGAGAAATGTATATACATGTAAAGATTTTAAGAGAAATGTACATGCATGTAAAGATAAGTAGGTGTGTAAACATAAAAATGCAGTGAAACAGCATGTAACACAAACTATAATTAATGACAACTCAGCTCAGCTTCATATACATTCCACAAATCATCATAAATCACTCTCATTCTCCATTCATCAATTTCATAGCGTAACAATTCGTAAGTTAAAGACCACTATGTATCTCAACGTTAAGTATGGTCAAACTTTCGTATATGGCACTCGGAAGAAAAGAGCTAAAATATCTCAGTGCGGGACTTTAAATGTATGTCGACCGCTTTTCTCAGCAACCGTGCACTTAGACTGGTAAAAGTCATAGGAAGAAAAATAATGTTTCACGAGAAAACCGAGATAGACTGTGCTTTAAGTCTGTGTACATTTAATCATAGACAACTGCATATATACAAATATAATACATGTTATGTAAAGATAGTGGTGGGATTAACGAGAAAGGAGCGGAGACAACGTAATGTACGGAGGGAAGTCACACTGTAGTACGAGTAACTCACACAGAGCCTAGGGGAAACAAATTGACGTTTAACTGCGGGGGTGGCTGGCTGTAAAAAAATTAATTACCTTCCAGGCCACCACGGTACATAGAGCCGGAGCTTATTTCGGTTTCTATAGCGTGAAGCGGAACAGGTAATAATAATCACCTCCTGGACAGAACACTAGCCTGGCTCAGATTTTTACTCCCAAGCTAGTGCTTGTTACCCATTTGCATCGGGATCTAGTGTGGAAAATGCGTTTTAAGTGTCTTTCCCAAGGAACACAACATCAGGGCTAGCTTTGCTAGGATTCAAACCCGGATCATCATGATCCCAAGTCCGGCAGGCTAGCCACTCGGCCAGATCTATTGCAAGTCCTTTGTTGAAAAACGTTTCTAATGCCACAAACCCAAACTGTGATCATGACAGACACAATTGGTGAGTCAACGTAACCCACTAGACACATATTTTACGATAAAAACAGAACAGAAAGCGAGCCTCAAAAATAATAGCCAAGAGATGATGATGATGATGATGATGATGCCAGAGGAAGAGAAAGAAGTAGCAAACTTATTTGATATCACAAAATACTAGCGCTACACACACCAAGATAGAACTCTGCTGAGGGCTTGGCGCGATAGTTTCTTCAACATCGCTGTTGTCGTCGCTGTCGCTACCATCGTTGTTGGCATCCTCTTGAACACTGGCCATGCGCAACGATTGCGACAAAGGTCTGTTTCCAGGCATGAGACTGGGCGCGACTGTTTCATCCAGGTCAATGTTTGAAGCCTCTTCTTATTATTATATCCAACACAAGTCATCTAGTTGAGAAAAAACCAAAAACCCAGTCAACTCTGAGAAGGCGTTTCATGTTTTAAATTCGTTCAGAAAAAAAAAATGATTCTGTTTTTAACACTGAGGAGTTGAGTGCTGGAGTCATCATTTATGGTTGCCGTGATATTTGTTCATTTTAATGCAATCCCCCACCCCCACCCCTCATCATCCACCATATACGGTGATCTCAAGATGACTTACATATTAAGATGGAAAAAGCAAGAGGAAACAGCAAGATGAAACAGCAAGAGGAAACAGCAAGATGAAACAGCAAGAGGAAACAGCAAGAGGAAACAGCAAGAGGAAACAGCAAGAGGAAACAGCAAGAGGAAACAACAAGAGGAAACAGCAAGAGGAAACAGCAAGAGGAAACAGCAAGAGGAAACAGCAAGAGGAAAAGCATGTGAAAGAGAGAAAGTAAATGATGGGAAGAAACAGGACATAGCGACATTGGGAGCTAGCAGTGAGACCTCTCCTCAATGCTTGTTCAAGAAATGACATTGAATAATATTAAAGTTTAAAGCCCCATAGGGTCTCTTGGCCATGAACAAGCATTGGCAAACAGTGGGGCACGGGGCATGTCAAAAGTGAAAGAAATGACATTGAGTAATATTAAAGTCCCATAGGAACAAAGACTAGACAAATACAAGGAAATGACATTGAATAATATTAAAGTCCCATAGGAACAAAGACTAGACAAATACAAGGAAATGACATTGAATAATATTAAAGTCCCATAGGAACAAAGACGAGACAAATACAAGGAAATGACATTGAATAATATTAAAGTCCCATAGGAACAAAGACTAGACAAACACAAGGAAATGACATTGAATAACATTGAAACCCCATAGGAACAAAGACTAGACAAATATAAGGAAATGACATTGAATAATAATAGGAACAAAGACTAGACAAACACAAGGAAATGACATTGAATAATATTAAAGTCCCATAGGAACAAAGACTAGACAAACACAAGGAAATGACATTGAATAATATTAAAGTCCCATAGGAACAAAGACTAGACAAACACAAGGAAATGACATTGAATAATATTAAAGCCCCATAGGAACAAAGACTAGACAAACACAAGGAAATGACATTGAATAATATGACATTGAAAATATCAAAGCCCCATAGGAACAAAGACTAGACAAACACAAGGAAATGACATTGAATAATATTAAAGCCCCATAGGAACAAAGACTAGACAAACACAAGGAAATGACATTGAATAATATTAAAGTCCCATAGGAACAAAGAAACAAACACAAGGAAATGACATTTGAATAATACACAAGGAAATGACCCCATAAGAACAAAGACTAGACAAACACAAGGAAATGACATTGAATAATATCAAAGCCCCATAGGAACAAAGACTAGACAAACACAAGGAAATGACATTGAATAATATTAAAGCCCCATAGGAACAAAGACTAGACAAACACAAGGAAATGACATTGAATAATATTAAAGTCCCATAGGAACAAAGACGAGACAAACACAAGGAAATGACATTGAATAATATTAAAGTCCCATAGGAACAAAGACGAGACAAATACAAGGAAATGACATTGAATAATATTAAAGTCCCATAGGAACAAAGACGAGACAAACACAAGGAAATGACATTGAATAATATTAAAGTCCCATAGGAACAAAGACTAGACAAACACAAGGAAATGACATTGAATAATATTAAAGTCCCATAGGAACAAAGACGAGACAAACACAAGGAAATGACATTGAATAATATTAAAGTCCCATAGGAACAAAGACGAGACAAACACAAGGAAATGACATTGAATAATATTAAAGTCCCATAGGAACAAAGATGAGACAAACACAAGGAAATGACATTGAATAATATTAAAGCCCCATAAGAACAAAGACGATAAAAATATAAGGAATAGACAGAAAAAAACTCTGGCCACCATGGGGATCAATCCCCGCGACCTCTGTGTCGGCACCATCGCCTTGTCATGAAAAGAAAGCGTGCTAGACCAACCAAGCTAAAATTAAGGAATTCTGTCTATTCCTTGTACTTGTCTCGTTTTTGGACCCCAAACTTTATTGGAATATGTCAGTAATCTGAATGAAACTTTGATCCAGCATCAATCATATCAATATTCGATAATTTATCACAGTATTCCATTAAAATACATCACATAGTAAAAATACACTCACAGGAGTGACAGACAGAAAAGCTGGCATTCTTGACCCAACAGGAAACCCTATACTGTACAGGCCATTAATACTAATAAAAAGGTTGGCTCAATGCTCTCTCCTATTTTCTACTGTCCACTACTTATACTTTAATCTTTTTCCAGTAAGTTTCAGGACGATTGCATGCAGCATATCCATTTGTTCCAAGAAAAGATATAATAAATATATTTTCATGAATTACAACATACCTGAGATTCCAGGTACATGGAGAGTTGAATATCCGGATTCAAGCTGCCATTCAATCCCCCAAGCTGATTCTTCTCGTTTCCTTTCTGGCACGGACCATAGCCGTCTTGAGAGTCTATTCTCCCATCAACATTCCTGTCGCAGCTTTCATTGTTGTAGCTCGTCGTAGATCTTCTACCCATTTTCAGACAATCTTGTAGGGACAATTCCTCACGGGGCAGATCTTTGTAGAGGCTCTGTTGAAATTTGTTTCCACCTCTGCGAGACCCTTCTGTTGTCATTCGTCTTACCCATGGCAACGTCAGTTTGTTTCTCTTTCGAAGGCCTGTGATCGAGTGACTTTTTCATGTTCTGCTTATGTGAAGAGTTCTTGTGAAGGGAAGAAGCGTCATTGAAAAGGGTTTTTCTGGCATTTTCTTTTTTGTTGCGATGACAGCGGCTCAGAATGTGTTTTGACCAATTTCGATAAACGAGGACTAGTCCTGGTCCCATGTTTTTGAATCAATGTCCCTGGTGATTTTTTACTGCTTGACGTAAAGTCATTTTCTTTTTCTTTCAAACTCTTCTGTTTGGGAGATTTTAAAGTTTTTAATTGCTCTGGAGAAAGCGGTCTTATAAAAGAGGAATTTTCTCCACGTCTGCAATTGATTTCATGGTCTGTTTTTGGTTCATTCTTCTTTCTACTTTTACTGACAGAAGACTCTTCTAAGGACGCTTTGATTGCTTTCTGCAGATCTCCATCATCAAAATCTCCAGATACTTTCACTGCGTCTGTGGATATTTCTTTCGCATGGGGCGAGCAGTTCTTGTTAAAAGACTGACTCAAAGTCGTTTGTCGCAGAACCCTTTGATTTCCCGGGCCGCTGAATAAGACATATAAACATCATCGTCCCTCGTCTCTCTTGACAATCCCTCACCGTCGAACATGGTCGGTTTTGTCTCGAATTCTCCGTCAATTACAGGTGGTGCTGATCTGGGCGTCTCATTATAAGATTTCTTTTTTGAGAACGTCGTCGAATATACCTGGAGACAAGGGAGTAGTTGTTGTTTCTGTCCTTGACTTGGAGAGACTTGGACTCGCAAATTGTACCGGGCTGTTTCTGGCATATTTTGTTCCTCTTCACGCCCGCATGGCCACAGGCCGTTTCCACTTTCACGAACGGCCTTCGTTACGCTGCGGAGACTGGTCGCGATGAAAACGGGAGACTCCGTCTTCTTCAGCATCGATGTCACTAGCACCTTCTACATCGCTGTAAAGCCCCATCGTTTCAGGAATGACTAGGTTGTTTTTGTTGGGTGCGTTACAGTTATTGGCCTGATTTCTTGCCCTCCTTGCGTTGACATCGTGTTTGGAAACATCGGAAACAGTTTCCGGTGTCTCTGCAGGGAGCGTATATTCAGTTTCAGCAGCAAGAATGGTGTGGTTTGAGACAATGAACTCCGTCTCTGCTGGACTGTTTTCGGTCTGAGACCCAGCTAGGGATGCGACGACCGATTTCTCCTTCGATGACCTTGATTTCCTGACTAAGCTTACGGATCGACTCTCGCTTGAATTGCTGGGAGACGTCTTTTGTTTTTTGGAACCAGGAGCTTCCTAATAGATGGGGGTGGGGGGGGAGAAGAAAAAGAAAGAAGTAAGTCTTTACAATACACTTGAAGAGATCATTTCAATACTGTGCCTAAGTCACAATCTTGTCATTTAGAGAAAAGTGCCAAAAATTATGGACTTTGGCACTGTTGTGGATCCTCAAGTGAGCTCCTTAATCAAATCACTAACATTTTCCTTGAGAAAGATTAGTTCCATCCGTCCATTCCTCACAAACAATGCTACTAAAAAAACGTGTCACAACTCATATGTTCTCCAAGCTTGACTATTGTAAATAACCCTGTTGTTTGGCCTCCCGCAAGAAAAAATAAAACGATTTCAAGTCATCCAAAACAATGGAGCCAGACTTATCTTTAAAAAACGGGAAATTGAAAAAAATAAATCATTTTTTAGAATAGTCATAAATATAATCAGTCTCTGTTTGTAACAAAAAAAATCATGTGTTTGTCTAATACTAAATCATTTTTAGAATAGTCATAAATATAATCAGTCTCTGTTTGTAACAAAACAATCCTGTGCTTGTCTAATACTAAATCATTTTTAGAATAGTCATAAATATAATCAGTCTCTGTTTGTAACAAAACAATCCTGTGCTTATCTAATACTAAATCATTGTAGAATAGTCATAAATATAATCAGTCTCTGTTTGTAACAAAACAATCCTGTGCTTGTCTAATACTAAATCATTGCAAAACAGTCATAAATATAATCAGTCTCTGTTTGTAACAAAACAATCCTGTGCTTGTCTAATACTAAATCATTGCAAAATAGTCATAAATATAATCAATCTCTGTTTGTAACAAAAAAAAAACCAACACCTCAATGTAGCGACTGCGTTTGCGGCCATCTCTCAACAATCTGAGCCTCTTGTTCTGTCGACTGCTGCATGAATCATCTTCCACGCCCCCTTCGCCGTCCTTGTGACGACTAAATGTTTGAGAATCCGGAGACTCTTCAGTGTTCAGAGGTGAACTAGTCAAGGCTTTCACATTCACATTCTCTGTCGTTTTATCTCCCGCAGTGATAGAAATATCTTCTGTGCAAGAAGCTTCATACTGGCTGGCACCACTTGCTCTCAGTCTCCTTTCTGGTGTACAAGAAAATGATTGAAAGGAAAGAAAGGAGAGGACAAATGAAATGGCAGAAGAACACAATTATTATGTGAAAGGTCAAAACGTCAACAAAATTAAATGTCTTTACTATTCTTGTAGAAGCTATTATTCTATATTATAACATAGATGGCATTGGTGGCTGAGTGACTAGGCTGCCAAACTTGGGATCATGAGATCCTAGGTTCAAACACTAGCAAAGCTAGATCCGACATTGTGTTTCTTGAGACGCATTTTCCCCACTCGATCCAGGTACAAATGGGTACCAGCAATAGCTTTGAACTGTGCAGGAGGTGATTATTATCCCCTGTTCCACTTCACACTACAGAAACCTGGATACGCTCTGGCTCTAAGGGCTGCAATGGCCTTTGAAGGGACCTTTATAACATAGATGATTGCCTCAGTTTCACCTTCCCTCCCCAACCGAGCCACAATCCACCCCTTGAAACTGATTTTCAAAATCACACGTGAATTACACTAACGGGTTTATCTTTTGGGACATACCTAGATGTTTGATGATGGCATTTTTGTCTTTCAGTCGACTGTTGAAGTTTTCCTGGAGCGTTTTGTTCAGCTCTTTGAAGTGGGTGCAGGACTCACATTTTTCAGCTCTTCTTCATGACCGCGGGATTAGGAGAAAAAGAAGAGAGGCAATCTAACATATTATGACATAGGTGCGACCTGAATATTAAATTGCCTGTGAAACTGTCTAAACGCGTAAGTCATGGATATATGGGGTATGAGATTTCCCCCTTAAAATGATCAAACACATACTTCTTTCGTATCTTCATAAATATTGGAGGCCTTGGACCAATAGAAAAGCTCATTTTATGCATATATGATCTAAACGAGAATTTTCCGTTTTTTCTTCCAAAAAGCACAGCAGTGTTAATAGCCCCATTCGATGTGACGCGTTTGCTTCTCCTGACAAATTACGTCACGTGGATTTACGTACTTAGATAGTTTCACCGATGATATACAGATCTTTGAAAGAAAATGTGACATAAATATGAAGTTGACATAACGAGGATATGACATGAATCAGCGATCGCACTAGAGTATGTTCAAATTGGTATGGCGAAAGTGATGCTGAAGGAAGGTCAAACATCAATTGCTCACAGCTAAAATCAAAGCAAAGAAACCAAGAATCCAAAGAAGAACAAAAATTACTACATGAAAAATCCACACACCAATACATTACAAACTCTCCATCTCATTACATTACAATACACCAACACTGGCTGACATCAAATTTTCCCCCAATTCAATTCAAAATGCTTTTAATCATCCCCTAAGGGCAATTATTCATATTCCCATTATGAAATTACAAAGCACAAAATCTAATATAAAGTTTACCATTGACCAAAATCACTTTCCACTTACATGGATAAAATTTAAAAAATAAATAATAATAATAATAATAATAATAATTTATTTAATGACAAAGCGCCACGCAGCCTGGATGCAACATATGACACAAATATACACAATGAAATTACAAAGCACAAAATCTAATATAAAGTTTATCATTAACCAAAATCACTTTTCACATACACGGATGCAAAAAATAATACTGACAATAATTAAAAATTAACAAAGTGCCATACAGTCCCGATGCAACACATAACACAAATATATTGTATTCGCACGTGCATAAGAGGTACAATTTGTAATGTCGAGAGAGAGAAAGAAGAAAATAATATTGAACCACTACTAGAGAAACACATACTTAAATATCTCTGCAGAGTTATCATTTCTCCTGAATCTTATTCATTAATCTGATGGCAGATGGAAATGAAAGAGAAACAGTATCGATTTGTTCTGCTCAATGGGCATCGATACCGCCTTCCTGATTTCAAATTTTCAAATTTACAAAATAGTGCATGAATTTTTGTCATCAAAGATCACAGATGCCTTCATTGTTTGCTGGTCACAAAATGAACCTAGAATTATATCTAAAAACGTTCATCTTTACACCACTGTACAGAGAACACTTTAACAAACAAAATGATATAAAATCCAACACATAATAAAACGATTAAATGACGTCAATAATCCACAAGAAAGACAGAGCGTGAAGAGACTGCTGCTCAGTCAGCAATGTCGATCTTCACAAATTCTAGACCACCCTCTCAGTCGCTTCGTGCTTTACTATATTAGTTAGTATGGGCTTTTTTTTCATCTTCAAATAATACAACTTCCATACAAAACTGTCACGACAACTTTGGACATAACACAAGAGAAGGAAATTGGGCAACAATTAAATATCAAAATCATAGCTGTAAAAACAAGGACATTATATTACCGTGGAGAAACTTTATTCAATTCTTGCTTCAAGCGTGCATTTTCATGGAGAACTGTATCAAGTTTGGCCTTGAGCTCTGCAGGTGAGATAGTATGGGAGATCATTGATATGTGAGTCAAATAGGTTATTTTATCATTAGTGCAGTCCGCGCTGGCACTGAAAGGTGTTGCGCCTGGCATTCCAATTTCTTTAGAGAAGAAAAATATAAAATAGAGACTATACGCTCGATGCAACAGGAGTCACCCATGTCATCTAAGTGCGCAATTAGGGTAAATTTTCTTGCCCACGGTACAAAGTGAAATGTTTGAAGTGAGGCTCAAACCCAGAACCTCTGGGTCACAGTGCAATGCATTTAGTCACTCGCCCATCTCATCCCCTATCTATAAATGTAGGTTCAAACTCGATTAAGCGTTCAAAGATAGTGATAGATTTTACGATTTGTAAATCTGTCAGAGTTATAATACAACATCTATGCAGTATTATACAAATTAAATAACTCCCCTGTGTTTCAAAATTAAAAATATGCCGATAATACAGAATGTAATGATTGCGAATACGGATAATTAATCCTCCATGATGTGAATACCTATCATGAACTCATCTTACCAAATTCTGAATGGGGAAAAAGTCTAAAATAGTGGTAATTTTTGCACGGCTACACCCATCTCTCATTCAGTTAGTTAGATCTATCCCAATCCCTGACCCTAAACCCCCCCCCCCCCCCCAGTATTATTAGTATCAGGAATGTGAAAAGATACCGAAGGTGTGGGAAACAAAACACAGCACTGTAGAAACTGGTTGCCGATTGGGCGCCGGGGGCAGCGGAAGCCTAGAATCAAGACGTCCGGCCGTCTCCGTGGAGAGAGAGTAAAACTGAACGTAGCTATGACCATATAAGGGAGATAAGTCCTTGAGCACACAGAGAGACATCAAGCAATGGAAAAATTATTATAAAATAAAGACGATTGGATGTGTAATAGGTCACTGTATGATAGGGGATAGTGCAAGCTTTCCAAAGGCATGGGCAGATCCATTTTCACTTTTGCAGGGGTGAATGAGTTATTTAGGCCTCAATGAAAGGCTATTTGTGTGTTCTTCTAAAGAATTTTCTCAAAAAGTGGTGGTATGGGTCACTTTCAATGCCGTTTTTGATCAAAAGGAATTGAATGTATCATAAATGACTTAACTTCTAAACCCCGTATTGCCAATTACAAGTACTGAAGGGAAACAGATGAGAGATCACCCCAAGATACTTTGAACTGAAAGAAAAGTTTGCCATCACCCATCAATGTTGATAACAGTTTTGACTTTGCATTTTTGTGATGACTAATTTATAAATCACCTTTTGTTGTTATCTTTTTAAATTCCAGGTGGTCCATCCCATTTCCCTCGCAATAATCACTTTGTTATTTTTAGAAGTGTTTTCCCCTTAATTGATGAAAGGAGACTTGTCACTAAATTCAGTTTGCCATTAATGACAATTGAAGTCTGGCACTTTCATCTTTAATGAGGAATGATAGTCCTCAGCATAATTCCAGTTAAATTAGGAACAGACAATTTGCATTTTTGTGATGACTAATTTATAAATTTAAACATTTTTAATTATAATACCTTCTGTTGTTATTTTTTAAATTTTACATTATTTATAATATATAGCATTTTTTCTTGTCTTTCTCAGAATATATTGTACTCATGATTTATGGCGAATAATCACTTTGTTATTTTTATATTGTAAAAACCTACTTCCAGATGTGATCAATTCTTGTCTATGCCCATTTCTTTAAAAAATGGTCATATAAAAGCAGTTTCATCAAAATGAAGTCAGTCAGAATCTTCGATTCAATTGATAAATCTAGTCCTAGTCCACTGTCGCCACTGCCCCTTGTCAATGTTTGACATTTGAACTGCTCATGTTCAAATAGAATGTCCATGCTAATGACCAAAAAAGCTCGGCCCTTCTCACATTAACGGGGAAAGGTCCCATATTTAGAAAGCTAAATCCTAGCTTTACATGGAAGTTGCAGGTCCTATTTATTTAGGAACACATTTGTTTTTTCACGGGAAGTATCACAGGTCCAAATGGTCACTGGATGGGAAGCACACCCCTATCAGCACACAGGTAAAAGGTCACATTCCGGTAACAGGTCCACAAGCTCTATATTTAGGTTAGGCTTCTTGAATGGAAATTTCCACTTTCTTACATGGTTTATGACCTGGTTTAACCTTTGAGTTCATAATGATACAAAGCCAATGAGATTACAATTGATTTTAAACTTGTGGCTTTTCCTAGCCTCATAATCATTCATCAAAGTGACGATTCCCATTCAACACGAAACTAAGTTGATTACACGGCTATCACTGCTATTGTTTAGTCCTTAGTTTAAGTTTCTCTGTTGCAACAATGGAATATGAAACTTATTATAAATTCTCTCAATGTAGAAAATGCTATTTTGATAGCTCTTTTATCATCTGTAAACATGAACTATCCCAAGCACACTTGTTTTTTCACGCAAATGGCTGGGACAACCCTCATCGCAAAAAGGTTTTAACACCACAAGCTCTACTTAGGTTTAAATGATTAAGTGAGTTTGACAGAAATGAGACACTAGTCACGAAACACTGGGGCAATTGGAAGAAACTCCTCTTTTATATCCCAACTTTTTCTTCTCATTTTTATAGATTTAGATCAAGATTTAGAGAAGCTAAAATGTCCCTTGCTTTGTGCTTGCCGGTGGGTGGAAGGGAAAGATATCCTATTTCAGTTTTACTTTCAACTTATCGTTGTTGGGGCATAGCACAGATCCATTATGTAATGTTAATAAACTTGATAAGATTGAGAACTTCAATAAGAAACCAAACATTCCATTCAACATATTTTGTCAGGTCACGAGACATGGTGAAACCTGATTCACCAAGAGTAACCAGTAAACATCAAACTGAGTAAACAACTAACAACAAAATTATAGCGAATTCATACCATACCAGCGACTACATCTTTGTGGATGTAAAATACTTTCTTGAGAGCATTGGTCAATGCTGTGGTTCCACTGCTCTCGGGAAATGAACTCATTTAAGACAGATTTTTTATCATTCAATAGGAAAAGGAAAGTAGATCTATATAAATTATTATTTTAATGTTCCTCGAAGTTGCCGCCTCCTTGTTTTATCGGTCACTAAGCCCTACCAAAATAATCTTTTCGACGAAAGACTTAGATCTAGTACGAAGTGAGTACACATTTATTTTTTTATGTATTAACGAGAAATACCCTATTTTACCCTTCTTCTTCTTCTTTTCTTTTTTTCTCTTCTTCTCTTCTCTCCTCCTCATCTCATCCTCCGCCTTTTCATCACCCTCCTCTTATTCTTTATATAGGAACCTCCATTGATGAAGGATCGACCTATATGACACATAATTCTAAATCAGTTGTGAGTTGTTTTTTCATCATTCTCAAAATGATGCCCTGTTATCCCTCGCGAGGTATATAGGCCACTGACAAGAGCTCTCCAGTGATGTCTGTCCAGTGCCATCTTTTCCACATTTCCTCTTTGATGATCTTTTTCAACAGGATATAATTTTGCTAAGATTGACCAAAGAAAACATTTACTATCATTTAGATTTTGAACATTTATGATTTATGTGATTAGAAAGGTAATGGTATATATACCATTACCTTTCCAATCACATAATATTATATATAAGATGAGGCTTATAGATAATTAACTTCATAAAGTTTTACTTCTGCTTTAGTTATTTTATCAAATACAAATCCACTACATCTTTCTTGAAAACTGTCTACCCATGAATTAAAATTATTGCCAGTTTATTAAAATATCTGTTTATATTATTATTGGTCTTTATTGTGTCTATTAGATGATTATAATCAGCTTCAATTATTTGTGTTGCTAATGGAGTTCTATAATCACATGTTAAAGTTATTTGAAGTTTTACTGGAGTATTAGTTATAATAATTTTATCTTTAAGTTTATTAATATAACTAATAAGATTTTCTTCATCTATATCATTAATAATAGATTGTTGAATAACATCACCAAATTTCTTCGTTTTTGTTGGAGCCATTTTTATAGGATTGATTTTAGATTGATAGATGTTCTTATACTTTTATTTTTTAGTGATAATGATCAGATTGGTAATTAAGGTTTCTATCTAAAAATTCTCGATAACATTATTGATATTTTTCTTTATTATTTTGATAATGTTTTTGTTTGGCTAATCTTCTACAATCTATACATGCTAAATTTACACCCATTGGTTTTGTATTATTTTTCTGATATTCATTAAGTGTTTTAAATTTATAACATCCAGTACATTTTATTCCTCCATTTTTTAGGAATAAATTTAAAACACATTTTATCATGTTTAGAAGGTTACTACTTACCTTACTTTTTTTTTAAACTACCAAAATTCATTTTCAGGAAAGTTTCTTTGCGGCTCTCCAAGCCAGATACTCCGGGAGATTTTTAATTTTATTTGTTTTAAGTGTTTTAAACAATAATTTAGGGAATTTATGAGTGTGTTGGGAACTCTATGATTTGTTCTTAAGTGTATATGTGTTGATATGAATCGACATTTGTTATGTTACTTTAAAAAATAATTCACATTAACTAGTGTTGATATTTAGAATCCTGTTAAAACACGTTTTCTCTTTTTTTTTCATTATTTTTTTCAAGGCTTTAATTACACCCCAGAGAGTGGAGCGGGAGGGGGGATATTATATATATATTAGAAATAATAATGAAAAGAATATAATTATAAGGTAAAAACATACCCAAAAATAGCTTTAAAGATAAGAAGACATTTTTAAAAAATCCAAACCCATACTACTACTGTACTAGGCTAAAATGAGCGCAGATGACAACCAATGTTTGAAGATGGAACCATTTATATTTGACATCCTGATTTGGTTGTTCTTGTAAACAGTTAGCTATTTATAGCCTTAAAGAGGATATTAATTTTAATTTTGACTCTATATTCTTCTAAATGTGTTGATTGCAATTGGTTTATGTATAATTATTAGTTACAAACCGGACTGCATTTTTTTCTGCTTTCTCAATTTCTTATATGTAGGTCTGTTGGCGTGGGTCCCAGACACATCTACCATAATCTAAGACTGATTTTACTAAAGCCTAGTTGCACTTTTCTGTTACATTTTGAGGACAATTGTAAAGGTTTCTTCTAAAGAAGGTCAAAAGGCCATTCCAATATAATACACGTAACGCGCGCTGTCTCTCTCTCTCTCTCTCTCTCTCTCTCTCTCTCTCTCTCTCTCTCTCTCTCTCTCTCTCTCTCTCTCTCTCTCTCTCTCTCTCTCTCTCTGTCTCTGTCTCTGTGTCTCTGTCTCTCTGTGTTCTCTCTGTCTCTGTCTGTCTGTCTCTTCATCCAAATCTCCTATATTCTCTGATCTTCTCTTTTTCGCTCTTACCTCTTTAACTTCTCCTATCCACCCCACCCATACGTTTCCTTTTCCTTCTACTCATTCTTATTTTCACCGTACTCCCTTTCTTGATTCTTATCATTTCTACTCGCCCCCTTTTTCTTTTTCTTTCTGTTTTTCCTTCTGATACCACACTGTGCGATGCCTATATAAAAGTGCATGTTTGTTGTCTAACGAAGGGTCCTCTAATTTTGAAGGTAAAAAAGAATAAAGAGCAGCTCGCGTTTCTTTAATTCAAACATGCTTCAAGTATCAAGAATATCAAATCTAGATGCAGATCTTTGGTACTCAATGGAAATTTCTCATTCATCTTTTTTATTCCTTCATTTCCATCGACATTTCCCACTTTATTCCCCTCCCCCAAAGTTATTGACGTATGTGAAATGTCATAGGTTATATCTAGTTACAGCTGACAACACGGGGGCCATTAAATAATCGATTGCTTTTCATGTGCAGTTGTGATGCATCGGTTCGTCACTCTTATTTTGTTTGTATTCTCGTTTGTTTCTGTATCTGTTTGCTTTCTTCGATATGAAAAACAATTGGAAAGTATTTAAAATTCATATGACTTGTTGCAAATATGTAATTTGACAAAAGAAAAGCAAGTTGAACGGATGTAAAGTTAATGTAAATTACCTACACTTTGCTGTTGGGCTTGGTCGCAGATAATTGAAAATCTATGTATCTAACAGAGGTTGGTAGAGCTCAGCTGGAGTCAGAGAGCACAGAAGTCTTGTGAGTTGTAAAACTTGTATGTGGCTCGAGTTTCCTATTTTAAACTCTTATTATACAAAATTGTTCGTTGCTCTGTGAAAGTATTCGTAACCTAAAGATCATGCCTAACTTGATGGAAATCAATTTTGCTGTATCGATACATTTCGGTGTTTTTGTCCGTATGGCTCATAAGATTCAGAATGTGAAAGTGAAATGGCTGACTCGGACACTATACGACGGCTGTGGCTGTTAAAATCTGATCTGGAGGAGAATCCCGATGATGATAAAGTATGTTTCTTTTAAATCTTTTACATTTTGTTTCTGACATCCTAATCTTTTTGTTTTGTAAATGAAAAACAATAATAATGGTATTACACAACATTGTCGAGGGCCATGAGAAAGATGGATCGAGATTAGATCTAGATCTAGATTATTGGCTCACTCACTTTGTGAAGAAACTGTCGCTCGCCACCCCATAGCCATAGAGTAAAGCTAGATCGATCGATTAAAATTTTGCCCCATCACTTTGACTTTGACAGTACTCTTTTGAATATTCCATTAACTGAAGATCAAGGTGAAGCTATGTAAGTCGCTCCAAATTTAGTATGGAATTAATTATGGGCCTACTTGCTACCAACAAGATTTTAGGACTAGCGGGCACAGTGGGCCACAGTGGGATTTACCGTAGGGATTGTCCTTTGCTTTGAATGAGAGGGGGTGCACTGCATTTTACCAGACAGGGTCAGGGATGGTGATGATCATGTGTTCCCGACTATGGTAGTCCTTCCAGAATTTCTATAGTATAGGAAGTGATTATTCGGACTCGGGTGCCAAATAGACAAAAATGGTTATTCGGACCCGGCCTGCTGACTTCCGCTCCTGCGATGTTTACCTCGGGTCCCAATAGCCAAAAATGCTTATTCGGACCAGGGTGCTCACCTATACACCTACGTTCTGGTTCTCAATTCACACTTCACTAGACGAGATGCATAGATCCAGATCGAAATCTTAGCCTGGGTCCGAATGTTGCATGCATTTGTGTAAATTTGGTGTGTGTATCTTTGTGGCTCTCTTTCTCTCTCTTTCTCCTTTTTCCTCCTCCTTGCTCTCTTTCTTTTCTGTAGATAGTTAGAGAGGGGGGGTGAGTGATGATTCTCCTCCTTGCTCTCTTTCTTTCTTTCTCTCTCTCTCTCTCTCTCTCTCTCTCTCTCTCTCTCTCCTCTCTCTCTGGAGCTCTCTCTCTCTCTCTCTCATCTCTCTCTCTCTCTCTCCTCCTCATTACTCTCATTTTTGCCAATTTACTTGCTCCACATTTTTAAAGTCATATATCTGGAATTAGGTGTCTGCATATTATATGCTCTGTCTCTCTCTCTCTCTCTCTCTCTCTCTCTCTCTCTCTCTCTCTCTCTCTCTCTCTCTCTCTCTCTCTCTCTCTCTCTCTCTCTCTCTCTCTCTCTCTCTCTCACTCTCACTCACTCTCATTTTTCCTTCTCTTTCTCTTGCTCTCTCTTTGTCCTATTCCTAACGATATCTTCTTTTTCCTCCTCTCTCTCTCTATCATTGAAAAGAAGAATGTACAAGAGATCGGGAAATCAAGATAGTAGATGAGTAAAAGTGCATAATACTATAAAGATAGTATTATGATTGCTGAGACTGATCCAAAGAGAACGTAAACAAAACACAACACAGGCTACAGGGTGATCCATCTCAAAACCCAACCCAACTTACAAACAATGAATTAGAAGCGGATGGCATGTCGATCTAATTGTAGTAGGCTACAACTACAACTAGATCTACATGATGTCAAGAAATAAACTGACATTGATAAGTTATTCGCTCGACCTTTGACTTTGACCTGTCTTTGGCCTCGTTATGATCGGTGGCCGCTTTTTGCAAGGATGTAGTCTATCGATTGAATCAGTGATCAAAATGTGTCGAAATTCAATCAAAATGGTATCAAATTATAGAGTTTAAACCCATTATAATCTGAAACTGACTGAATCAATTGATATGTGTTAGACAAAAGTCAATAATACGCATGAATGCAAAGATCTAAACGGTAAGGAGAAAAAAAAGGGTCCGAATACACTTTTGGTTGTGGGTGGAGCTTCTTACTAAAGTAATTGACATCTGTCTAGAAGTTGCATCGATCATACGAAGATAAAGAGTCTGGTTTTATCCACGTTGCAGAGGGTCCACAGCCTACATTTGAGATAGAGCTCCTGTGTGTTGTCTCTTTATAAGAAATAATATATTGAGTGTGTTAGACTTGGAAATGAACTATCACTTTTACCCCTTTAGAATAATAGACTTTCTCTGTTTGTCGTGGTGTGGGTTGATCAACATAATTGGTCAGAATAGAGGCATTTTCAAAACCCGTCCTAGAGTGCACTGCAGTGCAGTTATAAGGTATACACGGGACCCGCCACTAACGCTTTGTCTTGCTGGAAGGCCAAGGGTGAAGCAAATGTACGGGACCTGTCGTTAGCGTAGGTGTGCTTAGAGTAACCAGCGGCAGGCAAGTATACGGGACCCGCCTGAAAAGATTAAAACTTCTTCAATATCAGAGCCTTCATCCTTTTCATCATGATTTAGGTTCTATGGGTCCTAAATTGCTGTTTGAATTCTCTCTCAATTCGTAGAGACAGCTTTCCATGCAATGTAATGCCATTTTGCCGGTCGAAAAATCATAGAATATTGACCAAACCACATAGAAGGGTTCTGTTTCCTTCTAAAAATCCCATGAAATCTCATGAATAGGTTAAAGGTTACGAGATTTGTCGCCAGAATGCTTTGTAAACAAGCCTTCTATTTTCTGACGTTGGCAGCACTCGGCTGGCGATAGCAAACGCATTAGGCAGGGCGCTGAAAGGGCGTTAGGCAGGATTGGGTTAAGATGAGATAAAGAACATTTCTGAAAAATTGCCTTCATACTGTCACTACCTATACTCTTTCAATTAAAACAGATTGACGATTGATAATAAAGCACACCCCAAAAAAAAAAAAAAAAGTGGTCCTAGAGCTAAAATGGAATGACTTTTAAAAATGGTTGAATTTGTTTGTGTCTTAGTGTTAGTCGGCTTTACTCATGAATGCGTATGGACATATTATACGTTTTTCTTACATGACTATTAACTGTCCTTTTTAAAAAAAAATTATTTTGAAATTTCAGTTACTCCAGATTTTGAAGAAACTTTGCGATCTGCCAGTGTCAATATCAGCCTTACAGGTAAATTTGATTTCAACTTTTGTCACTTTTGAAATTGTAAACTTTTAGGTGTATCTTTTCATCTCATCTTTCTGTGGGAAGCTAGCGGGGTGCTATTGGTAGGTCCCACTTCTTTCCTTTCACATCCTTTATCTCGTTGCTTCCTCTTAATTCACCAGGAGATCACTGCTTGTGGTGGATTTGGTAAACTGCAATGAAACAAACAAAAATACAAAACTTTGTCCTTCCTTTAGGTTTTTTAAGCTTTTGTGCTAAGTTGAAGTAGTTTCCAATATTTAAATTTTGATAAGTATCACAAGTGTTAAAATGCTTAATCTATGCAATCAGAGAGAATTGTAGGATATGTCATGATTGAATCAACTGTTGAGACGTAAACGGTATGTGTTAGTCATAGTCTAAGAAGAGCATGATAATGAGGAGGAACAAAAATATACTTTTTTCTACAAAAAATACGGTATGTTTCAGATTTGCTTACTAATCATTTCATTTACTTTACTGTTCCCCCTTCTCGTTTCCTACCGCTCTTTTTCTCATTAAAGTCTACTTCTTTTGACCTTCATAGTCAAGTGTAATCATGATCCTTATTTTACTTAATCTTAGATTTTCGTCCCATAATATTTTTCCTCTATGACTTATCTTTAATTATATTTTTGTTTTGTTTTTTGAGCAGGGGTAGTTAGATATTAATATGAATATACAGCACTTAATGGTATTTTATGAGAGAGAAAATGATAATCGGAACTCATAATTTAGACACACAGAATGCATGCAGACACAACATTAATCTATTTGGGGGGGGGGGACGATGAATCTAAACTCATGTACAGACCAAAATGAAGGAAGAAAGTATCCATTCACACATGTTAGCTATAAAGAAGTAAGCAGTCCTTTAAACTAAGAAGGTGATTATAATGTGTTAGAAGTCGGTGTGCTTTAAGTGCTGCGTGTAAAAACGAAAAAGTAAAACTACTTCAATGCCTTTTACGTTACGACCTATATATAGAGCTAGAGCTTATCTTTGGCTTTTTCTATTTAGCGTGAGGTGGAATAAGGTTATCATGCTCACCTCCTGCTCAGGAGACTAGTCTGTTGCAGTCATTTGCTCCCAAGCTCTTGCTGGTACCCATTTGCACGTGGGGTCGAATGGGGCAAAAATGCGTGTTACATGTTTTTTTCCCAAAGATACATTACGTCCAGGGCCTGATGATCCGAACTCCGGCAACCTTATCACCAGGCTAGCAACAGCTTGGAAGTATTTAAAAAAAACCAGAACATGTGACCGAATAGCGCCCCGTCCAGGCAGGTGATTATTATCACCTGTTCTGTTTTTTACGCCATAGAAACTAGGATAAACTGGCTTCATGGGCCGTAAGAGCCTTGAGGGAACTTTACTACTAGTGCATGATCTGAGTATATATATGTGTATGGTATATCGTAATTTTAATCACTCCCGTCTTTTCTTTCAGGAAACAGGAATAGGTAAAATTGTGAACAGTTTCAGGAAAAGGGAGGGAATCGCTGGAAACTGGGCACATAAAGTTGTCTCTACTTGGAAAACTGCGGTAGAGAAAGAGGTCAAGCAACAGGAAGAGGAAGTAGATAGGTGAGACCATGACTTCTTTATTTGTGCTACTGTGTGTTTGACAATGAGCCATTGGATTGGTTTGCTTGTTTTTGACAGATAGTTTTACGTTGTACAATTATTTGATTGCCTGTTTACCTTGACAGTGCTACTTAGTTTGTATCAAAGAGGAATGGGAAAACTCACTGCTCTCAGGTACCCGTGATACAAATCTGATATTTTTAAAAATAATTGATTGAACACACACAAATTCAAACGTATCCGTTCCTTAGATTGAACACACACAAATTCAAACGTATCCGTTCCTTAGATTGAACACACACAAATTCAAACGTATCCGTTCCTTAGATTGAACACACACAAATTCAAACGTATCCGTTCCTTAGATTGAACACACACAAATTCAAACGTATCCGTTCCTTAGATTGAACACGAACAAATTCAAACTTATCCGTTCCTTAGATTGAACACAAACAAATTCAAACGTATCCGTTCCTTAGATTGAACACACACAAATTCAAACGTATCCGTTCCTTAGATTTTACACACACAAATTCAAACTTATCCGTTCCTTAGATTGAACACAAACAAATTCAAACTTATCCGTTCCTTAGATTGAACACACAAATTCAAACGTATCCGTTCCTTAGATTGAACACGAACAAATTCAAACGTATCCGTTCCTTAGATTGAACACACACAAATTCAAACGTATCCGTTCCTTAGATTGAACACACACAAATTCAAACGTATCCGTTCCTTAGATTGAACACTTAGAACAAATTCAAACTTATCCGTTCCTTAGATTGAACACAAACAAATTCAAACTTATCCGTTCCTTAGTTTTCATTCTCCGTGAGGAGAGGACTGGAGGAATGTTTTTTTGACATGGCATGTTGAGATGAAATCTTTATGTTGATAAGATAATTTTCGTAGTGTTTTTGATTACGTCCAAGCCCATCCTTAATGTAGCCTCTACTTGTTCTTTATACTTTGTAGAATTTATGGAGGTTGGTTTAAGATCTACTGTGATCACATGATTGACCTTACTTACATCAACTCACGAGCTGTTTTTTGTTTGTTTGTTGCTCAAACAGCTCAGGAGACGGTGACTGCAGAAATGGGTCATCGGAAGATGAGGGCGACGTAAGCGGCAGGTCTTCAGTAGAGAGCCGTCGGGCGGCAGCAGCGAGGGGGAGCTGCCTCACCCAGTAGAATAAAGGAAGAAAAACTGAGCTCAAGCGACGAGGCTTCGGAACACGAGGACGAACGTTCGAGACACAAGGCGGGCGATTCAAGTAGGCGGGGTAATAGAGACGGTCATCGTAGGAGCAAGCATACCAACAAGTTGAAGATGAATGCCCTTAATGAGGATGATTTGACTGACAGTGACATGGAAGAAGATTCCCATGACAAATCTAGTGAGTTGTCCATTGAAAACTATTACCAGAGAATGCTGGGACAGGAAGAGGCCAGGAGAGGTGAGTCTGAATGCACGAGCACAGGGAGTAAACATAAGAGCTCTCATAAACGGGAAAACGACCATTCATCAAAGACGTCATCGTCGGCTCATCACAGAAGAGGTGGTTCTTCCTCTTCGTCATCTTCTGAACACAGAGGAGACGGAAATCACAGGATCAATGAGAATTCAAGTAATAACAATAGAAATCATGAAAGAAAGAGAAAAAAGTATCACAGTTTAAGTGAAGAGGATGAGGAAGAAGAGGTTAAACGGTCTGAAAAAACTGGGAGTCGTGACAAGCACTCACTCGATATTAAGTGTCACATCAACGAGAAGTATTCCTCTCAGGATATTAACCATAGTAACAAAGTTTCCAAATCTGGACACAGGAGCAAGTTGTCTGGGCCATCCCAACTGCAAAGCTCTCCCTCTAGTGGAAACAAATCTTTATCTCCACACAGGAAAATTCTGACAAGAATTCATCTTTGTCGTTTTCAGGTGAAAAAGCCCATAAACATTCATCATCGTTGTCCTCATCAGCCCAAAAGCACACATCGTCCTCTTCTGGTCAAAAGTACCCATCGTCCTCATCAGCCGAAAAGCATCATAAGCACACATCATCCTCTTCTGGTGAAAAACACCAAAAGCACACATCATCCTCTTCTGGTGAAAAACACAATAAGCACACATCGTCCGCTTCTGGTGAAAAACACCAAAGCACACATCATCCGCTTCTGGTGAAAAACACCAAAAGCACACATCATCCGCTTCTGGTGAAAAACACCAAAAGCACACACCCTCTTCTGGTGATAAACACCTACCATCATCTTCTGGTGATAAAACACACTATCATCTTCTGGTGAAAAACACCAAAAGCACACATCATCCTCTTCTAGTGAAAAACACCAAAAGCACACATCATCCTCTTCTGGTGATAAAGATACGTCATCCTCTTCTGGTGATAAACAGAAACACCAAAAGCACACGTCATCCTCTTCTGGTGAAAAACACCTAAAGCACACATCATCTTCTTCTAGTGATAAATACAAGAAACACGCATCATCGTCATCCTCTTCTGGTGAAAAACACCAAAAACATACGCCATCCTCTTCTGGTGAAAAACACCAAAAACACACGTCATCCTCTTCTGGTGAAAAACACCAAAAACATACGTCATCCTCTTCTGGTGAAAAACACCAAAAACACACGTCATCCTCTTCTGGTGAAAAACACCAAAAACACACGTCATCCTCTTCTGGTGAAAAACACCAAAAACATACGTCATCCTCTTCTGGTGAAAAACACCAAAAACATACGTCATCCTCTTCTGGTGAAAAACACCTTAAGCATACCTCTTCCTCTTCTAGTGAAAAAGATAAAAAACGCATGTCATCCAGTCCATCAGATGAAGAGCATCACAAACGCTCATCATCATCCTCTAAACACTCCTTACCCATCGGCCACATTCCTGACAAGGCAGTTAAAAACGAGTTCCCTTCCCGTGAGCGCCCTACTAAACTTGTCACAGCAGCGGCTGTGGACATGAGGAACGAGGGAAGCGGAGAGGAGGAGGAGGAGGAGAAGAAGATGGAATACATTCCGTCCATGAAAGGCCTCCTCGCACCTGTAGAATATGTTCCCAGTAAAAAGATCATCAAGCTGGAACTCAAAGGTGAGCGGGACGTCTATGGGAGACGGCATGATAGCAATGGAAGGCATGGCCATCATGAGAAGAATAAGTATGTGGAGGCGCTTCAGAAAAATCACAGTGAGGATGGTGACAGCGACAGGTACAGTCCGACGGTTGGGTGGGAGATTAAAAAGGAGCGAGTCTCCGACGATCATAAGTACGGGGGTGGTGTGAGTGTCATCCAATTCACGAATGAAAGTGGGAATGAGTCGTCGCCTTCATCATCTCCTCTCCCGTACGTTCCATCCAGAAAAGTTAAACAGGAGAAAGAGGAGGAGGAAGGAGAAGAAGAGGAGGAGGAAGAAGAAGAAGAAAGTTATACTTACGATTCGGAGCCTTGCGATGTGCCTTACATTCCCACCAAGAAAATAAAACAAGAAAAGCCTGACAGTTCAGACGGTGAAAGCGACTTGCAGACAAATAAAAAGAAAGAAAGGCATGAGAAGACCAGTTCAGGAAAGAGTGTTGAAACATCGTCTCAGAGGTCTCACCACCACCACAAGTCTTCCGGCGAGAAATCAAAGTCGTCGGAAAAAAAGAAACTGGAAAGCGATAAACATGAGAAACGGTCGTCTTTGTCATCATCGTCGTCGTCTAGTAAACTCGAACGGCATTCATCTTCATCCGGCAAGCAAATTAAATCCTCCTCCTCAACTTCGTCAAGCGGAAGCATTCCTCTAGTTCTCATAAATGGGATGATGATGCACATGCAGAAGATGCGAGATTGCTGAAAGAGAAGAAACGTTTGTCATCAGACAAAGTGAGCAGCCACGAGTCTCACACCAAGAAGAAAGAAGCCGCCTCGAGTCAACCAAACTCTACCAAGTCTTCCAAACCACTACTCCCACCAGACAAAAGGGATGAGAAAACTAAATCTAGCTCAAATAGCTCAACTGTAGCATCTTCTTCATCGTCATTATCATCATCGACAAAAGTGAAATCATCATCATCGGCTCCTAAGAAAAGTCGAAATCACAAAAGGAGGAAAGAAAATCATTTTGCCGATGGTGGTTTGGGTCTCTTTTCTGACGTCATTGAACTCAAGGTAGAAACGACACCACAGCCTTCTCATCAGGGAGACAAGAGGCATTCTTCTTCTTCAACTTCTACTGCATCTAGACACTCAGAGTCAGCGCGTACCAAGGCAACGACCAAGCAAAACACCAGAATTGCATCCCCTGTCAATGCACCAAGCGTTGAGGAAACAGCCGTTGATGAGCAGTGTGAAAACGACGTGGAGGAAACTGCTGAAGACTCGCCGGCACATCTTCTCGCTGATGAAGGAAAGAAAAGTGCAGCTCCTGAAAAGAAACGAGTGAGAAAGAGCTCATATCACCTTGATGAAGGTGCAATGTCTTTTGATGATTTCTTGAATTTTGACGAAGTTGCTGTGATGAAACAGAAGAAGTCAACATCGCGTCTAAGACGTCTTCTAAGGGATCCCAGAAATCCTCAAAGTCATCGAGAGATAATTCCTCATCATCCAGAACAGTTTCTTCATTGGACAGCAGTCCGTCCAATGACGGTTTGTCTTTGTCAGTCCCTGCCCCGCCCAGAAACGTGAGTACCTCGGCTATTGTCTTATCTCACAAGCTCAGTGTTATCTTGACAAAATCTCCTTTTTTTTTTTACACGTTTGAGATATAAACTTGTAAAGAATGTATGACTTTGTTGAGGGTTTTTTTTTGTGTGCAAAATTTATTATGATCATGGAACAACACGCATGTCTAACATCGCATATTTAGAGGCACTGTTGATTTGTTGATGTCTTTAAAATGTTGATTTATAATTCCCCTTTGTCTTACCCACGGTGGCAATATCTTTAAAAAAGAGCAAAAGATGAGATAGGGCAAGATAGCATTGATCTCGTCATCTCTCTTAGTAAAAAACGGGTCTCATTTCCCAAGGAAAAGAAATGTTGATTCCAAATGTCAGTATTTAATTCAAATGAAGAGGGTCAGCAGTTGGCAATTTTGGACCAAATTGGATTTAAAGAAAAGCGTATTAAATTCATCCCAACATTATTCTTTCACTTCTATAGACACTCAAACCTCCTTATACCGCCAACTGTTGTGCTGGTGGTTACTAGGTGTGATGAAGGGAATGATGTCATCATTACGAAAATGCCTGTAAAAACCAGTGTCACGACAATGGAGATATTATTTGTTGATATATAAAGTACATGTAGATCTACAGGAACTGGGGATATGTTGTGTCTTGACAATACAATGTAGACCCACTGCATATGAAAGGGCTATTGTAGTGCAATGCACTCTTAGTAGTAGCATAATCACTTCAAAATGGATTAGCCTCTAGGTTATGATAGTGCTGTGAAGCCTAATTCTCGCACATCAGTGGCACCCAATAAATACCTACCCCGTGCCTACCACCGCCACTCTATTGGCGGGATGGCACGACCTGGGCCTGTGCCGATACCCCTCTTCATGAGGCTGACCCTAAGCCTTTAAAGCAGTGGATGACAAATGTTGTCCCCCAAACCTTCAGTACTCTCGTAAAAGAGAAGCCTTGTGTGACTAGCGTCAGTGTCATATCTGTAAGTGTAAGAGTACTAAGACACACACGGCGTTGATGCTTGTGTGTGTGTATATATATGTGTTTGACTCCATGAGGCGTGACCAAGCCGAACTCGATTCTTCCTGCTCGCATTACTTCGCGGAAAGGGATTGTGATGCATGCTGATGGTACGACAGGCGTTGTATTTTACTTTTACAGTAGTTGTTGAGGACCGTTTATAATGCCAAATCATTGGCGAGAGGCAGTATGTAAAATGAGTTACTTCATTATTTTTGTATATTGTCAGATCCATACAAAGGTGAAAAGCTGGCGATAAAGCGGGGGCGGTGTAACGAGGTTTGAGTTTGAGTGTATATATAGTATGTATTAATATTCAACATTGTAAGTAGTGCAGTTTTTGTTACAGTTACAGCCCCCCCCAAAAAAAAAAACAACCCGCAGTATGCCTTGGTGTCTATAGTGACTAAATTTTGATTGAAAGGCACAGATCATGAAGTATTTTATGTCACCAGCACTGACACCTTGTACATGTAAATTGGTGTAGTCGTTGTTTACTCCTTGCTTGACACTATTTCTTTTCCTCTTTAAGATTTCTGTCACCGAAAATGACATCCTAAGTATGCTTCCAGAAACTCAGGCCTTTTATCGACCTTTGCGACCAAATCCCATGCACGAACGAGACGAAGGTAACTTTGGCAGGTTGTCTGTGAAATGTCTTGATGTTGTAGACATTGCTTAAAAGCGCCATTTCAATGAATATATATATATATATATATATATATATATATATATATATATATATATATATATATATATATATATGTATATATATATACATAAAATGTCTATATATATATATATAATGTCTGTATATATATATATATATAATGTCTGTATATATATATATATAATGTCTGTATATATATATATATATATAAAATGTCTGTAGATATATATAAGATGTCTGTATATATATGTATATATATATATATATATATAAAATGTCTGTATATATATATATATATATATATATATATATATATATATATATATAATGTCTGTATATATATATATATATAAAATGTCTGTATATATATATAAGATGTCTGTATATATATATATATATATATATATATATATATATATATATATATATATATATATAATGTCTGTATATATATATATATATATATATAAAATGTCTGTATATATATAAAATGTCTGTATATATATATATATATATATATATATATATATATAAAATGTCTGTGTATATATATATATAAAATAAAGAACTATTCAGTGTAGGCCTACCATATTATTATCTCAAACAAATAGATAAAAACCAAGTCTTGTGAGTTTTACATTTTATTTTTAGCTTTCATTTTTATCTTCAATAGTTATTGCCGTCCTTCTCCTTTTTCATGCTGGCAGCACTGCTAATATATTGTTGATAAAAGACGACGATAAACACCCTTTATGTACCAATATAGTTAAATCAAGATCAAAAAGACACAACGGAGTTATCTCTATTAAGACTAAGAAAACTAAAAGACACCTAAATTCATTTTTACCGACAGGCATAAGACTTCTAAATAATTCAAATTATAAAGTTTAAGGGGAGGAGCAGGTTTTGAAAGCCATTTTGAAAAAGGATTTGTCTACTTGTACTTCTATTCAATTTTACGCGTCTGAAGACCAAATTTTCCTCTGGGATGAAATAAAGTATTTGAATTGAATAGATTTGAATTGAACTGAATTGAACTGAAGTGAATAGATTTGATGTGCATACTGAACATCTTTTCAGCATCTATTTTGATTTGATTTACCCACATCCGCAACTATGGTGTGATCTTGGGGTTTTTGGTAGGATTTTTAATTTTGCCTGGACTGCCCTGTAAATTTCAGGGATCTCCGATTGGACTAGGTGTCAATCCACCTATGGGGGGGGGGGGGGATTTTATTTTGATTGGGGGGAAGAGAATTTTTAAAAACTGTTGGCGGGGTTTGAACCTCAGCGTATCTACAAGGGATAACGTTGTGAATGTTGCCGTTTTCGTCCACGTCATAACTACTTAATATTACGCACTATGAAAGTCTATAACTTCAACAACACATATGCATAGCTGCCAACCAGTAAGTAAACAAATATATCTAGTACGTTTATTTGGCTTTGAGCCTGTAAGTCTGTATTTATCATGAAAAGTATGTAGGCCTAATACGAGGGGCTAACTATATTTTGTGTTTGAAGAAACCCCAAGTTATCAGCAGAGACTTGGAGAGATTGACGTGTGAAAGTCCGGAGACGCCATTCGGAGTTTGCGACTACATCGTACTTCGCCAGAAAGGCAGCGATAGGCAGACTTTTCGCTATTTGCTTTTAAGGGGTTAATTTAAATGAAATTATCAATGTTTTCTGGAATGTTAATGGGGTGTTGTGCGGGTAAGAATTAGTTCACATGGTTACATTTGTTTATTTGAATAGGTAGGCAGCTGTGATACAGTATGCATGTTTGTTTAGATAGTGTTCGCTTTTAGACGTTTCTTTGAACAGAATATAAATGTTTTCCGTCATTTTTAGAGGTTGGTTATTTTGAATTTAAGATATTACTTTTTTCCATTGTTTTTAAACATTTGATTAGTGCGAATAAAATATAAATCTATCACTCTCTTCCGTATCATTTTTTCTTCCTATAGTATAAATATGTTTACAATTCATGTGTTTTCCAGAATCATTTGAACCTGTAGATGCAGATGTCATCGTTTGAAATCTAAGGCCCGATCAAAAATATATTCAGGTCGAAGACACGTCATTAAAGGTAAGGATGAAAAAAAAATGTTCTGGCGCAATTGGTGGTGTTGTCAGTTTGGATCTAAACCCTAGCTGGCCCGGACATTTCACTTTTAGGAAAGACACTTCACCCCTGCTTTCACCACTTGACAGGTGTGAATGAGTAGCCAGCTATGGGGCAGAGATGGATCGTTTCATAGAATTAGTATGAAGAGCTTAACAGACAGCTGTATTGTTCGCTTCCCAGGGGGAGATAAGAGGGACTTTGAATGGAATTACCTGTTGTGATATAAATGGTCTAAAGGCAGTGAACCTGTACTTTGGTGGGTATGCAGAATATTTATCCATCTTCATCTTTGTTTTTACTGGAAGAGGCTGTTGATCATGGCCCTTTAGACAAAAAGCAAAAAGCTTCCTCTTAATCTTTTATCAGATTTAGTTTGGCATGCCATCGTCATCATCATCATCATCATAGCCTTTCACCCCACACCAGGCTATAGGCCACAGACACAAGAGATTTCCATCTCTGAGATCTTTCTTAGCTCATTCCAGCTGGCATCCAGTCCTTTTCTGTACTTCTTTTCCAAGTGTCCCACGGCCTACCCTGGCGTCGTCTTCCCTGCAGATTCCATTGCAATGTTTGTCTTGTTATAGTTGAGTCCGATCCATCTCCATGGAATATGACTGTGATTTACTTCCGCAAACTTCTTCATTGCTCTGACAGCAAAAAGGCTACTCATTTAGGCTGATATTATGGCTCACCTTTTCCATGGGAACAGATAGACGTACAAAGTCATTCATGAATCAAAACTACGGTGGAAACGTCTGAATTTGAATTCCTTGGGAATGGATGGCAGCTCCTAACTGTGAGACTTTGGATTAAGTGAGGCTTAAGACTTGAAGATTTTTATTCCCATGAAAAGGCTGTGTCGACTTTGAATTATGAGAACTCGTAGTCAACTCGCTTTATGAGTATGAATCTGACAAAGACCAAGAGGAAGAAAAAAAATTCCTTCACTTTATGAAAAACTTGGATCATCCGACTTCGGTTTTTGAGGTTTCCACTGTATTTTTCCTTTTGCATTCAGTGTTGACATCCTCGTTATTCAATCACTTTATTGTGGAGAAAACAAAGAGTTTTAATGTCGAAGCTAGTCACCAGTATAAGCTAGAAGTCATTCAGATTTTCAATGTAAACAGGGTTGACACATTCAGCAAAGCAGTATCCAAGCAAATGTATTAGGAACCTCTCTTTCGTTGTAACCTGTGAATGAATAAAAGATGAAATTTTAACAAATTTATTTATTTGTCCCCCCCCCTCCCTTCCCCCTCCCAACAGAGATGAAGTCGCTGTATGATCTTTGTCTTCAAGTCTTGATTAATAACATTGATGGTAAGTGTAACAAGGTTTTGTCATCAGGTGTATTTCTGTGATTGATTTGGTTTTATAGTCCAAATTGTTAATGTTACAAATAACAAAGGATTATGGTTTATGCAGTGGTGTCTTTGTTTAAGAAACATTGTCTCAAGATACAAAATAAAATTGTGTAACAAATTTCTTCTTCCTCTTTCTCTTCTCCAACTTCTTCTCCTCTTTCTCTTCTCCTACTTCTTCTCCTACTTCTTCTCCTCTTTCTCTTCTCCTACTTCTCCTCTTTCTCTTCTTCTTCTCTTTCTCTTCTACTTCTCCTCTTTCTCTTCTCCTACTTCTTTTCCTCTTTCTCTTCTCCTACTTCTTCTCTTTCTCTTCTCCTCTTCTTCTCCTCTTTCTCTTCTCCTACTTCTTCTCCTACTTCTTCTCCTCTTTCTCTTCCCCTACTTATTCTCCTCTTTCTCTTCTCCTACTTCTTCTCCTCTTTCTCTTCCCCTACTTATTCTCCTCTTTCTCTTCTACTTCTTCTCCTCTTTCTCTTCTCCTACTTCTTCTCCTCTTTCTCTTCTCCTACTTTTTCTTCTCCTCTTTCTCTTCTCCTACTTCTTCTCTTTCTCTTCTCCTACTTCTTCTCCTCTTTCTCTTCTCCCTTCTTCTTCTCCTCTTTCTCTTCTCCTACTTCTTCTCCTCTTTCTCTTCTCCTACTTCTTCTTCTCTTTCTCTTCTTCTTCTTCTTCTTTCTCTTCTCCTACTTCTTCTCCTCTTTTCTTCCCCTACTTCTTCTCCTCTTTCTCTTCTCCTACTTCTTCTTCTCTTTCTCTTTCCTACTTCTTCTCCTCTTTCTCTTCTCCACTTCTTCTTCTTCGCTTTCTCTCTTTGTTCTTACCATCTTAGTGGGTGGTTGGCAGGTGCAGCTGTTATCCGTTTCCTGAAATGACGGGGCGGTAGGCGGGACGGGGATGCTAGGTGACTGGCGCTCCTATTAGACCGCTACTAGTGCAGTGTAATGTCAGTACTTTGTTCGTTGTCATCTTCCTGCGTTCCCAAATGTTCAAGTTCAAAGCATCATCGTGTTTCTCCCACAGCCCTGGAGTTTGTGGGCGGCGTGCCATACTGCATCCTGAAACCGGTGCTGGACAGATGCTCAGCTACACAGTTGTACCAACTGGAAGACTACAACCCTGTAAGTTTAAAGAGAAAAAGAAAACGGATCAGGAGAGTGGTCAGTCTCTAGGTGTGTGTGTTGTGCTCCTTTAGAAAGACAGTTTTAATAGGAATGGCTCCTTTTACTTTGATGGCAAAGGGATGGGTGCCAATGCTGGGGATGCTGGTTCAATTTTGTCTGCCACCCATGTCATTTTCAGTTCAATTCCCTTTGTATCGTCTTGCATGTCATTTTCGGTTCAATTTCCTTGTATCGTCTTGCATGTCATTTTCAGTTTCAATTCCCTTGCATCGTCTTGCATGTCATTTTCAGTTCAATTCCCTTGTATCGTCTTGCATGTCATTTTCAGTTCAATTCCCTTGTATCGTCTTGCATGTCATTTTCAGTTCAATTCCCTTGTATCGCCTCTTACATGTCATTTTCAGTTCAATTCCCTTGTATCGTCTTGCATGTCATTTTCAGTTTCAATTCCCTTGTATCGTCTTGCATGTCATTTTCAGTTTCAATTCCCTTGTTTCGTCTTGTATGTCATTTTCGGTTTCAATTCCCTTGTATCGTCTTGCATGTCATTTTCAGTTCAATTCCTTGTATCGTCTTGCATGTCATTTTCAGTTCAATTTCCTTGTATCGTCTTGCATGTCATTTTCAGTTCAATTCCCTTTGTATCGTCTTGTTTTCAACCCAAGGCGGTTCTAGTAGTAGTAACACCTAAATGAGGTTTACATAACATATTTATTTAAGAAAGCATACGAATAAGTATTTCCTGTAGGTAAAAACAAATTCCATTATAAACATAACATCTTAAGTTGTGAAAATTCTGTTCTTTATTTCATCAAATTGCTGTGATTATACAGTAGCCGCTGGATAAAAGCACATTCTGCATTATAAACACATGCCTGGCTACATCTGCCGGTCGAATTTTTACTATATAATAAAAATGTTCTCATAAAAACACGGTCTCATAAAAACATGGTATGCATTAAAGCACTCTTTTTCTTGCACCGGAAGGGCATACGTTAATCCAGCGACTACAGTACTGTGCAACCGTACCACTTTTTACTTACTTACTCTTTCCAATAATGTTATGAATGTTGGTTTTGTGTTTGTACGTAATGAGTTTATTCTCAGAGCCTTACAGCATTTAGATAGATTTGTACGCTTTTTAAATGAATTATTACTATGACAACTATTATTATTATTATTATTATTATTATTATGTGCAACTTTGATTTTAAACCAGTGGTTGTATGGTTGAAGAACGACGTTGGTGACACTTCAGGTTAGAAATCAGTAGCAAAAGAATGAGTCATACGTCATACCACTGTCTTTGGTCTAAGATTGTCCCATCAAGATGTCAACTGTGATAGGTATATATATATATATATATATATAAATAAATATATCTCTCTTTGTATTTCAGCAATTTCTAGATGAATCTGATGAATTGTGGGAAACTCTTTGTGAGCGAGATTTCCGTGGCGCCAAACGGGAGGAAATGGAATCTTGGAGAGAGTTGTATTTGGTTAAAGTAAAACAAAGAATTAAATTATTTTTTTAATGCTGGAGTTTTTCTTTGTTTGTCTTTTTTCTTTGTTTTGCTTTTTCGTATTGTAGCTTTAGCTTAGAACTAGCATCCATTACTATTTTTGTTTGTTTATACTATGCATGGTCACTGTCAATGGTCGTCTTCCCATGACAGTAATGAAGTATTGAGATCTATGTCAGTTGAGTTAACGATTCGTTAACCACATGTTTATGTTAAAAAATTCTGATTTTGTACTATTTATGAGGCGTAGATAGATCTAGAAAATCTATGTGCAGATCTAAAATTAGGAATATAATGAAGTGTTGAGAGTCGGATTTATTTAGTTTTTTCTCTAGTTTTAGGAGAGATTATATAATTTAAAAGTTGAAAGCCCCCCCTCCCCCCTCATTTAAAAATAATAATTGAGTGAATTTGAATCTTTTCCTCTTACCAGCGCAAGTTTGAAGAACGGAAGCCAAATACCAGAAGCTGAAAGCCACCATGTCTTCCGTCATCACCAAGGGACAAGCTGGTAATGTTCATCTTTGATTTTTAGAATTTTGAGACCATAGTATGTGTTCAACTCTTGTCGTGGTTTGTGAAATCACCATTAGGTCTTGCAGTGCTGCCACCAACCCTCTGCTTCAAAAGTGGATTTGAAAGATTTTTTCGAAATTGTGCGGTTTTTTTTTTCTTTTTCGAGATTGTACGGTTTTTTTTCTTTTTCGAGATTGTACGGCTTTTTTTTTTTTTGTTGAGATTGTACAGCTTTTTTTTTTTTCTTTTTCGAGATTGTACGGCTTTTTTTTTTCTTTTTCGAGATTGTACGGCTTTTTTTCTTTTTCGAGATTGTACGGCTTTTTTCTTTCTTTTTCGAGATTGTACGGTCTTTTTAGCTTTGTTTTGTTTGTTTCTCACATCCACATTTAAGTTTTGTTAACGTTTTAAAATTGTGCACTATTTTGTTCAAATCTTCCTCTTTTAGTACATATTACTTTTTCTGCTAATGGTCTTGTTTCAACATGGCGTTTTTTGTTTTGTTTGTATTTTTTCTAAAAAAAAATTAATTAAAAGGCCAGTAGTGAACAAGTTTTTATCAAACCAGTGAATCACCATGAAAACCGTTAACAACCCTTCATGAATTTTGACATCTTCAAATTTTTATATTTTTTTTCATCAATTCATTTTTGTTTACTCTCTCTTTTTGCTTTTAAATGGAGTAATCTGATTCTTAGCCCATACCATGCATAAAAGTAAAAAAGAAAAGAAAAAAATTAGACTATTTTTTAGATTAACTAAGACAAGTGTCTTTTTTTCTCTCTGGGTCTCTTGAAGGTCGGCACGCCAAATTGGCCTTTGTTGACACCGTGGCCAAACCGCCAAGAGAAGTTCTCAGGCAGCAAAAACGCTATGGCACTGGCTGTGTGGTGATGGCAGGCAAAGGCGGAAGATTCACCAAGGAGACAGAGTCAGGGATCAAGACGTACAAGCCCAGCATCACAGTCCCCGTCCACAACCCCATGGATGACGATGACAGGCCAAGATGTGAGTGCACAGCGTTTTGTTCGTTTCTGTTTGCTATTGTAAGATACTGCGTAAAGTAAAGTAAGTCCCGTACTCTGTGTTGAGCAGAGGGTAATGAGAAGGGTAATCGGGAGTAGAGTAAAGTTAATCCAATACACAGTGTTGAGTATAAGGAAATCAGGAGTAGAGTAAAGTAAATCCAATACACAGTGTTGAGTATAAGGAAATCAGGAGTAGAGTAAAGTAAATCCAATACACAGTGTTGAGTATAAGGAAATCAGGAGTAGAGTAAAGTGAGTCCCATACACAGTGTTGAGTATAAGGAAATCAGGAGTAGAGTAAAGTAAATCCAATACACAGTGTTGAGTATTAGGAAATCAGGAGTAGAGTAAAGTAAATCCAATACACAGTGTTGAGTATTAGGAAATCAGGAGTAGAGTAAAGTAAATCCAATACACAGTGTTGAGTATTAGGAAATCAGGAGTAGAGTAAAGTAAATCCAATACACAGTGTTGAGTATTAGGAAATCAGGAGTAGAGTAAAGTAAATCCAATACACAGTGTTGAGTATTAGGAAATCAGGAGTAGAGTAAAATCTGGTGGAAGAAGACCAAGTTTGTTCAATTTGATTTTGTAGAAATATTTATCTCATGTTTCCTTCCTCTTCCCCCCCCGACCCATACTCTGTCCACCAACCCTCCGACGTTGTGCCCTGTTCAGACAAAGCGTCAGCTCCGATGATGGCCAAGGCGTTGCAGATGAGAAAGAACATGCGAAGATGATGACAACATTTTTGAAAGATTCTTCATTTATTTCTGAGTGCAAGAAAACGTGTAAATTGTTTCTGGAAGGGAAAGAGTTGTTAATTCATATCTGCATATGGAAGTACTAAGGTTGTCTCCGTAACGATGAGAGTTCTCAAATTATGGACGGAAAGGGGAGAGTGTTTACATTATTGTCTCTTGTACTGTAAGAGTGCTTAAGTTACATCCCTGAATGGGATGGAGTGTTTTATTATCATTGGAAGAACATTTCATTGGTTGAATTATCTCCTGGAGATGTTGTGCTGAGAAAATTGCTACCTAGGACGTGTATACTTGGCTCTGCCTGTGTTGTCTGTTCGATTGTAACGTACAACGTACTTGGAGAGGGCTGAGGTGGAAGAATTACACACAAAAATTTGGTTTGAAAAGAAGAAGAAAAGGCTCTGAAATTCTCATCTGGAAAGAGAATCATTTGAAGTTAGGACAAAATACCAGTGAAACTTGTGACAACCGTAGGCCGAATTTGGTTACCATTCTTTGTGAGATTGGACAATGGACAACTGTCAATCTGATGATGATTGTAACTCCGAAATCATCAAATGTGTAGACAATAGACAACTGTCAATTTGATGATGATGATTGTAATTCCAAAATCATCAAATGTGTAGTTAGGACATTACAACTCTGAGCTGGTGATTTGAAGGAGAATTTATAAACTCATAAATCAGTACATGAAACGCAGTATGACACTTGAGAATGAGAATAGATTTTGCTAATGCTATCAAGTCAATAAATCACTGTTGTACTAAAACAGTCAACATTAATTGTTTAGACATGACAGGTAACTAATGAGATTTCATGGATCTTAGTTTATTTTATGCCTCAAAGGTTGTTGAGTTCATTGAATAATGAATGCTCTTACTTTTATCCATTGTACACCTGTCATAATATTTATTATTATGATGATGACCACAGGAATGTATTTTACTCTGTGTTTGTTTTATCAGATATCAACCGTATTTGATTTTGAATTGCATGTCTCACCCATGGCTGATGAACTACATGTTTTGGGAAATGTTTTCAATATCATATATATGTCTATATGTGAAATGTGTGTCAGGGCTTGCAACGGCTAGTGAAACGCTTGTTGCATTGGCATAACAAAACTAGGGTCTGCATGTTGTATCTTCTATACTGAATCTGGTCAAAGGGTGTCTCATTATGTATTTTGAAACATGAATTATGTACTGAAACAACTTGTGAAATTAAATATGTTTGAAATGGCTCGTGAAATATGTCTATTGAACGTTTTGATGTGAAGTTTAAGTAAGTGCAATGATATCTCTTATGGCTCGTGAAATATGTTTTGTGGAAATGTGTCTTTTATGTTTATTTAAATGAGTGTCATATGATGTATGTAATGGGGCGAAATCAGTCTCTTATGCATGGGTGCCAGCCAGCAATGGGCAGTTGGCGGATTCAGCTGGTAGGTCCTACTTCTTTCCTTTTGACTTTGACTCTGTCTTCACTTCTCTGTCAACTTAATGTTTTTCCTCATAATTCACCCTGAGATTGCCTTGTTTTAGTGTGGTGGACGGGGGTTAAATGTCAAAGAAATCAAACAAACACAGCAGCTAGCCAGCAAGATCATGAATGCGTCTGGTTCATTTGACAAGGGACGGAAAACCTGCAGCTCCGTGCATTACATTTAAAGTGTTTTGCAACTCGTCTTAGCTATTCCACATTCTTCAAAGGATTCGCCAGGAAAGTTCTCCGGCCAATTTTTTTCTCTTAAACTTAGTGGGGATGAAAAAGAATAGCCGGCTCAACGAAACTGAGGATTGAAAATGCCATTTGGCTGTCTTTGCTTTCTTGTATATGGAGGTTTATATCGCATGTGTCATGTGATCTGTGTCTTGTACCGTACATACATGCATTTTATGGTGTGTCATATGTCTCTCATTTGGTTTGTGTGATATGATATTACCTTGTCTGACTTGATTATTTAAACATGCCGTGTTGTACATTTCACATATGACAATGTGACGCTAATTCTAATGTGTTTTGAATGTGAATGTCATTCATAAAGCGGAGGAGAAATGGTAGGCTCATTCTTTGGATGATGAAACAATAAATTTAATATGCGGACATCTACTGTAGATTGACGACGGTGTATCTCGCATGAGAATCAACTTTGATCCTGCGTTGACTCTTTTGACCGTTTAAGTTTAGTGACCCTTTGTCCCTATGGTGACCCTTTGACTTCTCATGCCAGTGACAAGGAAAAAAGCGCACTTAGACACTTTCATTAACTTGCTAATCTTTCTGTCACAGTTATTTTAATGTCAAGTATTTCTATGTGTATGATGTGGTTTGATACTCTCAGATATTCTTTGTTTTTTTATTATTTTAAACTTGTAACTTTTAAGTCAGTTGGCACATAGTTTGTCTTACTGTATAAACACACACCCTCCTCCAAAGTATAGTAATTGTACATATACTATACTGACATGGAGTTCTGTTGAAATTGCTTGTGAGGACAAACCTCACAAAAGGTTGTGGAAGGAAAAGAAATGTTTACATGGATATGAATTTCACACTTGCCTTGCAATGATTGCAAATGTTTACATGGATATGAATTTCACACTTGCCTTGCAATGATTGCAAATGTTGCCAGGTGTACACGGAGGATGTTTGTACGTGTAGAGTACGAACGCTACACAATGGCCACCGTATGCCCGCGGCCACTATGCGTGTGTGAGTGACTTCCTTTTGTTTTGACATCCCTGATGATTTCCTGTTCGTTGTCGGTAATCGACATTCAAATGTCACAGTTTGAAGATTTTTTGGATTTTTTATAATTAGGTGGGCGTGACTGTTTACTACAGGGAAGACTAAGCCAACATTTTAAAATCTTCCAACCAAACACACCCCCCCCCCCCCCCCCAAATCAAATAAAAATTCTTTTGGCCTTCAGAAAGATTTCATTTAGTTTTAACTACCAAGCAAACAATTGATACAAAACCACTATTAAACATAAGTAACAAATGACATATTTTAAAGAACAAATGACAAATGGCCACAAAGGCCGTCGTAAAAACCAAAGGACGTATGGGGCATGCATTCATATTCAGTGGCCGAGGTCAGAAGCCGTGGCTGTGCCGACCCGTAATACCGTATTGCCGGCCTGGTCGTTGTGACAGGGCAATGTGCTGTGGTTGCACGGTTACCTGCACGCATTCACTTCCTTCGCCAGCCAGTAACGTTGTTGTAGCATCGATACCACCATCAATTCTATGGGGTATTTTATGATAAGTGTACGTGTATGTACTACGTAAACTGACATTGAAGATTGGAGTTAAAAGATAATCGTGTGTGTGTGTGTGTGTGTGTGTGTCATCTTATGAAATGGTACATAAGTTTATATGTGTGATCTGATATGCAAAGTGATAGTTTCTGTTGATTGAAGGTAATTAGTATTAGTATTACATGTATTAGTATTATTAATGACCCTGCATGAAATCTGGCAGGTGTTGCCGGCAGCTCCTTTTTCTTTCCTTTCCTTCTTTTCACCCGTATTTTGTCTTGCTGTTTTCCTCTTAATTCACCCCAAGATCACTGCAATGGTGGATGGGGTAAATGTCGATGAAACAAATCAATGAAACAAAGCATGAAACCTGACAAACATTTGCATGTATCTTCTTCTCACAATTTAGGTGAAAATCAACTGAATACATGGTTGCATTTGAGTGGAATTTAGCTGAATTAATACTTAGATTTAGGTGGAAATCAATTGAATACATGGTTGCATTTGAGTGGAATTTAGGTGAATTAATACTTAAATTTAGGTGGAAATCAATTGAATACATGGTTGCATTTGAGTGGAATTTAGCTGAATTAATACTTAGATTCAAGTGAAAATCAACTGAATACATGGTTGCATTTGAGTTGAATTTAGCTGAATTAATACTTAAATTTAGGTGGAAATCAATTGAATACATGGTTGCATTTGAGTGGAATTTAGCTGAATTAATACTTAGATTCAAGTGAAAATCAACTGAATACATGGTTGCATTTGAGTTGAATTTAGCTGAATTAATACTTAAATTTAGGTGGAAATCAATTGAATACATGGTTGCATTTGAGTGGAATTTAGCTGAATTAATACTTAAATTTAGGTGGAAATCAACTGAATACATGGTTGCATTTGAGTTGAATTTAGCTGAATTAATACTTAAATTTAGGTGGAAATCAACTGAATACAGGGTTGCATTTGAGTTGAATTTAGCTGAATTAATACTTAAATTTAGGTGGAAATCAATTGAATACATGGTTGCATTTGGGTTGAATTTATTGAATTAATACTTAAATTTAGGTGGAAATCAACTGAATACATGGTGGAATTTAGCTAAATTAATACTTAGATTTAGGTGAAAATCAACTGAATACATGGTTGCATTTGAGTGGAATTTAGCTGAATTAATACTAAGATTTAAGTGAAAATCAACGGTAAATGATAATAATTAGTATAAATGATTTCATTTGGGTAGATTTGATCAGATAAGTACTTGTTTTTGGGTGGAAACTTATTCAGTAGTCGTTGGATAAACGCACACCCTTTGGGTGCAGGAAAAAAAGCGTGCTTTTATTTATATGCATACCGTGTGTTTATGAGAACACCTTTATTATATATATAGTAAAAATTTGGTCAGCAGATGTAGGCATGTGTGCTTTTACGAAGTGTTACTTTACTGATAAAATGAATTGCTAAATGATGGATGAAAAATTTGAGTTAAAACTGGGTGTTCCTGCGAGTCAGTTGACTTTGAATTTACAATGATTACATGTGCGAGTACATCGGACATTAAAATGATTATACACGTGAGTGTTGTTCTATGTGTATAGTCATCAGTAAGAGGAGGTCAAAGTCGAGTGTTGCCTAATGGCCAAAAAAATCACAAACGGAAGAAAACATGTTGTTACTCATTGCTAGATCTAGTAATAGTAAATGCCTAGTGTTCAGATTGAAAACACGTCTCTATGCCAAATTTTAATTTTTGGGTTCATTCCTCGAATGGATTGACAAATCACCTGATACCTGTAGTTGTAGAACACATGATCTAGATATCAATTATCAAGTTCCACAATAGGGCCATTTAACTCATTGACTGCCGGGCCGTTGTCAATTTGACGTTTGGTTGTATAAAAAATCGCTGTCACTTTATTTTTAAAAGTGGACAAAAACTTAAAAAGCATGCTTACCTGTTTGGAGTTGAAATGCTTTTTTTACAGTGGTGTAAATCTTATTTTTTTGTAGGCCTATATATTTTTTTGTTATTTTTCCATATTTTTTTTAAGAATATCAATAATTTTTGGTGGAAAATACTTTTTTTTTGAACAGCCCAGTATGATATTTTGAGTCACCTATCCCCTATGTTAAACTATTTATGATAGAAATCACACAGAAACGGTATACAATTACAACAGTAACATACATACACGTTTATCAAAATAATAACATCCAACAGAGAAAATGCAGATAAAAAGAGGAATATAAATAATGTGAAAAATCCTCCTCCAATTGAGACTTCAACGTTGAAATCATCCTCAACTAGTTCACAAATTTCATCGACGGAAATCATCTTCATCAATAGCATTAGCAGATTTCTATCTGGTCACTAAAGTCACTAGTAGTAGTATAACTGTCTTTAATTAAACAGTTATTGTTTTCTTAGGCCCAAGACAGCGGGCGTTGCTGGTAGGTCATACGCCTTTCCTTTCATTCTTTTATTTATCTTTCATCTTGCTGTTCCTCTTAATTCACCCTGAGATCACCGCAATGGTGGGTGGGCAGGTTAAAATTCAATAACAGGCCCATACCAAGATTAAGATCTGGAAATACCAGGAAAGCTGAAATCACTTTCACTATTTTCATTAATTTCTCCTACCCTCTGGCACATAAACTCTTTGTCAATATCAATCACTATCATTGATCATCTTCATAAAAAATAGTTGCTGAATCAAGTCTCTAGAATTATCTTTTGTATCTGAAGCGATGCCACCATCACCATCATTCATCGATTGCGTGGAATTTTGAGTTTTCATACATTTATCCTTTTTTTCTCCCGCTAGTAAATAATATAAAGTCTGCTGTTAGGCATGAGTAATGGATAAACATGTTAAAAGTGAAAGTAGGAAGATAGTTACATTTCAACGTGGGAGTGGAGAGTGCCAGGACCGACACCAGTCGAACTACGGTAATTAATTGAAGAAAAAAAAATAGCAAAATATGAGACTGAGCAATGAGGCTGACGGACTCGACTTTGGCAGTGAGTCACAGTCAGCAGTCTCGGTGATTTGACCAATTCCGGTCAGTCACGACAGTCAGTGAGTTTATTGGTTTTTTTTTAATGACATTCTAAAAAAATCAGTCCATCGCTATGTATTTGATAAAATCATTTTACTAAAACTCTCCATAAGAAGATTTTAGAAAGGGAATTTCTTTCTAGGAGTAGGTTTCCGATTGATTGATTGATTGAAATCTCCCTGTCCACCATATGCGGTGATCTCATATTACCGTGTTTATTGTGTGGTCAGTATCATACGCTTGCTTTGTTATGTGGTCAGTGACATATGCTTCTTGGTGATGTCATATCACTATATCAGTCACCATGTGTTTATTATTATGTGGTCAGTGGCATATCAGTACAAGCAAATCGCTTAAGTCAAGCTGACCTCGTTTTTCAGGAGAATAAAAAACTTCTTAAAACAAAACTGTTGTGCAGTAAACCTAGCAGTCAGCAGAGATAAGCGTGTTGCTTGCAGCCTATTTCAAGTGATTCCATTTGTTGATTTAAATAACATTGACGTCAGATGGTGTGTTGACATCCATAGAAAAGTGTTGGGGTTTTTCTGGAATGTTCCAATTTCTGGACTCAACTGGATTGCTTGCGACAAAATATGCTTTGCTTTCATGGAGTCATAAGCGTTACATTTATAATATTATGCAACATAGGAAAGAACAGGATGTGAAGCAGGAGACAACTTTGAAAATGATCATTGCCCATAATGAAATAAATACAAATTGTATTGAATTTACAAGATATTGGAATGAATTAACATTTAAAATATAATTCTGCCATTTATTAATACATGTGAATACGAGTCTTAGAATTAAATGAATGAGAATAAGTGGCAACTCTACTAAGGAGACAAACAAAAGAAACCACTCAATTCATGGAGGAATGTTTTGGGATTACATCACAGTATATTACTATTATTACTTAAAACTCATTTTCATTAGACAAAAAAACGGTTTGATATTTCAAACTTAGTTTTGTACGGATTGAAATGAAAGATTTTAAGTAGTGATGTCCGTGTAAATGTCATAAAACCTGACAACAATAATGACAATGTCTTTCACACCTCAGACACAGGAGAGCTCGTGGTGAGAATAAATGCTATCATATAATTTATTGCACATTTGTTTTCTTGTTTTTATTTTGTTATTATTTTCATCATTGTGGTCTCCTTTGTCTTGTGTGTGTGGGGTGGGTGGAGGGGAGGGTCAGCAAGATGATTGTCCAGAGGCAATCAACAAAAGATAGCAGGTAGTGTTGAAACACCATTTTTGGAGTTCCTTGTAAGCAAATCTACCCCTTGGTCCAGGTAGGTGGATCGACACCTAGTCCCAACAGAGACGGTCGATAAATCGACTGTGCATGTTAAACTCAAACATCCCTTGGCCGTTTACAGGAAGTCCGGGTAAATTAAGAATCCTACCAAAACCCCGGAGATCACCTTAACCTTAATTCATAATTTGTGAATGTGTGTCGACTCTAAGAAATAAATGTTATTGTTATTGTTATACGCTGCTTAGCTCTAGCACTCAGAATTACTCCTTAGGCGGTTGGCGGATGCTATTACTTTCCCAGTCCCAGTGTCACTCTTTCACATTCACCTACCTTATATCTTGCTGTGTCCTCTCTAATTCATCCTGAGATCTTGATATGATGGACAGGGAAGATTTCAATCAATCAATCAATCGATCAGAATCAGCTCCCTAGAAAAAGAAATTCTCTCTTTCTAAAATATTTCAGCTGACCTCGTTTTTCAGAGAATAAAAACTTTTAAAAACAAAACTGTTGTGCACGGTAAACCTAGCAGTCAGCAGACCATACTGCATCCTGAAACCGGTGCTGGACAGATGCTCAGCTACACAGTTGTACCAACTGGAAGACTACAACCCTGTAAGTTTAAAGAGAAAAAGAAAACGGGATCAGGAGAGTGGTCAGTCTCTAGGTGTGTGTGTCGTGCTCCTTTAGAAAGACAGTTTTAATAGGAATGGCTCCTTTTACTTTGATGGCAAAGGGATGGGTGCCAATGCTGGGGATGCTGGTTCAATTTTGTCTGCCACCCATGTCATTTTCAGTTCAATTCCCTTGTATCGTCTTGCATGTCATTTTCGGTTCAATTTCCTTGTATCGTCTTGCATGTCATTTTCAGTTTCAAATCCCTTGTATCGTCTTGCATGTCATTTTCAGTTCAATTCCCTTGTTTCGTCTTGCATGTCATTTTCAGTTTCAATTCCCTTGTATCGTCTTGCATGTCATTTTCAGTTCAATTCCCTTGTATCATCTTGCATGTCATTTTCAGTTCAATTCCCTTGTATCGTCTTGCATGTCATTTTCAGTTCAATTCCCTTGTATCGTCTTGCATGTCATTTTCAGTTCAATTCCCTTGCATCGTCTTGCATGTCATTTTCAGTTCAATTCCCTTGTTTCGTCTTGCATGTCATTTTCGGTTTCAATTCCCTTGTATCGTCTTGCATGTCATTTTCAGTTCAATTCCCTTGTATCGTCTTGTTTTCAACCCAAGGCGGTTCTAGTAGTAGTAACACCTAAATGAGGTTTACATAACATATTTATTCAAGAAAGCATACGAATAAGTATTTCCTGTAGGTAAAAACAAATTCCATTATAAACATAACATCTTAAGTTGTGAAAATTCTGTTCTTTATTTCATCAAATTGCTGTGATTATACAGTAGCCGCTGGATAAAAGCACATTCTGCATTATAAACACATGCCTGGCTACATCTGCCGGTCGAATTTTTACTATATAATAAAAAATGTTCTCATAAAAACACGGTATGCATTAAAGCACTTTTTTTCTTGCACCGGAAGGGCATACGTTAATCCAGCGACTACAGTACTGTGCAACCGTACCACTTTTTACTTACTTACTCTTTCCAATAATGTTATGAATGTTGGTTTTGTGTTTGTACGTAATGAGTTTATTCTCAGAGCCTTACAGCATTTAGATAGATTTGTACGCTTTTAAATGAATTATTACTATGACAACTATTATTATTATTATTATTATTATGTGCAACTTTGATTTTAAACCAGTGGTTGTATGGTTGAAGAACGACGTTGGTGACACTTCAGGTTAGAAATCAGTAGCAAAAGAATGAGTCTTACGTCATACCACTGTCTTTGGTCTAAGATTGTCCCATCAAGATGTCAACTGTGATAGGTATATATATATATATATATATATATATATAAATAAATATATCTCTCTTTGTATTTCAGCAATTTCTAGATGAATCTGATGAATTGTGGGAAACTCTTTGTGAGCGAGATTTCCGTGGCGCCAAACGGGAGGAAATGGAATCTTAAGGGAGACAAACAAAAAAGAAACCACTCAATTCATGGAGGAATGTTTTTGGGATTACATCACAGTATATGTGCAGATCTAAAATTAGGAATATAATATTAGTCGGATTTATTTAGTTTTTCTAGTTTTAGGAGATTATATAATCTAAAAGTTGAAAGCCCCCCCCCCTCATTTAAAAAAATAATAATTTAGTGAATTTGAATCTATTTTTCATTGAAGAACGGAAGCCAAATACCAGAAGCTGAAAGATGTTCTTTCACCAGGACAATATTTCTTTGATTTTAAAAAAACTTAGTTTTGAAATACCGGATTGCTTCAAAAAATGAAAGAAATTTTCGAGATTGTACGGTGGATGCTTTTTTTTTTTTTCCGTGTAAATGTCTTTTTCGAGAAACTTTAGCTTTGTTTTGTTTGTTTCTCACATCCACATTTAAGTTTTGTTAGCATTTTAAAATTGTGCACTATTTTGTTCAAATCTTCCTCTTTTAGTACATATTACTAATGGTCTTGTTTCAACAGCGTTTTTTGTTTTGTTTGTATTTTTTCTAAAAAAATTAATTAAAAGCACAGTAGTGAACAAGTTTTTATCAAACCAGTGAATCACCATGTTAACAACCCTTCATGAATTTTGACATCTTCAAATTTTTATATTTTTTTTCATCAATTCATTTTTGCTTACCCTCTCTTTTTGCTTTTAAATGGAGTAATCTGATTCTTAGCCCATACCATGCATAAAAGTAAAAGTAAGAGAAAAGAAAAAATTAGACTATTGTTTAGATTAACTAAGACAAGTGTCTTTTTTTTCTCTCTGGGTCTTTTCGGCACGCCAAATTGGCCTTTGTTGACACTGGCCAAACCGCTCAAGAGAAGTTCTCAGGCAGCAAAACGCTATGGCACTGGCTGTGTGGTGATGGCAGGCAAAGGCGGAAGATTCACCAAGGAGACAGGGTCAGGGATCAAGACGTACAAGCCCAGCATCACAGTCCCCCGTCCACAACCCCATGGATGACGACGACAGGCCAAGATGAGTGCACAGCGTTTGTTGTTTCTGTTTGCTATTGTAAGATACTGCGTAAAGTAAAGTAAGTCCGTACTCTGTGTTGAGCAAGGGATGATTGTCCAGAGGCAGAGGCAGTAAGTTAATCCAACCAACAGTGTTGAGTATAAGGAAATCAGGAGTGAAGTACAATACACAGTGTTGAGTATAAGGAAATCAGGAGTAAGTAGAGTCCAATACACAGTGTTGAGTATAAGGAAATCAGGAGTAGAGTAAAGTAAATCAATACACAGTGTTGAGTATTAGGAAATCAGGAGTAGAGTAAAGTAAATCCAATACACAGTGTTGAGTATTAGGAAATCAGGAGTAGAGTAGTAAATCCAATACACAGAGACGGCCGGAGTATTAGGAAATCAGAGTAGAGTAAAGTAAATCAGGAGTAGAGTAAAGTAAATCCAATACCAGTGTTTTTAGGAAATCAGGAGTAGAGTAGTGAGTCCAATACACAGTGTTGAGTATTAGGAAATCAGGAGTAGAGTAAAGTGAGTCCCATACACAGTGTTGAGTATTAGGAAATCAGGAGTAGAGTAAAGTAAATCCAATACACAGTGTTGAGTATTAGGAAATCAGGAGTAGAGATAAATCCAATACACAGTGTTATATTAGAATCAGGAGAGTAAATTAGAAATAATTGAAATCAGAGTAGAGAATCTGTGGAAGAAGACCAAGTTTGTTCAATTTGAAGAAATATTTATCTCATGTCTTCCCCCCGTCTACTCTGTCCACCAACCCTCCGACGTTGTGCCCTGTTCAGACAAAGCGTCAGCTCCGATGATGGCCAGGCGTTGCAGATGAGAAAGAACATGCGAAGATGATGACAACATTTTTGAAAGATTCTTCATTTATTTCTGAGTGCAAGAAAACGTGTAAATTGTTTCTGAAGGAAAGAGTTGTTAATTCATGTCTGCTATGGAAGTACTAAGGTTGTTCCGTAAGGATGAGAGTTCTCAAATTATGGACGGAAAGGGGAGAGTGTTTACATTATTGTCTCTTGTACTGTAAGACTTAAGTTACATCCCTGAATGGGATGGAGTGTTTTTATTATCATTGGAAGAACATTTCATTGGTTGAATTATCTCCTGCGGAGATGTTGTGCTGAGAAATTGCTACCTAGGACGTGTATACTTGGCTCTGCCTGTGTTGTCTGTTTCGATTGTAACGTACAATCTCTGAGAGGGCTGAGGTGGAAGAATTACACACAAAAATTTGGTTTGAAAAAGAAGAAGAAAAGGCTCAGAAATTCTCATCTGGAAAGAGAACATTTGAAGTTAGGAAGTGAAACTTGTGACAACCGTAGCTGAATTTGGTTCATTCTTTGTGAGATTGACAATGGACAACTGTCAATCTGATGATGATGATTGTAACTCCGAAATCATCAAATGTGTAGACAATAGACAACTGTCAATTTGATGATGATGATTGTAATAAAATCATCAAATGTGTAGTTAGGACATTACAACTCTGAGCTGGTGATTTGAAGGAGAATTTATAAACTCATAAATCAGTACATGAAACCCAGTATGACACTTGAGAATGAGAATATATTTTATTAATGCTATCATTATCAAATCAATAAATCACCGTTGTACTAAAACAGTCAACATTAATTGTTTAGACATGACAGGTAACTAATGAGATTTCATGATCTTAGTTTATTTTTTATGCCTCAAAGGTTGTTGAGTTCATTGAATAATGAATGCTCTTACTTTTTATCCATTGTACACCTGTCATAATATTTATTATTATGATGATGACCACAGGAATGTATTTTACTCTGTGTTTGTTTTATCAGATATCAACTGTATTTGATTTTGAATTGCATGTCTCACCCATGGCTGATGAACTACATGTTTTGGGAAATGTTTTCAATATCATATATGTCTATATGTGAAATGTGTCCAGGGCTTGCAACGGCTGAAACGCTTGTTGCATTGGCATAACAAAACTAGGTCTGCATGTTGTATCTTCTATACTGAATCTGGTCAAAGGGTGTCTCGTTATGTATTTTGAAACATGAATTATGTACTGAAACAACTTGTGAAATTAAATATGTTTGAAATGGCCGTGAAATATGTCTATTGAACGTTTTGATGTGAAGTTTAAGTAAGTGCAATGATATCTCTTATGTACTGTGAAATATGTTTTTGAAATGTGTCTTTTATGTTTATTTAAATGAGTGTCATATGATGTATGTAATGGGGCTTAAATCAGTCTCTTATGCATGGGTGCCAGCCAGCAATGGGCAGTTGGCGGATTCAGCTGGTAGGTCCTACTTCTATCCTTTTGACTTTGACTCTGTCTTCACTTCTCTGTCAACTTAATGTTTTTCCTCATAATTCACCCTGAGATTGCCTTGTTTTAGTGGACGGGGGGTTAAATGTCAAAGAAATCAAACAAACACAGCAGCTAGCCAGCAAGATCATGAATGCGTCTGGTTCATTTGACAAGGGATCGGAAAACCTGCAGCTCCGTGCATTACATTTAAAGTGTTTTGCAACTCGTCTTAGCTATTCCACATTCTTCAAAGGATTCGCCAGGAAAGTTCTCCGGCCAATTTTTTTCTCTTAAACTTAGTGGGGATGAAAAAGAATAGCCGGCTCAACGAAACTGAGGATTGAAAATGCCATTTGGCTGTCTTTGCTTTCTTGTATATGGAGGTTTATATCGCATGTGTCATGTGATCTGTGATTTTATGGTGTGTCATATGTCTCTCATTTGGTTTGTGTGATATGATATTACCTTGTCTGACTTGATTATTTAAACATGCCGTGTTGTACATTTCACATATGACAATGTGACGCTAATTCTAATGTGTTTTGAATGTGAATGTCATTCATAAAGCGGAGGAGAAATGGTAGGCTCATTCTTTGGATGATGAAACAATAAATTTAATATGCGGACATCTACTGTAGATTGATGACGGTGTATCTCGCATGAGAATCAACTTTGATCCTGCGTTGACTCTTTTGACCGTTTAAGTTTAGTGACCCTTTGTCCCTATGGTGACCCTTTGACTTCTCATGCCAGTGACAAGGAAAAGCGCACTTAGACACTTTCATTAACTTGCTAATCTTTCTGTCACAGTTATTTTAATGTCAAGTATTTCTATGTGTATGATGTGGTTTGATACTCAGATATTCTTTGTTTTTTATTATTTTAAACTTGTAACTTTTAAGTCAGTTGGCACATAGTTTGTCTTACTGTATAAACACACACCCCCCCTCCTCCAAAGTATAGTAATTGTACATATACTATACTGACATGGAGTTCTGTTGAAATTGTTTGTGAGGACAAACCTCACAAAAGGTTGTGGAAGGAAAAGAAATGTTTACATGGATATGAATTTCACACTTGCCTTGCAATGATTGCAAATGTTTACATGGATATGAATTTCACACTTGCCTTGCAATGATTGCAAATGTTGCCAGGTGTACACGGAGGATGTTTGTCGTGTAGAGTACGAATTACACAATGGCCACGTATGCCCGCGGCCACTATGCGTGTGTGAGTGACTTCCCTTTTGTTTTTGACATCCCTGATGATTTCCTGTTCGTTGCCGGTAATCGACATTCAAATGTCACAGTTTGAAGATTTTTTTGGATTTTTATAATTAGGTGGGCGTGACTGTTTACTACAGGGAAGACTAAGCCAACATTTTAAAATCTTCCAACCAAACACCCCCCCCCCCCCCCCCCCCCAAATCAAATAAAAATTCTTTTGGCCTTCAGAAAGATTTCATTTAGTTTTAACTACCAAGCAAACAATTGATACAAAACCACTACTAAACATAAGTAACAAATGACATATTTTAAAGAACAAATGACAAATGGCCACAAAGTAAACCAAAGGACGTAATGCATTCATATTCAGTGGCCGAGGTCAGCCGTGGCTGTGCCACCCAATTGCCGGCCTTGTCGTTGTGACAGGGCAATGTGCTGTGTTGCACGGTTACCTGCACGCATTCACTTCCTTTGCCAGCCAGTAACGTTGTTGTAGCATCGATACCATCAATTCTATGGGGTATTTTATGATAAGTGTACGTGTATGTACTCTACGTAAACTGACATTGAAGATTGGAGTTAAAAGATAATCGTGTGTGTGTGTGTGTGTGTCATCTTATGAAATGGTACATAAGTTTATATGTGTGATCTGATATGCAAAGTGATAGTTTCTGTTGATTGAAGGTAATTAGTATTAGTATTACATGTATTAGTATTATTAATGGCCCTGCATGAAATCTGGCAGGTGTTGCCGGCAGCTCCTTTTCTTTCCTTTCCTTCTTTTCACCCGTATTTTGTCTTGCTGTTTTCCTCTTAATTCACCCCAAGATCACTGCAATGGTGGATGGGGAAAATGTGGATGAAACAAATCAATGAAAACACAGCATGAAACCTGACAACATTTGCATGTATCTTCTTTCACAATTTAGGTGAAAATCAACTGAATACATGGTTGCATTTGAGTGGAATTTAGCTGAATTAATACTTAGATTTAGGTGGAAATCAATTGAATACATGGTTGCATTTGAGTGGAATTTAGCTGAATTAATACTTAGATTTAGGTGGAAATCAACTGAATACATGGTTGCATTTGAGTGGAATTTAGCTGAATTAATACTTAGATTTAGGTGAAATCAATTGAATACATGGTTGCATTTGAGTGGAATTTAGGTGAATTAATACTTAAATTTAGGTGGAAATCAATTGAATACATGGTTGCATTTGAGTGGAATTTAGCTGAATTAATACTTAGATTCAAGTGAAAATCAACTGAATACATGGTTGCATTTGAGTTGAATTTTGCTGAATTAATACTTAAATTTAGGTGGAAATCAATTGAATACATGGTTGCATTTGAGTGGAATTTAGGTGAATTAACACTTAAATTTAGGTGAAAATCAACTGAATACATGGTGGCATTTGAGTTGAATTTAGCTGAATTAATACTTGAATTTAGCTGAATTAAATACTTAAATTTAGGTGGAAATCAACTGAATACATCGTGGAATTTAGCTGAATTAATACTTAGATTTAGGTGAAAATCAACTGAATACATGGTTGCATTTGAGTGGAATTTAGCTGGATTAATACAAGATTTAGGTGAAAATCAACGGTAAATGATAATAATTAGTATAAATGATTACATTTGGGTAGATTTGATCAGATAAGTACTTGTTTTTGAGGTGGAAACTTATTCAAGTATGGATGAACGCACACCCTTTGGGTGCAGGAAAAAGGTGGCTTTTATTTATATGCATACCGTGCGTTTTGAGAACTCACTTCGCTTTGATATTAGCAAAAATTTGGTCAGCAAGTTACTTTACCTAAATGATGGATGAAAAATTTGAGCGAAACTGGGTGTTCCTCAACTGATCAGTTGACTTTGAATTTACAATGATTACATGTGCGAGTACATCGGACATTAAAATGATTATACACGTGAGTGTTGTTCTATGTATAGTCATCAGTAAAAGGAGGTCAAAGTTGAGTGTTGCCTAATGGCCAAAAAAAAATCACAAACAGAAGAAAACATGTTGAACTCATTGCTAGTAATAGTAATGCCTAAGATTGAAAACACGTCTCTATTGCCAAATTTTACTTTTTGGATTCATTCCTCAAATGGATTGACAAATCACCTGATACCTGTAGTTGTAGAAACACATGATCTAGATATCAATTATCAAGTTCCACAATAGGGCCATTTAACTCATTGACTGCCGGGCCGTTTTCAATTTGACGTTTGGTTGTATAAAAAATCGCTGTCACTTTATTTTTAAAAGTGGACAAAAACTTAAAAAGCATGCTTACCTGTTTGGAGTTGAAATGCTTTTTTTACAGTGGTGTAAATCTTATTTTTTTGTAGGCCTATATATTTTTTTGTTATTTTTCCATATATCAATAATTTTTGGTGGAAAATACTTTTTTTTTTGCGAACAACCAGTATGATATTTTGAGTCACTATCCCCTATGTTAAAACTATTTATGATAGAAATCACACAGAAACGGTATACAATTACAACAGTAACATACATACACGTTTATCAAAATAATAACATCCAACAGAGAAAATGCAGATAAAAAGAGGAATATAAATAATGTGAAAAATCCTCCTCCAATTGAGACTTCAACGTTGAAATCATCCTCAACTAGTTCACAAATTTCATCGACGAAATCATCTTCATCAATAGCATTAGCAGATTTCTATCTGGTCACTTAAGTCACTAGTAGTAGTATAACTGTCTTTAATTAAGCAGTTATTGTTTTCTTAGGCCCAAGACGGCGGGCGTTGCTGGTAACGCCTTTCCTTTCCTTCTTTACTTATCTTTCATCTTGCTGTTTCCTCTTAATTAACCCTGAGATCACCGCAATGGTGGGTGGCAGGGTAAAATTCAATAACAGGCCCATACCAAGATTTAGATTTGGAAATACCAGGAAAGCTGAAATCACTTTCACTTTCACTATTTTCATTAATTTCTCCTACCCTCTGGCACATAAACTCTTTGTCAATATCAATCACTATCATTGATCATCTTCATAAAAAATAGTTGCTGAATCAAGTCTCTAGAATTATCTTTTGTATCTGAAGCGATGCCACCATCACCATCATTCATCGATAGCGTGGAATTTTGCGTTTTCATACATTTATCCTTTTTTTCTCCCGCTAGTAAATAATATAAAGTCTGCTGCTAGGCATGAGTAATGGATAAACATGTTAAAAGTGAAAGTAGGAAGATAGTTACATTTCAACGTGGGAGGAGAGAGTGCCAGGACCGACATCAGTCGGCTACGGTAATTAATTGAAGAAAAAAATAGCAAAAGCAAAATATGAGACTGAGCAATGAACTGACCGGACTCGACTTTGGCAGTGAGTCAGTCAACAGTCTCGGTGATTAAACCAATTCCGGTCAGTCACACAGTCAGTGAGTTTATTGTTTTTTTTATTATTCAAGAAAAAAAAATCGGTCCATCGCTATGTATTTGATAAAATCATTTTTACTTAAACCTCCATAAGAAGATTTTAGAAAGGGAATTTCTTTGAGGAGTAGTTTCCGATTGATTGATTGATTGAAATCTTCCTGTCCACCATATGCGGTGATCTCATATTACCGTGTTTATTGTGGTCAGTATCATACGCTTGCTTTGTTATGTGGTCAGTGACATATGCTTGCGGTGATGTCATATCACTATATCAGTCACCATGTGTTTATTATTATGTGGTCAGTGGCATATAAACAGCAAATGAAAGTCAAGCTGACTCGTTTTTCAGGAGAATAAAAACTTTTAAAAACAAAACTGTTGTGCACGGTAAACCTAGCAGTCAGCAGAGATAAGCGTGTTGCTTGCAGCTTATTTCTAGCGATTCCATTGGTTGATTTAAATAACATTGATGTCAGATGGTGTGTTGACATCCATAAGAAAAGTGTTGGGGGTTTTTCTGGAATGTTTGAATTTCTGGACTCAACTGGATTGCTTGTGACACCCACGATATGCTTGCTTTCATGGAGTCATAAGCGTTACATTTATAATATTATGCAACATAGGAAAAAGAACAGGATGTGAAGCAGAGGAGACAACTTTGAAAATGATCATTGCCCATAATGAAATAAATACAAATTGTATTGAATTTACAAGATATTGGAATGAATTAACATTTAAAATATAATTCATGTACCATTTATTAATACATGTGAATACGAGTCTTAGAATTAAATGAATGAGAATAAGTGGCAACTCTACTAAGGGAGACAAACAAAAGAAACCACTCAATTCATGGAGGAATGTTTTTGGATTACATCACAGTATATTACTATTATTACTTTAAGTTAAAGTTAAAACTCATTTTCATTAGACAAAAAAAACGAGTTTGATATTTCAAACTTAGTTTTTGTACGGATTGAAATGAAAGATTTTAAGTAGTGGATGTCCGTGTAAATGTCATAAAACTTGACGACAATAATGACAATGTCTTTCACACCTCAGACACAGGAGAGAGCTCGTGGTGAGAATAAATGCTATCATATAATTTATTGCACATTTGTTTTCTTCAGCGTTTTATTTTGCTATTTTCATCATTGTGGTCTCCTTGTCTTGTGTGTTTGTGGGGTGGGTGATCGGCAAGATGATTGTCCAGAGGCAAGGTGTCGGTCTCTCAACCAAAAGGTGGGTGTTGAAACACCATTTTCTCGAGTTCCTTGTGAGCAAATCTCTTGGTCCAAGATGATTGTCCAGAGATAAATCGACTGTGCATGTGTTAAACTCAAACATCCCTTGGCTGTTTACAGGGCAGTCCGGGCAAAATTCAACCAAAACCCCGGAGATCACCTTAACCTTAATTCATAATTGGAAGTGTGTTGAAATAAAACACCATTTCTAGCTCTAGCACTCTAGAACTTTCTACTTTACTCCTTAGGCGGTTGGCGGATGCTATTACTTTCCCAGTCCCAGTGTCACTCTTTCACATTCACCTATCTTATATCTTGCTGTGTCCTCTATTCATCCTGGACATGATAGACAGGGAAGATTTCCAATCAATCAGAGACTCCTAGAAAGAAATTCTCTCTTTCTAAAATAACTCATCACTGATTCAGCCTAACATTAACATACTATTAAAACAATTAACATTAAAACATCCCAATCTGAACATTGAGAAAACCTAAGGCCCAGTCTTACGGATAACAATCTGAACAAACACCCAAGTGACCAAAACACCCGGAGATTCACCTTAATCAAAGCTCCACAATCTGAACATTAACACCCAAATGTCAAGCCCACAAATCTGAACCTAGTGAGAAATAAATGAACATTAACACTTATTGTTATGTACGCTGCATCTAGCTCTAGCAAGTGACCAGAACTTTCTGAACTTAACACCCAGAAGTGAACGGATCTAACACCCAAGTTTCCCTGAACATTAACCCAAGTGACCAAGCATAATTCACATTAACACCTGACCACGCCCACACAATTATATCTTGCAAGTAACCAAGCCCACACAATCTAATTCACCCAGAGATCAAGCCAACACATATGATAGACAGGAAGATTTCTGAACATTAACAATCAATCAATCGAACATTAACACCCAAGTGACCAAGAAAGAACATTAACACCAAGTTTCAACAAATGAACATTAACACCCAAGTGACCAGCTCAATCTGAACATTAACATTCAGCCTAACATTAACATTCACCTGGTGATTAAAACAATCTGAACATTAACACCCAAATGATCAAGCCCACACAATCTGAACATTAACAGCCAAGTGACCAAGAACAATCTGAACATTAACACCAAGTGATCAAGCCCACACAATCTGAACATTAACACCCAAGTGACCAAGCCAACACAATCTGAACATTAACACCCAAGTGACCAAACCCACACAATCAAGCCCACACAATCTGAACATTGACCAAGCCAACACCTAAGTGACCAAGCCAACACAATCTGAACATTAACACCCAAGTGACCAAGCCAACACAATCTGAACATTAAGTGACCAAACCAACACAATCAAGTGACCCAAGTGACCAAGCCAACACAATCTGAACATTAACACCTGACCAAAAATAACACCCAAGTGACCAGCCAACACAATCTGAACATTAACACCCAAGTGACAAGCCAACATCTGAACATTAACACCCAAGCCAACACAATCTGAACATTAACACCAAGTGACCAAGCCCACACAATCTGAACATTAACATCAAGTGACCAAGCCCACACAATCTGAACATTAACACCCAAGTGACCAAGCCAACACAATCTGAACATTAACACCCAAGTGACCAAGCCAACACAATCTGAACATTAACACCTAAGTGACCAAGCCCACACAATCTGAACATTAACACCCTGAAGTGACCAAGCCAACACAATCTGAACATTAACACCCTGACCAAGCCAACACAATCTGAACATTAACACCTAAGTGACCAAGCCCACACAATCTGAACATTAACACCCAAGTGACCAAGCCCACACAATCTGAACATTAACACCTAAGTGACCAAGCCCACACAATCTGAACATTAACACCTAAGTGACAATCTGAACATTAACACCTAAGTGATCAAGCCCACACAATCTGAACATTAACACCCAAGTGATTAGCCCACACAATCTGAACATTAACACCTAAGTGACCAAGCCCACACAATCTGAACATTAACACCCAAGTGACCAAGCCAACACAATCTGAACATTAACACCAAGCCCACACAATCTGAACATTAACACCTAAGTGACCAAGCCCACACAATCTGAACATTAACACCTAAGTGACCAAGCCCACACAATCTGAACATTACCCCTAGAACCTGACAATATGAACATTAACTGCCACCTACTTAATTTATATGACAAATACATAGTAAAGTAAAAGTTCATTCAAGGCCCTGAGGGCCCATAGAGCCGGAACTTATCCTGATTTCTATAGTGTGAAGCGGAACAGGTGACAACAATCACCTCCTGGCCAGGACGCTAGTCTGACGCAGGTTTTAATTCCCAAGTGAGTGCTTGCACCTGGGCTGAGTGGGAAAAATGCGTGTTAAGTGTCTTTCCTAAGGAACACAATAGTCGGCTACAACGAGGCCAATAGACACCCCCCAACCATTCACCTTGTGAACAAAGATGACACATCCAACGAAGACAAGAGGCATGGATACAATTTTTTAATCGCCACAGCGAGTTTGTGTCGGTCAACAATATAAAGGCTGGAGCCACAATGGAGAAACCTAGATTTCTGATGGATGGTGACTTAACGATTTGGTTGTTGTAGTTGTAGTTGTAGATTTTATTTCATATTCAAAATGTCTTTATTGTCGGTAACATTATTACATTGTCATAACAAATAGACATAATTTGGTAATACTACAACTACAAGAACTTAGCGTCAGTCCCGACAACCCTTTTGAATCCCACCTTCCACTGTATAATATTAATAATCCAGTCATTCGCTTCTTTATCACGCACTCTCCTCGTGGCACTATCAGTATCAGAATTTACTCATCCAACACTTCATCTCGCATTATAATTAAATTATAGATAGAGTTTAGAGCTCATTTTCGGGACATTTTTTTCCAATCCGATTTAGCGCCACTTGCGTGCTAATAGTAATACTAATAATAAACTAATGGTCACAGTCACACAATATGTAAACAAAATCAGGAACGAAAGCAGAGTACGTGGATAAGGTTGTTGGAAACATGAACTGGCTTTTACTTTTAATATAAAATAAACGAATAGCACAAACGCAAGAATTCTCATCAGCGGTCCTGGCATAGCTACGGTGAGTTGTAAGTAATGTAAGTTTATATTATTATTAATATTATATTCATCAGTAGTCGTGTAGGCATTCTTCTTACTTCTAAAACATTGGGTGGTTGGCAGGCACTGCTGGTAGTGGTAGGTTGGTCCTCTTCATTTTTTTTTACTCTTTCATCTTTCTGTTTCCTCTTATCTTAATTCACCCTGAGATCACCACAATGGTGGACAGGGTCAATTTCAATTAAACAAACAAACAAATCTTTACAAATTACAAATGGGACTTGGGTCGTTCTGAGTTCCAAGAGAACCCTTGGATTGGAACGATGACAAAACCGCTTACTACGGCCTCAGCTGGCTTTGGGGCTAATTTTGTGGATTTCCGCAGCTTAATCCACCTTCAGCGATCGATCAGGTGAGCCCCATATAGGGTAAGAGTAAGAAAGGTAAGTGTTAAAATATTAACGTTGATTTTTGTTTCAATGTGCCAACTTTCATAAAATGTTTTAGACTAAGCACAGTAAAAATTGTTTCTAGTACAAAATGTACTTGTTTTTGTAGTGTGTCTATGAAAGGTAATGGTTGAAATGTATGCTACCACGAACACCTTCTTCTCTACACACTACACTTCATTGCTGATTTCTTCTGTGTTTGCAATCTCCAGTACTTGCTTGTACTTGTTCCTTCATCACAAACATTTTGTTTGGAAGGTGTCGAGTCTTTTCTCCTTCCCTTTCTTCATTAACTTCCAAATTTTAACAATAACATCCCTACAGCAGTATTGACAGGACACAGTAGGCCTACAAAGAGTAAGATTTAAAATAAATTACTTTGGGCCTTCTGCCTGAACATCACCCAACAATAGTACTAGTACATGTAATATTAATATGCTAGCTATTGCTAGCTTTGTTTTCTCTCCTTATGAAGCAGTCACACATGTTCTCAATAATCTCAAGGACTCTCAGAAACTAAAGGACATAAGCCTGTTTCATCTCTCGGCCAATCCATCCATAGTAAAAAAAAAGAAAGAAGTGCCTTCAAGTTCAAGACCCAAGGCCCCAACTTACTTACAGCCCATAACCATAAAGCTTATCCATGGTTTCTATAGCGTGAAGTGGAACAGATTACAATTATCACCTCCTGGCCAGGACGCTAGTCTGGCGCAGGGTTTTTACCCCAGCCAAGCTAGTATAATTTGTACCCATACACCAAAAGGTAGAATGGGAACTGATTAAAGAAAAAAAGAAAGAAAGCTAGCATTTGTACCCATTTGCACCTGGGTAGAGTGCTAAGTGCTAGTGTCTTTCCCAAGGGATACAACGTCCGACCTAGCTTTGTAAGGATTCAAACTTGGGACCTCATGATTTTGATCCCCTGTCCGGCAGCCTAACCGTTTGGCCACTAACACCACAATCCATCCATAGAATTTAATATTGAGAGAAAACACTCGTCTATAGCGAAGCAACTCAGTTGGAGAGAAAGGATTTCTTCCAGAGTTAATTCCTTTCGGATTCGGGATTCGAATTCCTTTGGATTCGTTAATTCCTTTCACGGCACTGGGATGGAAGGGCTAATATCCAAGAACTCCTGGAACAATAATTTGTTTGCTTTAATGAAATTTACCCTGTCCACTATATGCAGTGATCTCAGGGTAAATTCAGAGGACACAGCGAAAGATGAAAGTAAGTGAAATAATGAGAGTGAGACTAGTGAGAGCGAAAGGAAAAGAAGTTCGACAACCACCCACAGTGAACAATTCAATAACAAAGACAAAGACAAAGACAAAAACAAACTTGTAAATGTAAATGAATGAAACAAAACACCAACTATCTGTAGTTAAATAAAGCTTAGTAGAAGTCGAGTTTATTTCCGTCTCCCTTTCCACCACGACCCCCACCACCACCACCACGACCACCACCACCACCTCCACCACGACCGCCGCCCTCTTTCCCACCCCTCTTCGACCGCACATTCTGTCTATGTTTCTGGAAGTGCTGAACCGTAGCTTTCTTTTTCCTGGTCTTCAAAATCTGATCCGCTGACTTCAATTCTCTTTTCTTGAACTTCTGCTTATTGTGACGACCTTGACTTTCACTCTCTCGAGCGCTCGTGTGAACTGGAAAAATGATGAAAATTTGGGAAGAAAATAATGAGAGGACTCAGTAGAAGATGTGAAAATGAAAGCAGTGCAGTCACACACACATATATATATATATCAGTATTACATTAAAAAAAATAATTCTTTAACAAAGTGCAACGAGAAGAAAACGTGTTTGTTTGTTTCTTTGAAATTAACCCCGTCCCGTCCACCATATGCGGTGGTCTCAGGGTAAATTAAGAGAAGCGGCAAGATCGAAGATAAGTGCAAGAGAGAAAGTGAAAGGAACGGAGAAGCAGGAGCTAGCAGTCAGTCAGCCTCGTCCACCAACCGCCCACAGTGAGAACACCAGACACTTTGTGAATTTGGTTGTCCGCGCCCAGTGTAGACACTACAGCGATCTCTGGGGCTTTAGGATATATTTTTCGTATATTTTACACCAAGTCAAAGACTTTTTAATCTATGTATTTAAAGCTGAAAACTTCTCTAACTTAATAACTTTTCTTTATAATAAAATCAATAAGTCTTGCAAACACTCATTTTAAATAGAGACCACATGCAGAGCCACTTCAAATCGTGGGTCCCTTGGCCTTGAGTTCAGGTATGGAAAAGTTTGTCTGAGGAGAAAATGTCTTCAAAAGTTTGTCTTGATAAGACATGAAATATCTGTTTTGATAAGACATGAAAAGTCTGTTTTGATAAGACATGAAATATCTGTTTTGATAAGACATGAAATATCTGTCTTGATAAGACATGAAAAATCTGTCTTGATAAGACATGAAAAATCTGTCTTGATAATACATACAAAATCTGTCTTGATGATGAAAAGTCTGTCTTGATAAGATGTGAAAAGTCTGTCTCGATAAGATATGAAAAGTCTGGTGAAACAATGAAAATCTGTCCCAGTTTAATATGAAATGTCCGTTGCAGCGTAATATGAAAAGTCTGTCTCAGTGAAATGTGATTTAAATGTGTCTTCATAAAATATGGTGGTATTAGTATCATTAGATATGAAAAGTCTGTCCCAGTGAAATATGATTTAAATGTCTTCATAAAATATGATGGTATTAGTATTATTAGATATGAAAAGTCTGTCTCAGTGAAATGTGATTTAAATGTCTTCATAAAATATGATGGTAGTAGTATTATTAGAAATGAAAAGTTTGTCCCAGTGAAATGTGATTTAAATGTCTTCATAAAATATGATGGTAGTCGTATTATTACATATGAAAAGTCTGTCCCAGTGAAATGTGATTTAAATGTCTTCATAAAATATGATGGTAGTCGTAAAATATGATGGTAGTCGTATTATTAGATATGAAAAGTCTGTCCCACTGAAATGTGATAGTGATAGATATGAAAAGTCTGTCCCAATAAAGATGATTGAGTTTTGATGAAATATGTAAAATACCTGTAAACAAAGAAATTTTAAAAACGCAATGGCTATAGTACCAACCACATGTAATGAACAAAGTTTGAGGAGATTCTTCTCACTCACCTCGTGACATTTCCTAGGTACAAATTTATCCTCCAGGTACTTCTTCAACTTTGAATAAATCTTACGTGTTTTGTACGTTACACGTGGCTGTAAGCCAAGATCAGTAGCCCAGTGCTCAGCCTGCCGTACTCGTGACCAGGAAGTCCCAATGTTCAAACCCTTGCAAACCTATACTCATCACGCACTTACTTCCTCATTTGACCACTTGTGCAAATGGGTACCAGCATCAGCTTAGCTGGGAAGTAATGTCTGGGACAGACTAGCGTCCAGTCCAAGGGACGATGTCTTATCACCTATTTTGTTTTCATATCATTATAGAAATCTGGATACTCTCTGGCTCTATGGGACGCGATTCTCTTTTTTAAAATTTTATAGTTTACCACATGATGCTGTCCTTCACACAATTTAAAAAATCAAAACAACTCCGCGAGATACAACAACTGACGTGCCTGACTTGACTCACAATTTCGTTTTCGAGTCCAAGGACTTTGAGGCCCTGGTGGGGTCTGTCCCTCTTCGGTTTGTTTCGTCTCCTGTGTCGTTCAGGCTGCCCTTCTTGGCTCTGTTTTGCCACTCGGCATAAGTGGGTTGGAGTTAAGGAATTTGTTTCATTGAAATTTTACGCCGTCCCACCCATCATGTGCACTGATCTCGGGGGGGGGGGGGGGGGGGTGGATGATTTAAATAAAGGAAAGAGTGAAGAAAGGAAAGAGAAGAAAGGAAAGAGCAAGGAAGAGTGAAGAAAAAAAGGGAAAGAGTGCAAAAGGAAAGCAAAAAAGTGAAGGAAAAGCAAAAAAGGAAAGAGTGAAAAGGAAAGAGCAAAAAGAAAGGAAAGAGTGAAGAAAGGAAAGAGTGAAGAAAAGTGAAGAAAGGAAAGAAAGAAAGGAAAGAGTGAAGAAAGGAAAGAGTGAAGAAAGGAAAGAGTGAAAGAAAGGAAGAAAGGAAAAGTGAAGAAAGGAAAAGAGTGAAAGAAAAGGAAAGAGTGAAGAAAGGAAAAAGTGAAGAAAGGAAAGAGGGAAGAAAGGAAAGAGTGAAGAAAGGAAAGAAAGTGAAGAAAAGGAAAGAGTGAAGAAAGGAAAAGGAAAGAAAAGGAAAGTGAAGAAAGGAAAGAGTGAAGAAAGGAAAGAGTGAAGAAAGGAAGGAGTGAAGAAAGTGAAGAAAGGAAAGAGTGAAGAAAGGAAGAAAGGAAAGAGTGAAGAAAGGAAAGAGTGAAGAAAGGAAAGAGGGAAGAAAGGAAAGTGAAGAAAGGAAGTGAAAAGAAAAGGAAAGAGTGAAGAAGGAAAAGAAAGGAGTGAAGAGTGAAAGAAAAGGAAAGAGTGAAAGAAAAGTGAAGAAAAAAGTGAAGAAAGGAAAGAGTGAAGAAGAAGAGTGAAGAAAGGAAAGAGTGAAGAAAGGAAAAGTGAAGAAAAAGAGTGAAGAAAGGAAAGAGTGAAGAAAGGAAGAAAGGAAGAGTGAAGAAAGGAAAGAGTGAAGAAAAGGAAAGAGTCAACGACCCGCCCACAGCAGTGAAAGAGGAAACGGCAAGATGAAGACAGGCAAGAGTTGATAGGAAAAAGAGTAAAAGAGTAAAAGGAGAGAAGTCGGACCTATTCTATCAGTAAATCAAACAAAAACGCAACTCAATGAGAATGAGCTACAGGGATCTCCCGCTTAGCGTACGGTCCCCAGAGGAGACAAGAAATCCGTGCTCTAAGGCGGATTCACGTATAGTTATAGCGTTGGGGCGTTGTGGCTGAACCCTAGTGTTGTGAGCTAGTACTCTCAACGACACTGGTTCAACACCAAGGCCCACAGCTGGTGTTAGGCGGGTCTCTTTTCACAACGTTGTTGTACTCTTAGGAAATGTACTTCACTCTGTTTTCCTCACTTGACTCAGGTGTGAATGAGTACCCAGCTAAAGGTAGAGAAAGATCTTGTCAGAGTGTCAGCACGAAAAGCCTATCACTCATCAGGCTTGTGTACTGTATGCTCCCCGGGAGTTGAGATGGACTTGGAATGAAATGGCCTGATTAGGAATAAATGATGTACAGTCGGTGAGCCTGCACTTGTACGGGGGATGCAGATTATAAATCAAGGGATGTAAATAGCAAATGAAAAAAATACATTTGAAAGTCTCTTAACTTTGAAACGTTCAGACATTGAGTGACACCTCCTGTATCGTATTTAATCTCACATTACAATAACAGCACCACGCAATGCCATCTTTCTCAACCTTCCTGATATAACTAGAAAGGAATTCATCATTACAATCTTAAGTTGACAGCCATAATTTGTTCTTAGACATATAATTTAGATTTAGATCAATCACATCTACTGGAGAATCCCGATCATTAAACCTAAACTTTTGACAGGTCATCCCCAATTTGTTAAATTGTCTAGATCTAGATTCTGGAGCTAGCTTACCTTTGACCTAGATGTAGAGTTAGTTATTTTGAAGATTTGCTTATTATAATAGTTATAGCAAAATTCTAAATCAATTCTGATTCTATTAACTAGACTACCAAGTAGATCTAGAAATCTAATTCTAGCTCTACTAAAGTTATTAAAGAAAATGGGTGCAACAAATTCTAGACCTAAAAATCTAAATCTACTCTTGTAGTTTCTAGGCATCTAGATAACAATAAGGCCTAAATCAACAACGTGTGCACTTATTTTCAAAATCTCCCTATCCGACTAGAATCTAGATCTCAATTTTTCTGGAATGCTGAGCAAGAAATAATTTTAATCTGTTAACAAGCTAGATATAATTATATGCTGATATACTAACCCAATAATGGCCTAGGGAAAGCTATGGCCTAGGGCTATCAAGCCGTCATAAAAAAAAAGAAAAGATGTAGATTTAGGTCACTTCACTCAAGCAGATTGATCTGAATCTACATCTAGATTAGACTATTAAATCACAATAACCCACAAAGAGGATTATAACATAAATCGCAAGTAATGCAATATGAAATGTAAAATGACAGCTTCGATTTTCCTGGAATGAAAGAATGTAAAAGCATCGACTGCAGATCACATTGACAACTGAACCATACGACTGCAGATCACATTGACAACTGAACCATACGACTGCAGATCACATTGACAACTGAACCATACGACTGCAGATCACAATGACAACTGAACCATACGACTGCAGATCACATTGACAACTGAACCATACGACTGCAGATCATGTTCACAACTCAACCATACGACTGCAAATCACGTTCACAACTGAACTATACGACTGCAGAGAGGCAAGTCAGTGCATCTCAACCTCAAAATCCTTTGCGTGAAAGGCTATTTCTAAAACAAATGCGTTAGCAGATTTCAGGCTAAAAAATCTAAAAGGAAGAAAAGAAGGTTCCGATTTTTAAATCTGAAATCTTCTCATGTGAGTAGTAGGGCCTCACGGATCAGTGTGGAAATTGTAGTTGTCGTGAAAGTGAAAAATGAAGCAGCGTTTTTCCGCTTATGATTAGTATGAAAATCAGCGATGGACCTTGAGTCAATGCTCTCATTCGCCGATGATTTAGCTGTTTGGAAAATTAGAAAGTGACCTTCAGTCGGATATCAACATTATGAATAACAAACTTAATAAAAGAGGAATGAGAGTAAATGCAAAGAAAACCAAAACAATGCTAGTAACTAGGAAGCTAAAACACAAAATCTTAAATTGGCCAGGAGAATTTAGAACAAATTCAAAGCTACAATTACCTAGGGGTAATGATTAACTCAGAGGGAAAATTAAGAGAAGAAATCAGCCAGAGAATCAAAAAGGCAAGTGCAATATATAACCATCTAGGAAAGGTATTTATAGGTAAACAAGAATTGTCAACAAAAACCAAAATGGCAGTATATAACACAGTTTATTGTCCTACTCTCCTCTATGGATTGGCAGTGAAACCTGGACCTTAGACAGTAGAGAATACAGTAGAGTGCAGGCAGCTGAAATGAAATATATCTAAGAAGTAGTAAGAAAAACTAAAAGAGACAAAATCAGAAACACAACATTAAGTTAATGAACTGAGATGGCTTGAGCATGTAAACAGAATGAATGACAATAGAATAGCTAAATCAGTATACAGTGCTAAAACTCAAAGTAAAAGACCAAAAGGCAGATCCCGGAGAAAGTGGGAAGAGGATTTAAAAGAGGCATTAAACTAATTAAAGTAAAGAAATTTAACTTTTGGAAAGAAACAGAAAATGTCAGGACAGGGCAGCCTGGAGAAAGATCATCTCGGGCATCTGAACCCATACACCTGAAGGTAGAATGGGAACTGATAAAGAAATAAATAAAGAAAGAATACATAGAAAAAGCCCAATTTTTTCCACGACTTTCCGAAAAACTACAAGACCGCTTTTTATCGGTGTAGAAAATGAAAAAAAAAGCAAAAACGGCAAAATTTGTCTCTCCACACACTGAATCGATGACGCACACATGGCCTGAGCCAAGCGACTGGTCAGTCCTGCTTACTAGATCTAGTTAGAAGGCCGTGCCATGTTTTGGTTGAGGACGCGTTAAACAAAGCTCTGTAGCGGTAACTTGCAAAGTCGAAATGTAATGACACAAGTAGTTTCTAATGCAAAATTGAATGAGCTTTCCTTTGGTGGGCTTGTGGCTGTCTTACCCAAGTGGCTTTAAAAAGTTTTAAAACTTTAATCGCCTCGGATGAGCTATTAACTTTGACATCGACGGGAGTAATGGGTATTATTGTAAAGCCTATTTTTAGCACAATCTAATTCGACCAATCAGAGCCAACTATCCTTCATTGAGCTATCGCGTAACGTGAAAAAAAAGAGAGAGGGGTGTCTGGCGAGCTGGTTTTTCACTGGCTTGCCATTGGCTTTCGTGTCTGACCACCCTCATTTACTAGAGTGGGAGAGCACAATGTAATTACACATTCCCTATCATAACACACATGGTTGGAAAGGGTTTGAATAGATCTGTCTGATGGTGTAAACCATATTACTCTACCAAGTTGCATAGAACAGAGGAGGCAAGGAGAATATGATTAAAAATTAAGCGACCCGCGGCGTGGTGACTGGAAACACGGGTCGGTTTGGACAAACTAATGGAAGTAAGTGGGTTTTATGAAAGCAAACAAACTAAGAATTTTCTCTCTCGATCTGTTGGGGTACAAACCAACAACCATGGGGTTAGAGAAGCAGATACCTAACCCTGGACCACCGCTTCCCTACTAGAACTAGAACAAAAAGGATATGAATTGGACTTGTAGGAAGATGAAATCCAGTTGCCACTCTCAGTTTGGATCAACTTTTTCTTTTTCGCCTCGTCACCCGTTTCTGTTACAAACTTTTTCCTTTTGCGATCCCTGAGAAGAAATTGAAATGAGAGGTCAGAGAGCAATTCTAAGCAACGACACAGACAAAGCAACTATATATATATATATATAAAAAACTTGACGTCTCAAACTTTGACCGCTCAAGTTTCTGAGTTACCCAAAGCCAAAGCTCAAGAGAGCCAGCTTTATAATAGAGAAAAATCATAATCCAACATTATTTACGGGCATGCTTCTTGTTTATATATTCAGTATGACTCAAATGACGTCAAGATTTTACAATTTTACAAAAATGATGTCAATCGACGAGGGTGATTTTTCTTCAATTGCGTTATCTTTGACAATTTGAACAAATGGGGGGGGGGGTAATTAAATGATCTCAGTCTGCAATCCTCATTTCCATTTGGAAATACTAATCTCTTTATATAATTCTATTTTTTTCATCGCATGTGCTTTCCTATACTTTCAACTCCCACAGCCCACGTTAATCAACAACAGTTCAACAGATCGTATTCAAACAAGTAGAGGAAAACAACTTCTATGACCTTTGACACGGATTTTACGCCCATAATCACAAGCCAACGTACCATTTTCTTTTCTTTTGGTTGCTGTTATAAGCGTCGTCTGTCATGAAATCTAGCACAGCACCGGAAACTTCTTTTTCAAAGTTGTTTTTGATGCTCAGTCTGGTGGAAGTAATGAAAATGAAAAATACAAATTATCAAACTTTGCACTAAAATAATGAAGAAAAGATTGAAAAATAAAAACAAGCTTTATATCACAATCATTCTAATGAAGCCATACATACATACATACATCAACATCTATCGGAGAATTAAACAAAAAAATATCTTTTCAAATGTGTAGCAAAGTAGAACAACCGTTCACAAAATATCTTTTAAAAATGTTTGTTATATTTACGTGGTAACTCAAATATTTTATGTCAGATGAATATTAGGTGATTGTCCATGGATTTGTGCAAAGACACATTAAAACGAGAAATACGGTGTATACACACGTGTCTTCATCACAACAATAAAGTAAAGTTCCTTCAAGGCCATCAAGGCCCATAGAGCCCCAGACATAGAGCCCCAGACACAGAGCCCAAGACATAGAGCCCCAGACACAGAGCCCAAGACACAGAGTCCCACAGAGCCCCAGAACGTATCCTGGTTTCTAAAGCGTGGTGAAACAGAACAGGTGACAATAGTCACCTCCTGGACAGGACGCTAGTCTGACGCAGGTTTTTAGTCCAAAGCTAGTAGTGCTTGTACTCATTTTGCACCCGGGTCGAGTGGGGGAAATGCGTGTTAAGCGCCTTCCCCTAGGAACACAACGTCTGGTGCTGGCTTTACCAAGATTCGAACCCTCAGGACCTCATGACCTCCAGTCTGGCAGCCTAACCACTCGGCCACTGATGCCACCGTCACAAAAGTAGTAACAACATATATTTATATACGTTATGTAGGATTTCTTTTCGTATATATACCATAACGATTTGATCTTTGAGTGCCAAAAAAAAAAGGTTATTGCTCCATGCCAAATTGATACTATTCCGAACAAGAGTGATACATTTCAACGGCACGCATAACTTTGCTAAACATTGAGCGTTAAATTATTGCTGATCTATCCGTGCGCTTCTGCTAGGGTGTTCTATGCCAAATGCCGACGTATCGGTTCTGGGCGGTTTCTCACAATTCAAGCAGTGTTAGTCTTTGTGAGGAAACGCCCACAACCGATAAGATAAGGTAAGGTAAGACAAGATAAGATGTCTTTATTTGTCCAAAAGGAAATTTGCTCTGGTCACGTTTCAAATCAAAACGAACACATCACAATTCAATTCATCTCTTTCATTTTCCTTCTCTCTCCCATTTTCAATTTCACCACTTGAATCAACACCTTACTAAAAGCCACATCAGCGTTCGGCACAGCGGAAGCACAGACAGATCAGTGATTTGCTATCAAATAGGCCGCTAACTGCTTCCCATTGCTCAACCCGACCGAACCCGGCCGTGGGTAACACCTTCTATTTCAACGATCAGATTGGCTTGGCAAACCTTATTTTGTTACTTATTTTAAGTGCTATTATTTGTAGAAAGCTGATTGGTCTATTTAAGCCTCTTTTCTTTTGCTTTCAATTGTCTACGTTTTCCATGCGTTTTCTGCTTTTGTTTTTAATCACCAATTTCGTCGTAATGGACTGCTACAATAGTGACACAGAGAGAGAGAGAAGAATGCTTTCCTATCGCCACCCATGAGAAGCACATGGGAAGCTTGTAAACACATCACGGTGATCTGGTTGCGGAGAATTTGAATCTCGGTCAGCGTCTCCGGTCGGGGAATCTGTACACTAGTGAGTTGAAGTAATAAAAACACTGAAAGTGTAACAAGTCTGGAAACTTCATGGTTACCTTTTAAAGCTTATAGTAAATAAGAATTTTGAAAGCTTTACTTTTAAAGACTGTCTACACACTTCACGTTTACAATGGAAACATTTCTCGTTTTCACCGATTCCATTATTGGACACGGGATTAGTGACTTGAAAACCTGTTGGCGAACGCACGTACCCTTTCTCTGTGGCGTAGTCTGACGGACGGTACTGGATGTAGTTGTCGTTGTCTTTCACCTCAGTGTTCGACTCTGTGGCTCTTTTCGCCGACTTCCTGGATGTGACAACTTGTTGAATACAGCCTGGTAGGCAGGAAGTTTGGAAGAAAGTGAATAATCCAAATATAATAAAGATAATAATAACGGTAATCGTAAAAGTAAATAATGATCAAAAACAACATATAATAATAAAAAGATAAATATAATTATGATGCTAAATAGTAATTATAATGATATATCAATAATAATGAATAGAAATCTGAAGTCTCTATCTAGATCTAGATTCAAGAGATATGATTCTAGATTCAAGAGATCTAGAGATATGATTCCTAGATTTAGAGATATGATTCCTAGATTTAGAGATATGATTCCTAGATTTAGAGATATGATTCCTAGATTCAAGAGATCTAGAGATATGATTCCTAGATTTAGAGATCTAGAGATATGATTCCTAGATTTAGAAATCTATTGTATATCCCCTGTGCAAAGAGGATACAGGGAGTAAATAAATCTGGCCATTTAACAATACCGTGAAGGTGAATATCGGCAGGTTTTGCCCGGACAGAGCAGGCAAGGACACGGTATCAGAAATGCGCAGCATGTTACTCCTTTGCCAAAAATGAACATGAAAAACCGCTGATCATCAACACAGATCTGCTAAAACCTGCTGCTTCACATCGTTTTCCAACATTCGCAGAACAGATTTTATTTACTAGCAAATGACAATAACAATAACAGTAAACAGTACTAACAAACAAAGACGACGACCAATGATGTTTTGCGTCAAGTAACCAATGGCCTACATATTTGAAATCTTGACATGGTGACACACATTGACATTCAGTACGAGGTATAAACAAAGGTATGATGCTCCCAACACCCAAAAACAAACAAAAATAACAATCGACAATAACAAAAAAATCCTCTCTCACATCAATCGTTTCCTGGTCCGCATCTGACTGAGGTCTGCTCCTTCTCTTCCTGTTCGGAGCCTGCGATGTCACCGCCTCTTGCTCTTTTTCCAAAATGCGACTCACGTTGTTGACGAGGATGTTGGTGCTTGTCGCGTTTGGCTTTCATCACTTCCAGGCCAGCCTTCTTACTGGTGCTGTTGATTTCAAAGATGGTCTGGGGGGAAATAAATAAATAAATAAATAAATAAAGAAAGAAAGAAAGAAAAAAAGAAAGAAAGAAAGAAAGAAAGAAAGAAAGAAAGGAAAATATAGAAAGAACATTTCAAAATTGATACACAAATCAAATTTCTTTGTTTGTTTTGTTTGTTTGAATGAATTTACCCCGCCCACCATATGTGGTGATCTCGGGGCAAATTCAGAGGAAATAACAAGATGAAAGACATGCGAAATTGGTGAAAGGAGAGAAGAAGGACCTAGCATTTAGAGCCGGCCACACGCCCACTAGAGAAATCAAAACAGACATCGTAACAATTCTACACGTGGGCCAATCTGGCTTGAGATCTTTCATACGATAAAAAGTCTATACGTTCCTTTTGTAATGTCATATACCTAACACTGAACAGGGTTGGCTTGATAACTCTAAAAAAAAAGCAAAAAAGCAGCAGAAACTAAGAAGATACTTAAAGACACCGGACACAAGAACTGAAGGAACCGGAAGAAAAGTAAGGTTTTGGGGTAGGATTTCTTGCTTTTGCCCGGACTGCTCTGCAAACAGCCAAGAGACGGATCTCTTTAACATCCACAGAATGTTGGGGATCTGCACACAGGACCTCCCTTTTTTTGTCGCCCATCTCTAATTTGACTAAGTGCTAATCCACCTACCTGGACCAGGGGGCAAGTTTTACTTAGAAAAAAAAACAAAACAAACCAAAACCAAATCGAGGTAATTTGTCAACCTGTCAGACATAAACCAACAACCTTTTGGTTGAGAGGCCAACACATTGCTTCTGAACCACCGGGTACTGTAAACCCCCCCCCCCCCACTGTAAATACTAATATTAATAATATTTTATTAATCCAAAGAAGGAAATTACATTGGACAATGGACAAAGAAGGGAATAGCACTGGTGGTAGCAGTTATACAGCGGAGAAAACACTTACGGTTTTGGGTTTGTATGTCTTCAAGGTGTTGAGCATGTCCAGCCTGATGCCCTGTTCTTCAATGCCCAAGTCACCTAATGCCAACACAACAACAAAACAAAAAAACTAGGTACGGTGGTAAGGTATGCATCATAGGAATAGCAATAAGTCATTTATAAAGTGCACTAATCCATCTAAGGCGCTGAGAATAAACTTATTATGTACAATCACAAAACAAGAATACGGGAAAAAATAAGTAAGTAAGTGAAAAGGAGTAAAATTACATATAATAATCACAGCAATTTGATAAAACGGAGAAGAGAAAAATATGCACTTTTTAAAAAGATCTTAAGTTTTAAATAACATGATTTTTGTTTAAATCTGAAGTTTTACATAACATGATTTTTGTTTAAATCTGAAGTTTTACATAACATGATTTTTGTTTAAATCTGAAGTTTTACATAACATGATTTTTGCTTAAATCTGAAGTTTTACATAACATGATTTTGTTTAAATCTGAAGTTTTACATAACATGATTTTTGTTTAAATCTGAAATTTTACATAACATGATTAAAAAACAAAAGGTGACCTTGGGGCTTTTGGTAGTCTGATTGTTTAATTTTGCCCTGACTGCCGAGGGATCTCTGACGTGTATCGCCAAGATTGGGGATTTTAATCCAGGACCTCACGATCCTTGTGGCATTGGTGGACCTGAGTGGCTAGGCTGCTGTTCTTGGAATCATGAGGTCCGGGGGTTGGAATCATGAGGTCCGGGGGGTTGGAATCATGAGGTCAGGGGTTGGAATCACGAGGTCGGGGGTTGGAATCATGAGGTCCGGGGGTTGGAATCATGAGGTCAGGCTTGGAATCTGAGGTTCTTGGAATCATGAGGTCAGGGGGTTGGAATCATGAGGTCAGGGGCTTGGAATCATGAGGTCCGTGGGGTTGGAATCATGAGGTCCGGGGGGTTGGAATCATGAGGTCCTGGGATTGGAATCATGAGGTCAGGGGTTGGAATCATGAGGTCAGGGGTTGGAATCATGAGGTCCAGGGCTTGGAATCATGAAGTCCGGGGGTTGGAATCCTACCTAAGCTAGACCGCCGTTGTGTTCCTTGGGAAAGACAAGACGTTTGACACGCATTTCCCCACCACTCGACCCAAGTGCTAATGGGCACAAGCACTAGTTTGGGGTAGGAAAATCTGCATCCGACTAGTGTCATGTCCGGGAGATGATTATTATTATCATCATCATCATCACCCTGTTCCGCTTCGTGGTGATAAAGAAAACGGGATAAGCTCCGGCTCTAAAGGCCTTGTACACGACACACGGTACACGGTAAACCGCACACGGTACACGAAGCACGGAAAACGTTACCAAGCAGACAAATGTGTGTCAAGTTTCTTTGCGAAGGAACACAACGTGTAGACCTAACAGACAGCAAGCAAAAGAAAGGAGCAAAGTGACTGGTTAGAATACAGCTTTTACGTGGATTACGAACAAAACACAAATCTTACGGAAAAGTGGATGGATGCCAACTTTAACTCCGTCCAATGCCATCTGTTTGATCCGGCGGATTGATTCTGTCGACGCTGGAGGCCTAGATTTTAAATACTTCTTGTAGCCATTGTCGCAAGTTTTCTCTAAGCCAGTCTGTTGAAGAAAACAATACAAGAACACTAAAAACATCGCTGACATATATTGGACTTTCGGACCGATATAAATTGGCCCGTTAATGACACACCTTGACCAGCTGGCTAATATCACAACTGAACGTCATTTCAATAGTATAGTGTGCCCTTGTCCATTTTCGTGAAAAACGAGACAGAGAGATAATTCTAAGGAATAAAAGGAAATCATGCTTCCTGAAAAATGTGAAAATGATATTATGATGAAAATACATCAGCTTTACAGCCGTTTGAAACTTGGAATTCCCAAAGTCAACGATGCCAAAGTCTATGGTTTTTGGCATTTTTCTCTGAATGACGTAATTGTGACTTAGGCACACTATTGAAATGGACCCTTCAAGTTTTAAGAGACACCTAACTTTTCAACGTTGTCAAAGCATTTGTGCTTCTTTGATTTGGTATGCATTCCAAGAGCTTTTGTGATTCTTTGATTTGATATGCATTCCAAAAGCTTTTGTGATTCTTTGATTTGATATGCATTCCAAAAGCTTTTGTGATTCTTAGATTTGGTATGCATTCCAAAAATAATTGTGTTTCTTTGATTTGATATGCATTCCAAGAGCAATTGTGCTTCTTTGATTTGGTATACAATCCAAAAGTAATTGTGCTTCTTTGATTTGATATGCATTCAAAAGCGATTGTGATTTTTGATTTGGTATACATTCCAAAGTGATTGTGCTTCTTTGATTTGGCTTGCATTCCAAAAGCAATTGTGATTCTTTGATTTGGCTTGCATTCCAAAAGCAATTGTGATTCTTTGATTTGGCTTGCATTCCAAAAGCTTTTGTGATTCTTTGATTTGGCTTGCATTCCAAAAGCAATTGTGATTCTTTGATTTGGCTTGCATTCCAAAAGCTTTTGTGATTCTTTGATTTGGCTTGCATTCCAAAAGCGTTCTTGCCAGTTAATCCACAAATGATTTCAGTTTTAGACACAGTGCACCGTGCCATGCCAGCTCCTTAAAATTTCTCCACGTAGGCCCTCGCAGAACCCCACCCCCACACCACCCCATCTTCGTGTAAACATTCCAACCAATTCCCTTGGAATGCACTCCTGACACCAGAGTAAAATTTTGAAACATTGGCGCAGTTTTAACGGTCCAGCACTTTCAGTTCTCATAATGAGACCATGCTAACTTTTCAGTTTCCAGCAACAAATTCTGAGATAAAGAGAGAGAGAGAGAGAGAGAGAGAGAGAGAGAGAGAGAGAGAGAGAGAGAGAGAGAGAGAGAGAGAGAGAGAGAGAGAGAGAGAGAGAGAGGATCATGGGAAGTAATACGTATGGATACGCGTTGTGATGGGTGGTAATCCGTTAGCTTTTGTATCTAATGTGTTGTTTTGGTAAGTTTACTCCAGGTAGAGACATTCCCGCTTTTGTTTTTCCTTCCAGAATTAGATTTGACCATGGATTAATGGATTATGGCCTTTATTTTGTGCGTTACTTTTTCCATCTGATTTCTACCGCCGTCTTTCGATCTCCCAAAGAGGCGTCTTCTTGTCTTCTTAAGCCGCTGCTACTGTAATTGTAACCTAATTCCAAAAATTCACAACGTCAGATGATGTAAGCTGGGATAATTCAACATAGCTCAAAGTGCACATACAAATATTTATGATCAAAATGAAAAAACGTCTCACCAACTCTATGCTGTCTTTGATCGTTTTCCTGACGCCACTGTTCTCATCGTCCACTAGACTTTGGGGCACTTCCCCTAGGCAGCCGTCGTCGTCTGGCGTGAAATTTAAACACATTCAAACCAAGATTATTTTCACACAAGCAAGTCACACCCCGGGTGAATCTGAGCACGTTCATTAAATCGGGTCAGTATTCAGTACTGAGGTTACGCAGATGGGCGCGAACGTTAAAATGTGCCAAATTTTAAAATAATACACAACATGTCCAAAGTGGCGGCTTAGGCGAGTGAAAATTCTACTTAAACACAGAGAAACGATGCAATTTTTAATAATTAAACGCCCCTTCCGGTAGGAAACTTCCTTGAACGAAACGATCTTGGGATCATTTTAGAACCTATGTGTAAAACATGGTCGCAGAGCCTTTAGCGAACAAAGAACGACCAACTCAGAATTATACACATATATATATGTAGATTAAAAGAATTGAGTTGCTCAGTTATTATAAAGGAGAAGATGAAACATGTCACTTTAAAATCAAAATTGGATAAATACTTTTTTGGGTTAAATTAAAAATATGCGTGCTGATAGTAATACTCGAGAATCGCGTTAGTCAGCTATTAGGAAGAAGGAAGCATTTGTTCACAAAGTTTGTGGCACTTTCCATGTATCTTCTTTACAGCACAACCCAAAAATGTATTACTTTGGCAGTGCCACTATTTCAATTCAATACTGTAACTTAATCAAAATAATGTTAACGTTAAAGAGTGAATGTGGTAGGGTCCTATAGCTTTGTGATGGATGGCTCAATGAAATAGACATTTTCATAACGATACACTCAAATTTGACAAACATGAATAATCCTATGAATACATTACAAAAAGCTAAAAGCGCCTACCATCTAGTGTTTCCCCAATGACCACCGGCTTCAAAGGTCGTCCCAAAAAGACGTGGAGGTCGACCAGGTGAGCCATTTCGTCTGAACACACCAGGGAGTACGCTGTGCCGCTACGACCCGCTCGGGCAACGCGTCCTGAAAACAAACAAAGAACACGGTCAAATCTTATTGGATAAGCTAGGCCGACTTACGATGAGGTTTGCTACCCCAAGGATTCATCTAATGATAAAAAGAAAAATCCCACCATGACAATAACGCTCCTCTCCCCCCATTTCCACCTGAGGGACTCGAGGTAGAACTTTGAGATGAGGTAAAGCACACCTTGAAAAAATGCACAAGGGGTACCCTAATACAACTTTAAAAAATAGTAAGGCTGCTTCAAGGCCGTTACGGCCAGTAGGGCAGGACCGTATCCGGTTTCAATAGCGTGAAGTGGAACAGAAGGCAGTAATCCCACCATGACAATAACGCTCCTCTCCCCCCATTTCCACCTGAGCCTGGGTGTTGGTGCTTGTACCCATTTGCAGCTGGGTATTAGTGCTTGTACCCATTTGCAGCTGGGTGCTAGTGCTTGTACCCATTTGCACCTGGGTGCTAGTGCTTGTACCCATTGCACCTGGGTGCTAGTGCTTGTACCCATTTGCACCTGGGTGCTATGGCTTGTACCCATTTGCACCTGGGTGCTAGTGCTTGTACCCATTTGCACCTGGGTAGAGTAGGAAAAATGTGTTTTAAGAATTTTTCCCAAGGAACACAACATCGGACCTAGCTTTCCTAGGATTCGAACTCGGGACCTCATTATACCAAGTCCAGCAGCCTAACCGTTTGGCCACCGATGCAACTCTAATAAAATCTAACACAAGATAATTTCAGCACGCCACCCATTAGATATTCAACAAATATAAGTAATTCACTCATGGGTGCTTAAAAATAAAAATATTACAGAAAAAAACCAAAAAAAAAACTTTCATTTTTCAAAGATTCCCTATGTAGGTTTTTCCAGAAATCCTGTCCTCTCTGGTTACTTAAGACCACTGATTTCTATCTTATGTTCCTCTTCACTTAAAGAGCGGACAATCTCATCGATGTATTTCATAAATATACAAATTTGTCTGTAAACGTGGATCTCACGTACCGACTCTGTGGACGAAGAGCTTTGGCTTGGCAGGAAAGTTAAAGTTGATGACGTTGTCCAGCAACAGTGCGTCAATGCCCCTGGCCGCTAAATCCGTAACAATCAAAATCTTTGCTCTTCCCACGGAAAACTTTGCGGCGTTGATTTTCTGGCGGTCTGATCCAAGGAGCTGTAGATGTAAGTTGTGCTCAAGCCATGAGTCGTCAGCAACTGGAGAAAAGACGTTTGAGATTTGAATGAACAAAGAATTTTATAGTCTTGAAGTATTGATTCATGGGTTGAAGTGAAAACTATCCCTGTACACTATACGCGGTGATCTCAGGGTGATGACGTGAGAGGAAAGCAGCAAGATGAAAGATAAGTGTAAGAATTGAAAGGTAGAAGAAGTAGGACCTACCAGCAGTGTCCACCAATAACTTCCCAGTCTTCAATAAAAAATGAGGGCTGGATATTGGAATGCACAGTGATTTATTTCTTTGACATTTACACAATCCACCACGAGTGATGATCTAACGGTGAATTAAGGGGGGGGGGGAGGGAGCAAGATGAAAAACAAGTAAATCCACCAATAGCACATGCGAGCCACCCTCAGACAGCACAGCAAAAGAGCCTGAAACACAGCGAAAGAGCCGGAAACACAGCGAAAGAGCCTGAAACACAACAAAAGAGCCTGAAACACAGCGAAAGAGCGGAAACACAGCGAAAGAGCTGGAAACACAGCGAAAGAGCTGGAAACACAGCGAAAGAGCTGGAAACACAGCGAAGAGCCGGAAACGAAAGAGCCGGAAACACAGCAAAGAGCTGGAAACACAGCAAAGAGCCTGAAACACAGCAAAAGAGCTGGAAACACAGCAAAAGAGCTGGAAACACAGCAAAAGAGCTGGAAACACAGCGAAAGAGCCTGAAACACAGCAAAAGAGCCTGAAACACAGCAAAAGAGCCTGAAACACAGCGAAAGAGGCGGAAACACAGCGAAAGATCCGGAAACACAGCGAAAGATCCGGAAACACAGCGAAAGAGCTGGAAACACAGCCGAAGAGCCGGAAACACAACAAAAGAGCTGGAAACACAGCAAAAGAGCTGGAAACACAGCAAAAAGAGCCTGAAACACAGCGAAAGAGCCGGAAACACAGCGAAAGAGCTGGAAACACAGCAAAAGAGCTGGAAACACAGCGAAAGAGCCGGGAAACAGCGAAAGAGCCGGAAACACAGCGAAAGAGCCGGAAACACAGCGAAAGAGCCGGAAAGACAAGGATGTTAAGCCTAACACAGAGATGACAGTAGCAAACTGTGTATGTCAAACACATGAAGCTTTGAGCAAATGCGTGTTATGGGGGATGGGATAGAACAAGGAAGGCTTGGGATTATAACGTCCTGGGTTCGAATCCTGGCAACGCTAGATCCAACGGTGTTATCCTTGGGAACGGCACTCAACTGGCGTTTCCTTAGTCTAGCCTAGCACAAATGGGTACCAGCATCAAGTTCGGCAGTAGAACATGGAGAACATGGAACAGACCGGCATCTTGTCAAGGAGGTGATGCATTATCCCCTGTTCTGTCTCACGTTATAGAAACCAGGAAAAGCTCCGGTTCTCTGGGCTGTGAAAGCCTTGAAGAAACCTTTACTTACTTAACTATTTTCCTACTTCGAGTCGGGAAAAATTGACTCGCACCATTCACTACGGCCGGACTTCGAGGTGCAGAATCGGCTCGATAAATCTACTTTCTTATCAAGTCAAAAAGCATCCTTTACAAAAATTGAGCCATATTACAAGATTTAAGCGAAATTTTTTGTTGATTTTTTTATTATTAACATCTGTTTTTGATTTACCCACATTCACATCTAAGGTGATCTCGGGGTTTCGGTAGGACTTTTAAATTTTGCCCGGACTGCCATGTAAACAGCTAAGGGATCTTTAACGTGCACAGAGTGTTGTGATCTGTACACGGGACCTCCTTTTTATGTCCGTCTCCGATGGGACTGGGTGTCGATCCACCTACCTGGCCCAGGGGGTGCAGATTTTGCTCGAAAAACACGAGAAAATGTTTCAACCGTTGGTGAAGCTCGAATTCGAACTCACTACCTCTTGGCTGAGAGGCCAATACCTTGCCTCTGGACTACCGAGTCCCACCAATCAGGGGCTCTGGATCAAGCAAGGAAAGAGTGAAGTGTGACACAGTCCACTGGATCAAGCAAGGAAAGAGTGAAGTGTGACACAGTCCACTGGATCAAGCAAGGACAGAGTGAAGTGTGACACAGTCGTCTGGATCAAGCAAGGACAGAGTGAAATGTGACACAGTCCTCTGGATCAAGCAAGGACAGAGTGAAGTGTGACACAGTCCACTGGATCAAGCAAGGACAGAGTGAAGTGTGACACAGTCCACTGGATCAAGCAAGGACAGAGTGAAGTGTGACACAGTCCACTGGATCAAGCAAGGACAGAGTGAAGTGTGACACAGTCCACTGGATCAAGCAAGGACAGAGTGAAATGTGACACAGTCCACTGGATCAAGGAAGGACAGAGTGAAGTGTGACACAGTCCACTGGATCAAGCAAGGACAGAGTGAAGTGTGACACAGTCCACTGGATCAAGCAAAGACAGAGTGAAGCGTGACACAGTCCACTGGATCAAGCAAGGACAGAGTGAAGTGTGACATAAACCTCTGGATCAAGGAAGGACAGAGTGAAGTGTGACACAGTCGTCTGGATCAAGCAAGGACAGAGTGAAGTGTGACACAGTCCTCTGGATCAAGCAAGGACAGAGTGAAGTGTGACACAGTCCACTGGATCAAGCAAGGACAGAGTGAAGTGTGACACAGTCCACTGGATCAAGCAAAGAAAAGAGTGGTGTGACACAGTCCACTGGATCAAGGAAGGACAGAGTGAAGTGTGACACAGTCATCCTTGAAAAGAAAATAAGAAATAAACAAAACAAACGAGAAAAAAAAACCCTGCACACAAACGAAACAACAAACAGACCTGGTGTAAGAACTCCACGTGATGTTTGGTGGCTGCAAATACGACCGTCTGCTCACGACGTTTGATGACGGACTTGAGGAGATACACCAGCAACGCCAACTTGTCCGATTCTCTACACGACAGGAAGCTCATCTAAATGGAAATTTATAAACAAATCGGGAGTGAAAACCATTTCTTAACAACGAAGAGAGTAGCGTTAAGGCCCAGTCAGCGATGAATTGAAATTTTAAGAAGTTTCTAGGAAGAAAATAAAACAAAAAGGAGAAATTAGGTGAGGGAAAGCTTTCTCTTAGAAATTTTAGGTTTGTTTTATTGAAACTTTAATCCCATCACCATAAGAGGTCGTCAAAGGGAATTAAATTAAGTTAAGTTAAGTCAAGTTAAGTCAAGGGAATTAAATTAAGTTAAGTCAAGTTAAGGGGAAACAGTAAGAAAGAGGGAAAAAAACTCGAAAAAAAAAAAAAAGGTAGGACCAGTCAAAAGAAATTAAAGTCTTCCTTCAAGCCATTACAGCCCGTATAGCCGGAGCGTATCCCAGTTTCTGTAGTGTGAAATGGAACAGGCGCTATTGATCACCCCTGGACAGGACTCTAGTCTGACACAGGTTCTAACTCCCAAGCCAATGCTTCTACCCATTTTGCACCTGGGTCGAAGTGAGGAAAATGCCTGTTAAATGACATTCCAAAAGGAACTCAACGTCGGACCTAGTTTCGTTAGGATTCGAACCCAGGACCTCATGATCCCAAATCTGACAGCCTTACCACTGAACCATCTCATATTCCAGGAGTTTCTTTCTAGAGTGCTACAAGTGCTGCCTTAAACTACAAGACAAAGACGTACAGTACATATATACGGGACAGCCCGTATTCCCCTTAACTCCTTGGGATGAGAAAATTAGTTTGTGGAATAATTGCTACAGGGAATATCATACGTGTACGATGAAGGATCGTGGTTGGGACGTTGCCATGAATTTGGGGATTCCGTGTTTTCGCAGAACACACGTTGTTTGGGCAATACGCGGGCTCTACAGTACTGTTTCCCTAAAATGGAATTGCTTAAACCAATATGCAAATGAGAAGCAGAAAGGAAAAAGGAGAACGAAAAAGGAGGAGCTTGATTTGTTCGATTTATCCTGTTCACCATATACGGTGATCCCAGGTCCAAAGATGAAAAAATTACAAAGCTGCCAACATGTACAAATTAAAAAAAAAAAAAAAACTCTTTCTGTGTAAACTAATTCTAACTTGCACAAAAGCCCGTAATTATCCAGAAAACTTGATTGTTTAACTTGAAATGATCCTTTCTAAGGTAAAGAACAAAAAGTCTGCCGATCACTGGCCTTTCTGGCGAAGTGCAACGGTTGTTATGTAAACCCGAATAACGTCTTCAGACCTTCTCCCGCTCTCTCTGAATCTCTGCCGCTAACTTCGGTTTCTATACAAAACAAAATACAGTTAACCCTCATATACATAAAAATACTTTTTAAGGTTTAAATAGAAACTGGAGGACTCAAAGCCAATGAAACATACGAAATACGTAATTTTACGTGCTAGTTGCAAAGTCAATGAAACATACGAAATACGTAATTTTACGTGTTAGTTGCAAAGTCAATGAAACATACGAAATACGTAATTTTACGTGCTAGTTGCAAAGTCAATGAAACGTATGAAATACGTAATTTTACGTGTTAGTAGGCAGCTATGAAAATACAAAGGAGTGAACAGGAAATGGGCACCAGACAGATTTGAACTGTGGCAGCCGCGCTGACACCCACCGCCTCACCTTGGAACGAGCGTGCATCACAAGCCATGCTGGAGATCAAAGAAAGCTTATTCCTTTGCATTTATCTTGCTTTTGTCCCCATGGCTATGGGGCTTGGACATTTATTCATTTTATGGGGGACTTAGTAGTCCCCCCCCCCCCGGAGTAAATCCCATCCCCCTAATCCAGGTAGGTGGATTGACATCTAGCTTTTTGTCCCTATGGCTATTGGCCTTCAACATTCATTTTACGGGGCCTTGGTAGTCCCCCCGATCCAGGTAGGTGGATGGGCACCTAGCCCCACCGGAGATGGACAAAACAAAGGAAGTCCCATGTGCAGATCACAACACTCTGTGCACGTTAAAGATCTCTTGCCTGTTTACTGGGCAGTCCGGGCAAAATTTAAATTCCAACCCCCCCCCCCCCCCAAGATCACCTAAGCTGTAGATATGGGTAAAGTCACATTAAATATAATTCTTTATCACATTCAACATGCCACCCCCCCTCCGTCTGTGCCCCCCACCCCATTGTTTGTGTCTTCACAGATCACAGACGGCACCGCACTCACCCTGAGGTTCTCACTGAGCTTCGAGTCCACGTCCAGCCGAATCAGCACGGGGTCGTGAAGGCCGGCTCGGGCAAAGTCCACCAGGGATTTTGGCAGCGTGGCGGAGACCAACAACGTCTGACGGGAATCTGGAAGTCGGTGTATGAGCTCCTGCAGCTGGGATTCAAAGCCCATTTCAAACAGCCTGGGGGTACGAAAAAACGCATGGTACTACAAGGGTAGCATGGTACAAGAAGTGTGGGTGTGCGTGAGTCTGTCTGTCTATACAGTCTGGGAGCCTTTTTTAAAAAACTGGAGAATATTTTTCAACTTGTCGGGGCTTGATCCTGCGACTTTTTGACTGGGAGGCCAACACCTTGCCTTCTAGACTACCAAATCCCGACTGGGCTGGATAAGGAGACATACAATTTGCTCAGAATTGTTTTTCAACTTTTGTGTACATTTTTGACTCGCATAAAAATTTAAAAAAAAAAAGAATAATTATTTCAATAACAGTTGTATCTAAATTCTAAACCACTGCATGTCGGTTTCAACAAAAAAGATGTATTCCATCGATTTTAATTTCATAAAAGTTGTATCTAAATTCTAAAACATACAATCTGCTCAGAATTTTTTTTCAACTTTTGTGTTCATTTCCGACTTTCATGAATTAAAAAACAATAATAAAGAAATCATTTCAATAAAAGTTGTATCTAAATTCTAAACCCCTACGGGTCGGCTTCATCAAAGACCATGTATTCCATCGATTTTAGTTTCATAAAAAATGTATCTAAATTTTAAACCCCTACCTGTCGGCTTCATCAAAGACCATGTATTCCATCGATTTCAGTTTCATAAATGTTGTATCTAAATTTAAATTTTAAACCCCTACCTGTCGGCTTCATCAAAGACCATGTATTCCACCGATTTCAGTTTCATAAATGTTGTATCTAAATTAAAAATTTAAACCCCTACCTGTCGGCTTCATCAAAGACCATGTATTCCACGATTTTAATTTCAATTCCATTTCAACGATGACATGAAGAAATACGACCAGGTGTAGCAATGATCCTGAAAACAAAGTAGATTACAATGTCACAAAGGCTACGCTATGTAATATTTCCAAATCAAAGCTATCAAAATACATACAAGGTTTGAGAATTATTTCTTTTTCTTTACAGTGAATAGTGCTTGCAAATACGGAGGATTTTTATTTTATTTAAGTCAATGCTTTGTCACAGTCCCTACCCCAAAATACGAAATTGTTGCTTAAATCGACATACATGAAGCAACCTGCAAGTACATTGTTTTATAGTCCAGAGCTCATAAAGCAAACTGTTGCTAAAATAGGGGCTTGAATATTGTGTCCTGTCATTATACTCCACTTTGTTCCTATAGTCTTCATTCCTATGTTATAGTCTTCATTCCCTTGAATATTGTGTCATGTCATTATACTCCACTTTGTTCCTATAGTCTTCATTCCCATGTGACTTGAATATTGTGTCATGTCATTATTCTCCCCTTTGTTCCTATAGTCTTCATTCCCATGTGACTTGAATATTGTGTCATGTCATTATTCTCCACTTTGTTCCTATAGTCTTCATTCCTATGTGACTTGAATATTGTGTCATGTCATTATTCTCCACTTTGTTCCTATAGTCTTCATTCCTATGTGACTTGAATATTATGTCATGCCAATATTCCCCACTTTGTTCCTATAGTCTTCATTCCCATGTGACTTGAATATTGTGTCATGTCAATATTCCCCACTTTGTTCCTATAGTCTTCATTCCCATGTGACTTGAATATTGTGTCATGTCATTATTCTCCACTTTGTTCCTATAGTCTTCATTCCCATGTGACTTGAATATTGTGTCATGTCATTATTCTCCCCTTTGTTCCTATAGTCTTCATTCCCATGTGACTTGAATATTGTGTCATGTCATTATTCTCCCTTTGTTCCTATAGTCTTCATTCCCATGTGACTTGAATATTGTGTCATGTCATTATTCTCCACTTTGTTCCTATAGTCTTCATTCCATGTCAATATCCCACTTTGAGTCTTCTTGACTTGATATTGTTATGTCAATATTCCCCACTTTTTTCCTATAGTCTTCATTCCCATGTGACTTGAATATTGTGTATGTCAATATTCTCCACTTTGTTCCTATAGTCTTCATTCCCATGTGACTTGAATATTGTGTCATGTCATTATTCTCCACTTTGTTCCTATAGTCTTCATTCCCATGTGACTTGAATATTGTGTTGAATATTCCCCCTTTGTTCCTATGTCATGTCATTGTGTCATGTCATTATTCTCCACTTTGTTCCTATAGTCTTCATTCCCATGTGACTTGAATATTTATGTCATGTCCTATATTCATTCCCACTTTGTTCCTATAGTCTTCATTCCCATGTGACTTGAATATTATGTCATGTCATTATTCTCCACTTTGTTCCTATAGTCTTCATTCCCATGTGACTTGAATATTATGTCATGTCAATATTCTCCACTTTGTTCCTATAGTCTTCATTCCCATGTGACTTGAATATTGTGTCATGTCATTATTCTCCACTTTGTTCCTATAGTCTTCATTCCCATGTGACTTGAATATTGTGTCATGTTCCTCATTATTCTCCCCATTATTTTGTTCCTATAGTCTTCATTCCCATGTGACTTGAATATTGTGTCATGTCATTATTCTCCACTTTGTTCATGTCTTCTTGAATATTATGTCATGTCTCCCACTTTGTTCCTATAGTCTTCATTCCCATGTGACTTGAATATTATGTCATGTCAATATTCTCACTTTTTCCTATAGTCTTCATTCCCATGTGACTTGAATATTTGTCATGTCAATATTCTCCACTTTGTTCCTATAGTCTTCATTCCCATGTGACTTGAATATTGTGTCATGTCATTACTTTGTTCCTATAGTCTTCATTCATGTGACTTGAATATTGTGTCATGTCAATATTCTCCACTTTGTTCCTATAGTCTTCATTCCCATGTGGGTTTGAATATTGTGTCCTGTCAATATTCTCCACTTTGTTCCTATAGTCTTCATTCCTATGGGACTTGAATATTATGCAATGTCTAACATAACTTGTGATTCTAAGTTGAATGTTTTGACTTGAATATTTTAACATGTCAAAAAAATAAATATCTGGCCACAACTATTTTCAATTCAACATCAATAAATATATGTCCCTGTATATATATATTTTAGAACAGCTAGTTATCATTCAAACTCACACATCAGGATTTTCATGTAGGGCAGCAAATTATAGTCGTTCATTCTGTAAGAGTTAAAAGAAGAAAATAAAGAGAAAATATCCGTGATAATTCTGGATGAAGGACAACAATATATACAAGAAGGACAAATAAACGTTGACAAAACAGGCAGTTGAACATATCAGTTCATATGTAGGAAAGAAGTAGGACTTCACACTTATTTTAGGAAAGAAATAGGGACTTCACACTTAAGTAGGAAAGAAATAGGACTTCACATTTAAATAGGAGAAATATTTTTCACACTTAAATAGGAAAAAATAGGACTTCACACTTAAGTAGGAAAGAAATAGGACTTCACACTTAAGTAGGAGAAAATAGGACTTCACACTTAAGTAGGAAAGAAATAGGACTTCACACTTAAATAGGAAAGAAATAGGACTTCACACTTAAGTAGGAAAGAAATAGGACTTCACACTTAAGTAGGAAAGAAATAGGACTCACACTTAAGTAGGAAAGAAATAGGACCTCACACTTAAGTAGGAAAGAAATAGGACTTCACACTTAAGTAGGAAAGAAATAGGACTTCACACTTAAGTAGGAAAGAAATAGGACCTCACACTTAAGTAGGAAAGAAATAGGATTCCTCACACTTAAGTAGGAAAGAAATAGGACTTCACACTTAAGTAGGAAAGAAATAGGACTTCACACTTAAGTAGGAAAAAATAGGACTTCACACTTAAGTAGGAAAGAAATAGGACCTTACACTTAAGTAGGAAAGAAGTAGGGCCTCACACTTAAGTAGGAAAGAAATAGGATTCCTCACACTTAAGTAGGAAAGAAATAGGACTTCACACTTAAGTAGGAAAGAAGTAGGACTTCACACTTAAGTAGGAAAGAAATAGGGCCTCACACTTAAGTAGGAAAGAAATAGGGCCTCACACTGAAGTAGGAAAAGAAGTAGTACCTCACACTTAAGTAGAAAAGAAATAGGGCCTCACACTTGAGCAGTGGTCTGATTACTTATTAGATCGAACTCACCTACATTACAATATGTGATTTGATTTTTAAAATTTAAAAAAATTTAATTTACCCACATCCACATCTAGGGTGATCTCGGGGTGGGGGGTGTTGCTAGGGCTTTAACTTTTGCCCTGTAAACAGCCCACGGGATTTTTAACGTGCACAGAATGTTTGTTATCTGTACACGAGGCCTCCTTTTTACTGTCCGTCTCCAACAGGACTAGGTGTCGATCCACCACCTACCTTAAATGTAAATTTTACTCAAGTTGGCGAGTTCGAGGACTCAAACCCATTAGCTCATGGTTGAGAGGCTGACACCTTGCCCCTGGACTACCTAGTCCCCCCTACAATACGGTTAGATATGTAGCCCACTTGACAGGGTTAACAATATAAGAAGACAAAAAAAAAACACCCCAGCTGTATTGGAAGTTTCAATACAAAAAAAACACCCCAGCTGTATTGAAAGTTTCAATACAAAAAAACACCCCAGCTGTATTGGAAGTTTCAATACAAAAAACACCCAACCCTGTCCTTCCTAAATTCTAAAAGTTTCTCGATTACTACGAACTGGCCCCGCCCGCCACCACAACGTGTCTCGCTTTATTCAAGAATTTTGGAACATGTGTAGACGACAGCTCTGCTATAACACGACCGTTATCTCATTTTTCTTACAAATTAGCATGACACCATGTGTCTGTTTCATTGAAATTTACCCTGTCCACCCTCGCGGTGAGTGGTGGTGGCGGTTAGGACGCCGGACCAGGGGATCATAAGGTACCTGAGTTCGAATCCTAGCAAAGCCTGGACCGACGTTGTGTTCCTTGGGAAAGACACGTAACACACATTTCCCCACTCTACCCAGGTGCAAATGGGTACAAGCACTAGCTTGGGAATAAATATCTGTGTCAGAATAGTGTCCTGGCCTGGAGGTGATTATTGTCACCTGTTCCGCTCCACACTATAGAAATCGGGATACGCTCCGGCTCTATAGGCCTTTGAAGGAACTTTACCTTTTTACCGTGGCGGTGATCTCAGGGTGCGTTAAGGGGAAACAGCAAGATGAAGAAAGATAAGTGAAAGAACGAAAGGAAAGAAGAAGGACTAGCATGGACTACGCGTGTAGAAAAAGTATATATATATATTATTTTTTTTAAAAGAAGAAAGGAGAGGACAAAATGCGAAACCGTCAATCAACTCACCTGTCTCCACCTAGGACGACGGCGGCTTTGAGGCCAACAAATTTTCCAATCTGAATTAAAATGGAATGGAAGAAAAACGAAGAAGAAAAGAATATCTGTTACAAAAAGAACATGGCACCAGGTCATTTCTAATTTTCTTCCGAGATTACTGCCATATGGGGCAGAGGGAAAACTCTAATCAATCAGTCTAATTTTCTTTTCTAAACTGCGTCATAAACATGATGAAAATTGACGTAAACATGTAATTAGTACTTGGTAACATATTTAATCTAATGTCATAGACAAATATTATTTACTTGAACAATACAAAAAGGCACTAATAAGATTTCAATCAAGTGACAAGCAGATTTTTGAGTTTTTTCTTTTGATTGTTTAACTTACAAAAAAACACACACCAAAACAACAGAAAACGAACAAAACAACAGAGCCGGGATATCGCAATAATGATGGTAATAGGATATCAAAATCATAATGATTATGATTTAATTGTTGGCAGCCCTGTGATTAAGATTCTAAAGCATAACATTAGCCACAGCTATAATTAGAATGTCAAGCTATAATTAGAATGTCAAGTGAATTAGATAGATATGATGCACAGTTCTTATCCTTCAAAAATAGTTTCGATTTTATTTAATTCTACCCCGCATCCACTGCTAAGAAGATTTCGGGGCTTTGGTAGAATTTATAATGTTGCCAGGACTGCCCTGTAAACAGCCAAGGGATCTTTAACTTGCACAGAGTGTTGTGATCTGCATGCGGGATCTCTAATTTTATCGTCCATCTACGATGGGTCTAGGTGTTGATTCACCTACCTGGACCATGGGGGTGTTGTTTTGTTTTTTAAAAACCCCAGTGAGAAACATCGTCACCATGCCCTTTTGGTCGAGAGGCTTGTGGACCACGAGAGTCCTCTTTAGCCTTACTACAGAATTTTTTAAAGTATCATTGAAGCAGGGTCATAGTGCTCAAGACTCAAAAATTTTCTAGGAGATTCTAGGGTGCTACGAGCCCTGCGTTGAGGTAAAGAAGAAAAAGACAACACACTCACATACAAGTACAGACTCGACTCACCTCTTTGGCGAACTTGAGGGTCTGCAGGGCGAGCTCCCTGGTGGGCGACATGACGATGGCCCTGACACCGGACGAGTTGTGAGTTTTCAGTCTCTCAAACATCGGAACCAGGAAAGCTGCCGTCTTCCCGCTACCGGTTCTTGCCATGGCAACGACGTCTTTTCCTCCAGTAACACAGGGATAGTCTTCAGCGGAAACAAGAACGAGGATAAAAAAAAAACCAACCAAGAAAAGATGTCAAAACCTCAGAACAGCGTTATACAGGTGTGTTATACAGGGATGGGGGACAAGCTCTGAAACCCCCCCATCCTGAACATTATCGCCCTCTTTAAAATTTCAAAATAATGTTACGTAAGAGCATGGCATTTAAATGTGTACAAGAAAAATATAGAAAAGGGCTGCAATTGCAATATAAAAACAAAACAATGTCATATGTCAACTTTTTAGAATCAAAATTCAAGAGTGATCTGTTTCATCATAGTCCTGTAGTAGTACCATTGCTGGATTGGCAAGGTGGGGTTTTGGAGTTGGAGTTTGAGTTCTGTATAGTAATTACCTATCTATCTATTGGTGTATTTTTCAAAAGTATAGCAAGCCATTATTATAGTCTTGCAGACTATTCATCCTCTGATTCCATAAAACATGAGTGAAAATTACACATGTGCCATGCGAATGTTGTGCAAGTTACACATCCCATAGCAGTTATTATAAATGTGTGATCCCTCCCTCCCCCTGATAGGCTCTAGCCAAATAATTAATCGAACACACAGACACAACAAAACAATAAAAAACCAACCCAAAACCGACAAAAACCAGCAAATCATCTCTTCATTTAATTACATTCAAATCCATCTCTTCTCACCAAACCTTTTCCATCCTCTTTTATCGCAGTCACTAATTTCAATCCTATTTTTCATGTTGTCTTCTTACTCACTTTCTTCCATGGCTCTTTACTCTGCAGTCACTTTACTTCCCTCCAGAACATATTACTACAACTACAATATTCTCTAATATTCTATCCAAGTATGCCCCCCCTCCCTCCCTCTCAGTCAACAATGGCTACCTATAATGTAATACTAATAGATGCATACCTGCCACTCTTGGAATGAAAAATTCTAATACAAGCAAAAAGGATGGTAGTTAAAAAACATAACTGTCAACATGTGTGAGTTATCTCCTTTACGGGCGTGATTGGTAAAGGGCATGGATTGTCAGTTGGACTTGTTTTTTTTTTTTTTTATTGAATGTTACCCCTGCTACCATATACATTGATCTCAGGTGAGAGAAAACAGCAAGATTAAAAATCAAATAAAAGAAGAAGAACGTACCAGCAGTACCCGCTATCCACCCACGTTGGACTTGAGTCTCAGATATTAAAAGAAAAGTTCAAATCAAAGTGGCTTCACTTCATAAGTTCAAGTCAAGCCCCAAACTCTCTACCAAACGTATGTGACTAGCAATAACATAACATGCGACCTTGAAAAAAAAAAATCAATTCTCATGTAGCATTGTAGCCCACATGTGTAGTATTGTATGTAGCCCACATATAATATTAACATGTGTAGTATTGTATGTAGCCCACAGTAGTGTACTAGCCCACATGTGTAGTAGTGGTAGCCCCTGCGTATTGATCAGGATGCTGTATTGTAGTAAAGTATTGTATGTATCGTAGTACCCTATGTAGTGAACGTGTAGTATTTATGTATGTGTGTGTGAAAAGAGAGAGATTGTATGTAGCCCACATGTGTAGTATTGTATATGATCCACATGTGTAGTATTGTATGTAGCCCACATGTGTAGTATTGTATTCTTATAAGCACGGAGCAGGATGCTGAAGTATCCGGACCCTATGTGAGCGTGTGTATTTATGTATGGTGTGTTTAACCAACAGACTGTATGGGTTTTAACCAACAGAAAAAGGCACAACCAATCGTAAAATAGTAAATGAGGCATAATTTTTAACAAACAACAAAAAAGCGCACGATTAACCTGAAATCTTAAATCCTAAAGGTCTCTTTTAAAGGCGATTCTTTATTTTTGGCTGATTGTTTCCTGCCAATGTGTTTTACCCACGGTTGCCATTAACGGCGGCCATGTTGAATGCTTCATCTCTTGTTATTGTTGAGCTTTAAATAGTAAGACATATTTAATTTATCAGCTGTTTTTAAATGTTAAAAAAATCAGTATTTTAAAAAATAACTTTGATAGTAATATTTTGATTTTATGTCCATGAAAATCAAAATAAACCAGTGAAAATCTCTAGTTCCCTAACAAATACTAGTCTAGCTGTCCATTTAACCTTTGAATACTTTTGATTTTATTGTGGTATGCTAGAAATACATTTGAGAAAACGGGTTTTGAAAATTCAACTTTCTTCAGAATGATACAGCCATATTAAAATTGGCCATATAATTAACTTTTCAGGTAAAAAAATCTACTCGATTCTAAAGATGTTGAAGTAGCATTCTAGAGTGGATTTGGAAAATGGGTATTATGAGCCCAAGACTCTACTATAAAGCTCACCCGTAGCAAAGGCTATTCTTTATTGCCTATTTACCCAAATGCTTCATCTTGTTAAGCATTTGTTAATATCTTGCATTGCCTAGAATATCATGAGATATGTCCATAAATGCCCTTTAGTATCATTATAAAATTACAACATTGTTATTGATCCTTTCTTTGATAAAACGTAATCTGAGTCATTATAAAATTACAACAACATCGAAAATAATTTTTTTTGGCTGCTTTAGCAGTTGATATCTTTGGTTATTTACTAGCATTATTCATTGAATCCTATACCATTGCTAATCACTAGTCTCACCCACCTTCACTTTATCATCTTCTACGCATGTGCTATCAAGCAAGAACGATAACTCAAAGTCACTTCCTCACAAGTAGCAACTACTTATATACGCACATCAACATGCTTGTTTAGCAAAGGAACACTCGTTTCCTTGTGTGACTAACAGTGGGCCACGCCCACCTTATCTTACTACGTTTCACCCGCACATATCCACATAAGTAGGTTCCTTCCATGCCCTTTATGGTTCATAGAGCCGGAGCTCAGCTCGGTTTCTATAGTGTGAAGTGAAACAGGCGATAACCATCACCTCGTGGACAAGACGCTTAACTATCGCACATCTTTGTTTTTACTCCCAAGCTGTTGTGGGTACCCATTTGCACCTGGGGTCAAGTGGGGGGAAATGTGTATAACACGTCTTTTCCAAGGAACACGGCATAGGACCTAGCATTGTCAGGATTCAAACCCAGGGCCGCACGGTTCCAAGTCTGGTTACGTAACCACAGGGTTACTACTGACAACATCACTGACCTCTAGGCATAGAACAGCAATATTTCATACTTTGTCTTTTTCACGTTTGACCCCTTTGGCTCTTGGTTTTATTTTGTTTGTTTATATTTTGAGATAAGGAAATTGTACATCTTAAACACACTTTTCTGTTTGTCCCCAAGTGACTTGGGGAAGATATCGAAGAATAATTTGATACTTTTATAAATGGCGATGATTAAGATCTGGGTCTTTGACGCACATTCTCAAATACAATTTACTAAGATTTTATTTTACATGAAAAAACTCAGGACATTTGATTTGATCTACCCACTTCCACAACTAAGGTGATCTCAGGGTTTTTGGTAGGATTTATCAATTTTGCCTGGACTGCGCTGTAAACAGGCAAGGGAGCACAGTCAGTCTCCGATGGGACGAGGTGTCTCCACCTACCCTGAGAGGTCACACCCTGCCTCCTAGACTACAGAGGCTCCAAAACCGGGAGAAGCTGTAATGGCCTCGGCCTTGATGAAGGAAAACTTCACTACAATTAAATGTTCAATTAAAAGGTTATGCAGACAAATTCACTGAAAACTGTTTCTTTATTGACCTTTCTATGATTCTATGTAAGATCTTACTATGGCTGCCATCATAATCTTTGGTGGGGATTTAATTTTAAGAGTTAGCCAAAGCAATAACATAAGAAATCATAACTTTTTCTCAAGCCTCACCATAGGCTTACCTTTATCCATTTATTGAAGTGAACTTTTTCTAACAGTCGTTTTATCCAGTAGCACATGCCTTCTAATCACCTATAAAATTCTCAATTTGTCAGTCAATTATCGAATAGGGATTATTATGCTTAAAAAAATCCTCCATGTAACAAAACATCATCATACAAAAAAATAGGAAGGAAAAAGTCTCATGAACCTTGTCACCTTCATCCTAAAACTCAACGACGACTTAAGTTTTTTCTGTAAACATTGTAATCTAAAAGTAAACGGTAAAAAAAGTCACACCTTCCTCTGGATGGGCGTTGGGATCCTGTAGCCTTCTCAAGACTCATTCAGAACACCGTGAGAAAGACCTGCAAGAAACGGGACACAGATATGATAAAGACTGGGAAATCAGCAAATCCCAAAATAATAATATGTTCATGGGAAAAACTACCCCATGTCTACTTTAAACTGAACAATACTGATTCATTTTATTCATACAGTATATAGTACTATAAATAAAGACATTGCCAAAAAACGAAAACACAAGGAAGACTACTACAACAAAAACTCAAGGTCTAGTCTATCTACAATCAGGGAATAAATGAAAAGACAAAGCATGATACCATTGAAAGCTGCCAACCCTTTAAAATAAAACAAACAGACTCTGACCGTGCAAAAAGATTCTATCCGAACAACGGCCTGTACTATTTCAGAAAACATTGATAATTTAACTTGAAATAACACCCTTAAAGTCCTAACAAAACAATCCGCCGATAGCAGGCTATTTTTGTGAAGTGCGATGGTAGTCTTGCAAACTTAGAATGGGCTCTCCAGACTTTCATCCCAATCTCTCTGAGTCTCTGCTGTTAACTTAGGGTTTCTTTAATAACAAACAGCTCTTAAGCAACATATATACAGCCTTTTCAAGGTGAAAACAAACTTACGGACGTAAAGCAAAAGAAAACCAACCTCCCCCACAAACGTACCAAATACGTTTACATACTAGTTGGCAGCTATGCATTGCAATCAGCGGTGAATGTCCAGATGGCACTCACCCCCACCACATCTAAAACTTTGAAACCATTTATTGTGAAATGTAATGAGGGCTTTTTTGTTTGTGTAATATAATTGATTTGATTTATCCACATCCACAACTAAGGCGATCTCGGCGTGATGAGGGCAGGTCACTCAGTGACACTCTTCTAAGCAATCAAATGGAACAGAAGCAGCGTTTGCTCACCCATAGACTGAAAACCTCCAGACTTCTTTTTATTTCTTTGGGTCATCAGCTTTCAAGGTCGCCATCTCATCCTTGGCCATTGCATCATCACCGTCATCCTCCCTCTGATTGGTCTCTGAGGAAACAGCATGGATAGGATGTTTATTAAAGAAAAAAAACAAACGACCAAACCCAATATAAAGTTTCCACACTTTCAATATTTACTACAAATTTTGTATCTAGACAACTTTGTTCTATTTGCTTCTAGGATTGAAATGAGTGAAGACAAACAGTGGGGCAAGGGAAATGACATTGTAAAGTCCCATCAAAAATACAAGGAAATGACAAATACAAGAAATGACATTATAATATTAAAGTTAGAACAAAGACGACAAACACAAGGAAATGACATTGAATAATATTAAACAGGAACAAAGACGAGAATACAAGGAAATATTGAATAATATTAAAGCCCCATAGGAACAAAGACGAGACAAATACAAGGAAATGACATTGAATAATATTAAAGTCCCATAGGAACAAAGACTAGACAAACACAAGGAAATGACATTGAATAATATTAAAGTCCCATAGGAACAAAGACTAGACAAACACAAGGAAATGACATTGAATAATATTAAAGTCCCATAGGAACAAAGACTAGACAAACACAAGGAAATGACATTGAATAATATTAAAGTCCCATAGGAACAAGGAAATGACATTACAAATTAAAGTCCCATGAACAAAGACGAGACAAATACAAGGAAATGACAAACGAGACAAATACAAGGAAATGACATTGAATAATATTAAAATAGGAACAAAGACGAGACAAATACAAGACAAACACAAGACGAGACAAACACAAGGAAATGACATTGAATAATATTAAAGTCCCATAGGAACCGAGACAAATACAAGGAACAAAGACAAGGAAAGACATTGAATAATATTAAAGTCCCATAGGAACAAAGACTAGACAAATACAAGGAAATGACATTGAATAATATTAAAGTCCCATAGGAACAAAGACAAGGAAAGACAAATTAAACAAGGAAACTGACAAATTGACATAATATTAAAGTCCCATAGGAACAAAGACAGACAAATACAAGGAAATGACATTGAATAATATCAAAGTCCAATAGGAACAAACCCAAATACCATAGGAACAAAACAAAGACAAATACTGAAATGACATTGAATAATATTAAAGTCCCATAGGAACAAAGACTAGACAAACACAAAGGAAATGACATTGAATAATATTAAAGTCCCATAGGAACAAAAGACTACAAGGAAAGACATTGAAAATATCAAAGTCCCATAGACAAATACAAGGAAATGACATTGATAATATTAGTCCCATAGAAACAAAGACTAGACAAACACAAGGAAATGAGTCCCATGAAATGAATGAATAATATTAAAGTCCCATAGGAACAAAGAAAAACCACAAGGAAATGACATTGAATAATATTAAGCAGGAACAAAGACGAGACAAATACAAGGAAATGACATTGAATAATATTAAAGTCCCATAGGAACAAAGACTAGACAAACACAAGGAAATGACATTGAATAATATTAAAGTCCCATAGGAACAAAAGACGAGACAAATACAAGGAAATGACATTATTAAAGTCCCATAGGAACAAAGACGAGACAAACACAAGGAAATGACATTGAATAATATTAAAGTCCCATAGGAACAAAGACGAGACAAATACAAGGAAATGACATTGAATAATATTAAAGTCCCATAGGAACAAAGACTAGACAAACACAAGGAAATGACATTGAATAATATTAAAGTCCCATAGGAACAAAGACAGACAAATACAAGGAAATGACATTGAATAATATTAAAGTCCCATAGGAACAAAGATAAGACAAACACAAGGAAATGACATTGAATAATATTAAAGTCCCATGGGAACAAAGACGAAACAAATACAAGGAAATGACATTGAATAATATCAAAGTCCTAGACAAATACAAAAGGAAATGACATTGAATAATATCAAAGTCCAATAGGAACAAAAGACTAGACAAATACAAGGAAATGACATTGAATAATATCAAAGTCCCATAGAAACAAAGACTAGACAAACACAAGGAAATGACATTGAATAATATAAAGGAACAAAGACTAGACAAACACAAGGAAATGACATTGAATAATATTAAAGTCCCATAGGAACAAAGACTAGAAACAAATACAAAGGAAATGACATTGAATAATATCAAAGTCCCATAGGAACAAAGACTAGACAAATACAAGGAAATGACATTGAATAATATCAAAGTCCCATAGAAACAAAGGACAAAACAAAGGAAATGACATTGAATAATATTAAAGTCCCATAGGAACAAAGATAGACAAATACAAGGAAATGACATTGAATAATATTAAAGTCCCATAGGAACAAAGACTAGACAAACACAAGGAAATGACATTGAATAATATTAAAGTCCCATAGGAACAAAGACTAGACAAATAAGGAAATGACATTGAATAATATTAAAGTCCCATAGGAACAAAGACTAGACAAATACAAGGAAATGACATTGAATAATATCAAAGTCCCATAGGAACAAAGAACAAGGAAATGACAAATAATATTAAAGTAGGAACCGAGACAAATCAAATACAAGGAAATGACATTGAATAATATGAAAGTCCCATAGGAACAAAGACGAGACAAATACAGGAAATGACATTGAATAATAAAAGTTAGGAACAAAGACTAGACAAATACAAGGAAATGACATTGAATAATATTGAAACAAAGAGAGACAAATACAAGGAAATGACATTGAATAATATTAAAGTCCCATAGGAACAAAGACTAGACAAATACAAGGAAATGACATTGAATAATATTAAAGTCCCATAGACAAAACAAAGACTAGGAACAAAGACTAGAATACAAGGAAATGACATTTAACAAGGAAATGACATTGAATAATAAAGTCCCATAGGAACAAAGACGAGACAAACACAAGGAAATGACATTGAATAATATTAAAGTCCCATAGGAACAAAGACGAGACAAAACAAGGAAATGACATTGAATAAAAAATCCCTAGAAACAAAGACCACATAGGGGTTAAAGTACCTGCGACTTCTACGTAGTTAGCTCAGTTGGTAACACACTTTCTTACTTATCACGGCAAGGCGATGGGTGCCGAAGCAGAGATTGCGGGTTCCATCCCTATGATGGCCAGGATTTTTTTCGTTCTATTCCTTGTATTTTTGTCTCATCTTTGTTTCTATAGGGCTTTAATACTATTCAATGTCACTTTCTATGATTTTTGTACTAAAGCTGTGTGTTGTCACAAAATTAGACTCCTATAGACCTAAAGGGACAGTCAGGGTTTGGCAAACTTGGTGAATTCAATTTAATAAGGAAATCTAATAGTGAGTCTCAATCTCTGTTTGCTTAATACAAGAGAGAGATATCTTAATAAACTGATTTATAAGTAAAGTAAAATATAGTATTGTAATACTAGGTGACCATTGAAACATTGAACCCAAATAAATATCAATAAAATTGTAAAAGATGTAGATCAGATACAAATCAGTAATTTTACAACATGAGGCCAATATCATCCAAATTGATTGTGTTAAATTTTAATCAAGTATTTGCATTCACCTCGAAACTACAACATTTGTCTACATCTCTTTCTAGAAGTTGATGCACTCTCTAAGACGTAGAATGAAATCGTCAATCACATTCCTGCACGGCTCTTTTGGGATGGCTCTTAGATATCTTGTGACAGTGTAGTTTCTCAAATCATTTTTTTACGTGATTCAAAATTGTGTTATATTTACTTCTCATTAAATTGTACTCACTGGCAAAAAATAAAAGATACCTCAGGATGAAACTCCTCCCGGAAGCGGGGTGGTGGGTTCAGGAATAGTGTGTACTACTATCTATGAATAATCCCTCTTGGGTTTCAGCCAATCTAATAATCAATTAGTAATACTTAGTTAACTTTGTATTATTATTGTAACTATCATTATTAGGATAAGGGCTTGGTGAAGAGATGGGAAGATTCCCCATGCCATATTTGGGCACTTGGTGTGATTTTATCGGATGAGCTGCCAGAGGGACAGGTTGAGGTGGAGGGCCTTAGCGGCATAAATTAAAGTGGGTCACATTTGTACTCAAAGATGGTATTGGCTTAGATCTAGATCTACAAGTTAGAGGTGAGATGGATGAAATATTATTATATTATATCCCAATCCCTTTCCCTGAACCACCTACCCCCACACCATGGTGGGGCGCCGGGGGTGTTCAGGGTAATAGTAAAGTATTGTAGATAGATTTCTTCCATCTCACCTCTAAATATAGACCTAAACCGATCCTGATGACGAGTACAAATTTAAGCCATTTTAAGTTACGCTTCTAAACCATAAAATTACTGACTTTACTTTACACTTCATTTTTACTTAAAGGTAAAGTTTAGCCAGGGACCGCAAGTGATTTGAATATTTTTTTCTCCTCTCTCTGAGTGCGCCTGACTTGAAACTCCTTTATATAACAAGATTTGTTCATATTTTATATACATACATGACACTTTTGATGTCTAAAACTAAAAACTTACATTCACGAATGGATTTTCGTCTGGCAAAGAATCCCCTCCAACTTTCGCTTCTTGCCTTTTCCTTTGGTTGCCGTCTCATCATTTTTGTCAGATTTTCTCTGTTGCTTTTCCACCTTTCTCGCTTTCCATTTGCGTTTCCCCATCTTTATATACCTCGTATACACTTATGGTTAATTGAGTAGACGTTGAGATTGTCAATACATTCAGAATTATAATGGAATTACGATACTAGATCTAGATTCTAAATACATTTTATAAAGCAACACAGGACAGATCTTTCCCGTTGGCCTAACTTCACGTGGTGTTTATAAACAGTGGCACATTGCAGTTGCAACAGTCGAGTCAGTTTAGTTTGAAACACTCGTGAAAATTATAAGTTTTGTGTTTTTTTCGTCACTAAAATGTATCGCTGATCATAAAAGTAAACAGCAGAGATACTATGGCAAAGTAGACATCGCTTAGTTCCCTATCTTGATATTTTCTTTGTGTTCACTTCGTCTCAAATTTCTATGTGTTATAGAAATAGTGAATACATCCCTGAAGAACAAGAGACAAGACATATATATATTTGCGGACTTTACGACATTGGATTTCCATCCAGTGAGAATAGGCTCCCAAACCGCTAATAGACAATGCTCCAGTTTTATCACCACGTTTGTGTATTACCTGTGCTTGTTTAAGACATATCTTTTCAGCTTGTTATTAATAATCTCCTACAAGAATTTACATTGGTGTGAATATAAAGTATACACACATTTTTTTTCTACACTCTTTTCTCTCTTTCTCATTTCGACTTACTGTAATTCTCCTATTTCCCTGATTTACTCATTCAGCTCCCATTCTTTGATCTCTTTTCCGAGCTGTCTCTTCTTCTTCTTCATTATAACTGGCCAACTCAATTCTTCGATTTACTGTCTCTCCTCTTTTCTGGGTTAATATATTCAACTCCCAGGCTGTGATCTCCTTTCTGGGCTTTCTCTTCGTTTTCTTTCTTATCATCCAATGTCGTACTGTGTTTGGTGGTTGTATAAGTGTATAGTCATAACTATTGTATAAGTGTATAGTCATAACTATTGTATAGCGTATATAGTCATAACTATTGTATAAGTGTATAGTCATAACTATTGTATAAGTATGTAGTCATAACTATTGTATAAGTGTATAGTCATAACTATTGTATACGTATGTAGTCATAACTATTGTATACGTGTGTAGTCATAACTATTGTATAAGTGTATAGTCATAACTATTGTATACGTATGTAGTCATAACTATTGTATAAGTGTATAGTCATAACTATTGTATAAGTGTATAGTCATAACTATTGTATAAGTGTATAGTCATAACTATTGTATAAGTGTATAGTCATAACTATTGTATAAGTATGTAGTCATAACTATTGTATAAGTGTATAGTCATAACTATTGTATAAGTATAGTAAGTCATAACTATTGTATAAGTGTATAGTCATAACTATTGTATAAGTAGAAGTATAGTCATAACTATTGTATAAGTATGTAGTCATAACTATTGTATAAGTATATAGTCATAACTATTGTATAAGTGTATAGTCATAACTATTAGTATAAGTATGTAGTCATAACTATTGTATAAGTGTGTAGTCATAACTATTGTATAAGTGTATAGTCATAACTATTGTATAAGTGTATAGTCATAACTATTGTATAAGTGTATAGTCATAACTATTGTATAAGTGTATAGTCATAACTATTGTATACGTGTATAGTCATAACTATTGTATAAGTATGTAGTCATAACTGTTAGTATAACTTATTGTGTGTAGTCATAACTATTGTATAAGTGTATAGTCATAACTATTGTATAAGTATGTAGTCATAACTATTGTATAAGTGTATAGTCATAACTATTGTATAAGTATATAGTCATAACTATTGTAGTGTATAGTCATAACTATTGTATAAGTATGTAGTCATAACTATTGTATAAGTGTATAGTCATAACTATTGTATAAGTATGTAGTCATAACTATTGTATAAGTGTAGTCATAACTATTGTATAAGTGTATAGTCATAACTATTAGTCATAAAGTATAAGTGTAGTCATAACTATTGTATAAGTGTATAGTCATAACTATTGTATAAGTATATAGTCATAACTATTGTATAAGTGTATAGTCATAACTATTGTATAAGTGTATAGTCATAACTATTGTATAAGTGTGTAGTCATAACTATTGTATAAGTGTATAGTCATAACTATTGTATAAGTGTATAGTCATAACTATTGTATAAGTATGAAGTAATAACTATTGTATACGTGTATAGTCATAACTATTGTATAACGTATTGTATAAGTAATCATAACTATTGTATATAGAAGTATAGTCATAACTATTGTATAAGTGTATAGTCATAACTATTGTATAAGTATGTAGTCATAACTATTGTATAAGTGTATAGTCATAACTATTGTATAAGTGTATAGTCATAACTATTGTATAAGTGTATAGTCATAACTATTGTATAAGTGTATAGTCATAACTATTGTATCAGAGACGGACGGTGGCGAGGGCTTATTTTTACTTACAGACGGCGATGGCACTCGTGACCTCTCTTTTTTTATCGCCTGATTCCGATAGGACCAGGTATTAATAATCAACCTATATTGTAGACGTGGACCAGCGGGGTTGGGTTTACTTGGAGGGAGGAGGGAGAGAGAGATACAGACAGACAGACAGACAGATAGGCAAACAGACAGACAAACAGACTGACAGACAGACAGAGAGATAGAGACACAGAGAGAGACAGACAGAAAGACAGACAAACAAAGACAGAGACATAGAGAGACAGAGACAGAGACAGAGAGACAGAGGCAGAGAGACAGACACGAAGACAGACAGACAGAGACACACAGACAGACAGACAGACAACCATACAGACAAACAGAAATAGAGGCAGAGAGAAAACACACACACACACACACACACACACACACACACTTCTGCACTAGTTCATAGAGATGAGTAGAAAATCGTGACGGGCATGGAAGCTGGTTAAGGAGTCACAGATGGCATCTCAACAGAGGCCAAATGTTTTAAAAACTTCAGTCAAAAGAAATGTCTTGAGGTCATGCTATTTATTTACTGATATATTTAAACTTATCTGTTTATTTATCTATTTATTTATTTATTTTAATTTTTAAAAATTAATTTATTCCTTCACTTGTTGTTTTGAACGTGGCTCTGGCATCAGTAATCTAATCGGGGTGTGTATGTTAACTATACACGTCCATAGAACGTTGTAGAATAACATTTTTATAATGTGTTATTCCTCAGACTAGGACAAACGATTTTTGAAACTTTCTACTAGTATTGTTCTCCACACAAACACCGTTTCTCGTTCCTTATCAAGCAAAGCATTCGTTGTGCCAATTGAAGGGATCATTTCAAAAATTGCGCCTGTGTCGACTTTCATGAAAAACGAGACAGAGAGATAATCCAAGAGAATACATATAATATAAAAAGAATTTATGCTTCCAGAAAAGTAAGAAAGTGATATGCTGAAGAAGCCATCTGTACCCATGGACCACCTTTTCATCGTCCGTCTCAGATGGGACTAGGTGTCAAACCATCTACCTGGACCAAGGGGTGGGGGTGGTGGGGGGGGGGGGGGTGGTGGAGGTGGACTAGATTTTATTCGAAAAATTCGTGAAAAAATATCAACCATTGGCGTCGTTTGAACCCACGAACTTTGGCTTGAGATACCGACATCTTACCTCTGGGCTACCGACTCCCATTATAACGGGCAAGAATATTCGGGGCGGCAATTTCCCATCATAACAGGTAGAAGTAATCGGGGCGGCAATTTCCCATCATAACGGGTAGAAATAATCGGGGTGACGATATCCCATTATAACAGGTAGAAGTATTCGGGGTGACGATATCCCATCATAATAAGTAGGAGTATCCGGTGTGTCAATTTCCCATTATAACAGGTAAGAGTATCCGGTGTGTCAATTTCCCATTATAACAGGTAAGAGTATCCGGTGTGTCAATTTCCCATTATAACAGGTAAGAGTATCCGGTGTGTCAATTTCCCATTATAACGGTGTGTCAATTTCCCATTATAACAGGTAAGAGTATCCGGTGTGTCAATTTCCCATTATAACAGGTAGGGTAACAGGAGTGTCCGATGTGTCAATTTCCAATTATACCAGGTAAGAGTATTCGGGGGGGGGGGGAATTTCCCATTATAACAGGTAAGAGTATTCAGTGTGTCAATTTCCCACCATAACAAGTAGAAGTATTCGGGGTGTCAATTTCCCACCATAACAAGTAGGAGTATTCGGGGTGGCAATTTCCCACCATAACAAGTAGAAGTATTCGGGGTGTCAATTTCCCACCATAACAAGTAGAAGTATTCGGGGTGTCAATTTCCCACCATAACAAGTAGGAGTATTCGGGGTGTCAATTTCCCACCATAACAAGTAGGAGTATTCGGGGTGTCAATTTCCCACCATAACAAGTAGGAGTATTCGGGGTGGCAGTGAACACCATAACAAGTAGGAGTATTGGGGTGGCAGTGAACACCATAACAAGTAGGAGTATTCGGGGATGGCAGTGAACACCATAACAAGTAGGAGTATTCGGGGTGGCAGTGAACACCATAACAAGTAGGAGTATTCGGGGTGGCAGTGAACACCAATCTGCCGTGTCTGTTACGAGCGTCGTGGTGTACACGTGTTATTGTTTTTGTTGCGTCATCGTCACAGCCACCATTCGATTCGATGCTTAAAAGAACGTTCCATTTTTATTTCGCTGAGGTTTTGTTTGTTTAAATTCGCTCCCTTTGTTACACACATACACTTCTTAAGTTTGCACATATCACACGTAAGCGTTGTTGTAATAACTATGCGTTTTTGCTTTTGTCTATCTGTTTTTACACTGCTGGGCTATGTGCGTTGATCCGGCGAGGTGTTTAGGCGGTCGTTTATAACCTGTTTTATGTCTACTTATCGTGACTTTCCGCCTTAATTGTCACGATTGATATGTTTATATTTAACTTGTACGATTTTATGTTGTCTTACGTCAGATTATGTCCTCTTATCTCTACCACTAGGTGGGTTATGGTAGGATTTTAAATTTTCCCCGGACTGCCCTGTAAACAGCCAAGGGATCTTTAATGTGCACAGAGTGCTGTGCTTTGCACACGGGATCTCATTTTTATCTTCTGTCTCCGATGGGACTAGGTGTTTTTTTTCGCTTACCTTGACCAAGGGGAGGGAGGAAGAGGGGGGTTTGCCAACCGTCGGCGGGGCTCGAACCCACTTCCTTTTGACACCTTGCCTCTTCGACTACCGAGTCCCCGGTCTTGTCAAACCACAGAAGTTGACTACAGCGTTGGTTGGCATCAATGACGGGAGTTAGCATTCATCACCACTAGTCTCCAAACCGTGGGTCAGACAGTCAGAGTCGATTAAAACGACGCGAAGCCTTGTATTCGTTGGCATCCGGTAATAGCTGGAGTAGCGCCCAGGTCTACATGATAGGCATATGATGATAGTCTCAAGCCTTCTATTGTTGGTATCCGGTAATAGCTGGAGTAGCGCCCAGGTCTACAGGAAAGGTCTAGGATGATAGTCTCAAGCCTTCTATTCGTTGGTATCGGGTAACGGCTGGAGTAGCGCCCAGGTCTACATGAAAGGTCTAGGATGATAGTCTCAAGCCTTGTATTCGTTGGTATCCGGTAATATGAGTAGCGCCCAGGTACAGGAAAGATCTAGGATGATAGTCTCAAGCCTTGTATTCGTTGGTATCCGGTAATAGCTGGAGTAGCGCTCAGGTCTACATGATAGGCATATGATGATAGTCTCAAGCCTTCTATTCGTTGGCATCCGGTAATAGCTGGAGTAGCCCAGGTCCAGGAAAGGTCTAGGATGATAGTCTCAAGCCTTCTATTCGTTGGTATCGGGTAATGGCTGGAGTAGCGCCCAGTTCTACATGATAGGCATAATGATAGTCTCAAGCCTTCTATTCGTTGGTATCGGGTAATGGCTGGAGTAGCGCTATTCAGTTCTACATGATAGGCATAATGATGATAGTCTCAAGCCTTCTATTGCTGGTATCCGGTAATAGCTGGAGTAGCGCCTAGGTCTACAGGAAAGGTCTAGGATGATAGTCTCAAGCCTTCTATTCGTTGGTATCGGGTAATGGCTGGAGTAGCGCCCAGTTCTACATGATAGGCATAATGATGATAGTCTCAAGCCTTCTATTCGTTGGTATCGGGTAATGGCTGGAGTAGCGCCCAGGTCTACAGGAAAGGTCTAGGATGATAGTCTCAAGCCTTCTATTCGTTGGTATCGGGTAATGGCTGGAGTAGCGCCCAGTTCTACATGATAGGCATATGATGATAGTCTCAAGCCTTCTATTCGTTGGTATCGGGTAATGGCTGGAGTAGCGCCCAGGTCTACATGATAGGCATATGATGATAGTCTCAAGCCTTCTATTCGTTGGTATCGGGTAATGGCTGGAGTAGCGCCCAGGTCTACAGGAAAGGTCTAGGATGATAGTCTCAAGCCTTCTATTCGTTGGTATCGGGTAATGGCTGGAATAGCGCCCAGTTCTACATGATAGGCATATGATGATAGTCTCAAGCCTTCTATTCGTTGGTATCGGGTAATGGCTGGAGTAGCGCCCAGGTCTACATGATAGGCATATGATGATAGTCTCAAGCCTTCTATTCGTTGGTATCGGGTAATGGCTGGAGTAGCGAGTCTAC
>JAXRKP010000485.1:237500-245000 GCA_037039925.1 Doris montereyensis
TGTCTGTCTCTCTCTCTCTCTCTCTCTCTCTCTCTCTCTCTCTCTCTCTCTCTCTCTCTCTCTCTCTCTCTCTTTCTGTCTGTCTCTGTCTGTGTCTGTCATAATAACATCATCTATCCCCAAGCACTGTCACCTGTACAATTCCCGCTATAATACCCATCAACATTAACATTATCATAATCATTATTGTAATATTGCATCATCATCATCATCATCATCATCATCATCATCATCATCATCATCATCATCATCAATGGCCACGGTTTATGTTGTTCGATTACATAGTGTGTTACTGTGCAGACATTTCTTGTATTCCCGAAATCAGTTTCCATCTTTTTTGGTTCTCCTGAAATAACCGGTTTCTAATTTCATCTATATAAAACATTTATTTAACATTATTCGTGTACAAGTGCAGACTCACCGACTGTACATGTAGGCCATATTGTCCTTCTCATCCCGGGGGATAACTTCATCTTTCTCATCTGGGTACTCATTGACGTCTATCATCATCATCATCATCATCATCATCATCAGAATAGATGTTGTTGCGATTATCATAGTGAGGCTTTAGATTTGTTCTCACACAGAGACACTGAATGACGTAACCGGTTTTCTAATTTCATCTTTCAATTGTTTATTTTGAACATACTTTTCAATGTGTAAAGATAAAGATAAAGATATAAGATGAATTTATATTCCGTACTACTGTACCGACTGTACATCAGGTATTCTTCAGCAGGCCAATTCAAGTCCTTCTCAAAGTTAGTACACACAATTCCACCTGTACTCATTGCCAGTCCAGAAAGTTGAAGTACCTAGAATACAATGACAGAAAAAACAAAACAAGATTCCACCTGTGCCAGCCAGGTCTGGTCCATTGCGGTAACAAGGATATTTTGTCTGGTCCATTGCGGTAACAATGATATTATGCCTGGTCCATTGCGGTAACAATGATATTATGCCTTCCGTGCGGTAACAATGATATTTTGTCAGGTCCATTGCGGTAACAATGATATTTGTCAGGTCCATTGCGGTAACAATGATATTTTGTCAGGTCCATTGCGGTAACAATTATATTATGCCTGGTCCATTGCGGTAACAAGGATATTGTGTCTGGTCCATTGCGGTAACAATTATATTATGCCTGGTCCATTGCGGTAACAATGACATTATGCCTGGTCCATTGCGGTAACAATGATATTATGTCTGGTCCATTGCGGTAACAATGATATTATGCCTGGTCTATTGCGGTAACAATGATATTATGCCTGGTCCATTGCTGGTAACAATGATATTATGCCTGGTCCATTGCGGTAACAATGATATTATGCCTGGTCCATTGCGGTAACAAGGATATTGTGTCTGGTCCATTGCGGTAACAATTATATTATGCCTGGTCCATTGCAGTAACAAGGATGTTATGCCTGGTCCATTGCGGTAACAATTATATTATGCCTGGTCCATTGCGGTAACAATGATATTATGTATCTCCTTTGCAAATAACGGGAAAAATGCAATGGTGATATTGATGACATTTTCGCACCATTACAAAATCTTGTCTTCATGTCCTAAAATGTGAAGTCCTTTTTAAACGTCTTCCTCAGCGGGTGTAACGTGTGTCAATGAATGAATGAATGAATGAATGAATGAATGAATGAATGAATGAATAAGTAGTGCTTTGAGACCCACAGATTGGGTCTGTATGTCCATTTTTATACTCCTTACGGAAACTCGCTCAAAATTAAGGTCTGGATTCTAACATCTGTTTGATGTATATATTATTAACTAATCTTATCAGAAAAGAAGGCTCGACTAGGCTCTCACACAGAGACATACTCCCATCTTCAATTTGTCACTTACACTACTGTAGCACTAATTGAGTATGAACATTGTCTAACAAAGTGTCAGCAAGTTAAGTTCAGCAATGGCGGTGGGGATTTCAGAAACAGATGTACAATAGTTATACGATGAAATAAAAATTGGATTTACAGTTTAGGGTCCTAAATACAAAAACATGTGCTGAGTTGTTGTTGTTGTTGTTATAATTGCTGAGTTGCTGTTGTTGTTGTAATGCTGAGTTGTTGTTGTTGTTGTTATAATTGCTGTTTTGTTTGTTGATCATCCATTACACCAGTTTTTCTGATCATGTATGCGATATTTATTTGTTTTGAAAGAAAGGTTCCTCACAATTAGATGCCATATCATGTATCCAAAATCTGTTTTCAAACTGTAACAAAATTAACGAAACGGTCAACCCATCCTTCCCCTTCTTGTCCATTCCTCTCTCTCTCTCTCCCTCTCTCTCTCTCTCTCTCTCTCTCTCTCTCTCTCTGTCTCTCTCTCTCTCTCTCCCTCCCTCCCTCCTCCCTCCCTCCCTCCCTCCCTCCCTCCCTCCTCCCCCTCCCTCCCTCCCTCCTCTCTCTCTTTCTCTCTGTCTGTCTGTCTGTCTGTCTGTCTGTCTGTCTGTCTGTCTGTCTGTCTGTCTCTCTCTCTCTCTCTCTCTCTCTCTCTCTCTCTCTCTCTCTCTTTTCTCTCTCTCTCTCTCTCTCTCTCTCTCTCTCTCTCTCTCTCTCTCTACAGGTTTTCTGGCTACTGCTGAAAGTGTTTGCCCTAGCAATCTGCCAGGGAACACACACAGTGCTGTGTTGGGAGACTACTGCTACACATTTTTCACAAAAATGAAGTTTGATGCAGCAGAGAAAGTATGCCAGAGTTATAATGGCGATTTGGCAAGCGTTCATTCTCTGGCGGTAAATGACTTCCTGGCGTATAATCTGATGAAAAAATCGCTAATTTCCAAGGCTTTGCATGGATCGGCTTGAATGACAAAAATACTGAAAATACATATGAGTGGTTGGATAAATCGAAATTGAATTACCTAAACTTTGGTAAAAACGAAGGTAACAAGCAAGGTGTCTTGCACTTTTTCGAAGACTGCATCGTTCTGAGTTCAGTAGACGGCAAATGGCACGATTTAGGTGTAATCTTGTACTTTTTGGATTCTTAAATGCGAAAGAGAACTTCATTTGTGAGTTTCCCATCCCGTCTACCACCACCGAGGCTGCGACCACAAAGGAGGCTGCGACCACAGAGGGAGGCTGCGACCACAGAGGAGGCTGCGACCACAGGAGGAGGCTGCGACCACAGAGGCTGCGACCACAGATGAGGCTGCGACCACAGATGATGAGGCTGCGACCACAGATGAGGCTGCAACCACAGATGAGGCTGCGACCACAGATGAGGCTGCGACCACAGATGATGCAGCAACCACAGATGAGGCTGCGACCACAGATGAGGCTGCGACCACAGATGATGCAGCAACCACAGATGAGGCTGCGACCACAGTGGACGCTATTGAGCAAACAACGACGACGGATTTTTAATAAAACTAATATACACGAATAACACCAGTGCTAATCAGATAATCTTCACTAAATAAAAAGAAAAATGTGAATACTTTGCATCCATCTTGTCTTCATTATCACACCATAAGACTACGGGCGTTGGTTATGGTTGATGTTTCACATTTGCCTTCAAACAATAACATTCATTTAATAATTATTAATAGATATCTACACAAGTTCAATCCAACAAATAATATGTGATTGACTGATTGAAATGTTCCCCATTCACAATATGCGGTGAGGTGATCTCATGGTGTAGACAGAGGAAACAACAAGCCCATTCTACTTTCCGGTATATGGTTTTAGACGCCTGAACTGATCTTTCTCCAGGCTGCCCTGTCGTGACATTTTCTGTTTCCTTCCATGAAAGTTACATTTCTTTGCGTCAATACCTCTTTTATATCTTCTTCCCACTTTCTCAGAAGTCTGCCTGTTGATCTTTTACCTTGAGTTTTAACACTGTATACTGCTTTGTCATTCACTTGATCCATCTATTGTTGTGTTTCTGGTTTTGTCTCTTTTAGTTTTCCCTGATTTTGCTCTTTTAGTTTTCCTACTATATTTCATTTCAGCTGCCTGCACTCTACTGTATTCTCTACTGTCTAAGGTCCAGGTTTCAATGCCATAGAGAGAGTAGGACAATAAACTGTATTGTATACTGCCATTTTGGTTTTTGTTGACAATTCTTGCTTACCTACAAATGCCTTTTCCAGATGGTTATATATTGCACTTGCCTTTTGGATTCTCTGGCTGATTTCTTCTCTTAGCTTTTCCTCTGAGTTAATCATTACTCCTAGATAATTGTAGCTTTGAACTTGTTCTAAATTCTCCCTGCCTAATTAAACATTTTATGTTTTAGCTTTCCTAGTTACAAGCATTGTTTTGGTTTTCTTTGCATTTACTCTCATTCCTCTTTTATTTAGTTCATTGTTCATAATGTTGATATTCGACTGAATGTCCTTTCTGATTTTCCAAACAGAACTAAATCATCGGAAAATGAAAGCATTGATACATTGACTAGTTTGAGCTTCCACATACCTGCATTCATTTTCTTCATTTTTGAGGATGCCTTTGCGACCGAATCCATAAATGTGATAAACAAAAGAGGACTTAGGTCACAACCCTGTCTTTATCCTATATCTACATGAAATTCTTCAGATACATTTCCAGATACTCTCACTGCACATGTTGGTTTATTGTAAAAACTTTTAATGGCTTCTATCAAATTTTGCTCTACGTTATGTCCTTTTAAGAAATGCCATAGTTCGTCCCTTCTTACAGTGTCACGGTGTCAAATGCCTTTTCTAAGTCAATAAAACACAGGTGCAAGTCAATGTTTCTCTCAAGGAATTTTTCTATTATTTGTCTAATTGTAAATATGTGGTCTTGTACACTTCCTCCTGGTCTAAATCCACTCTGATGTTCTTCAATCTGATCCTCTACTCTTTTCCTTAGTCTCAGTTCCAGTATCCTGGCATACATTTTCCTGGAACGCTAAGTAGTGATATCCCTCTATAGTTTGAGCATTCCATAGTTGATCCTTTCTTATGTATTGGTACTACCGTTTCCTTTTTCCTGTCGTCTGGCACCTGTTTGGACTTCCATGCTTGTTGACATATTGCATGTAGTAGTTTGTCTGCCTCTCTCACTTGGTTTTTAATCATTTCTGGATAAACTTGATCTGCTCCTGGGGATTTTCCCAATTTCACTTTTCTTATAGCTGTTAGAATTTCTTCCATTGATATACCTACATCTTCAGATGTCTCCTCTGGATTACTTGTTACTCTTACTAATTGATCTTTACTCCTTGTTTCATATGTTCTGGAGGGATTATGTAATTGGTGAAAATGTTTTCTCAATGTTTCCATGCTTTCACTGCCTTCTCTTAATTTGTCGTATTGGGCATGCTATGGTCTTTCTCGTGCTCTTCATTGCTCCCCAGAACAGCTTTTGATTTCCTTGATAGCTTTCTTGAAGTCTTTGCCCAAACTCTTCCCATTGTTCTTGTTTTGCTTTCCTCACTTTCTCTATAGCGATTGTTCTTCTATTCACGTAATTTATCCTATCCTCTGGTCTCTTTGTTTGCAAGTATTTCTTTCAGGCATCCTTCTTTTCTTTGATCTTAGTCTTGACATTTTCATTCCACCATGCTGTTCTTTTCCTTTATCTCCTACCACAGACCTCTTCAGTACAACTGAGGAGTGTTTCTTTATAAATCTGCCACTTTTCTTCTATCGTGCTATCATTCAGATCCATCTGTCTTTCACTGATACATCTTTTTATCCTAGATTGATCTACCTGTTTTACTATTGGTTTATTTAGTTCCCCTATTTTGAGTTTAGTAGCTTTCTTCTCTTTCCTTTTATGTTTGTTTTCCTCAGTCAGTAATCTCATTTTGGCAATCACTAAGTGATGATCACTAAATATTTCTGTTCCTCTGTTTACTCTTGCATCCAATGTACTGTAAAAAAGGAACAGCTAACTATTATGTAGTCTATCATTGACTTTTTACACCTTTCTTCATTTACTTTGGTATATTTGTGGATATCTTTATGAGGAAAAAAGGTGTTGGCTATTTTCATGTTATTCTTTAGGCAAAAATCTATAAGTCTCTTTCCATTTGGAGAAGTTGTTGTCTCTCCTTCTTTACCTATTACTCCTCCTGATGTTTCTACATTGTTACCTATTCTAGCGTTTAAATCTCCTAAAAACATTAGTTCCTTTTTGGATTTAAGATTATCTGCAGCTATTTGTAAATCATTTTCGAAGATATCTTTTTCTTCATTAGTTGCGTCTTCGTTTGGTCCATAAGCTATTAATAATTTAATTTCTCGTCCTTTTTTTAATATTTACCTTGAATAGCCGTGGGCTTATAAATTTCCAACTTTCTAGTAGCTTTTCATGCCTTTTATGCACTAGGAGGCCTACTCCTCCTCTAGCTCTATTTTGACATCTACTCCTGAGAAGATTAAAATATGATTCGGTCCTACATTTTCTATTCCTTGTCCTTTTTTCTTTGTTTCTGTAATGGCCAAAATGTCTACTTTGAATTTTCCATTTCTTCAACTAATTCTAACTCTTTTCCATTTATTGCACTAACGTTCTGTGCGTGTTCGTTTCCAAGTTCGTCTTCCAAAGATCAAGCCGGTTATATTTCTTTAGTTCTCTGAATCTGGTTGTTTTGGATAAGCAGGGGATTAGCCCACTGTACCCTAGGTAGATGGTGGGGCTGCCACCTTGAGGCCCCCTACCAGGCCTTGTTATTTTCTGTCAGGGTTAACTCCCTTAGCCTTTAGTCATTCAAGACCAGCCTGGAAGGCAGCAGGTTGTTTTTTTCTGTCAGGGTTAATTCCCTTAGCCTTTGGCCATTCAAGACAGGCCTGCAAGGCAGCAGGTTGTTTTATGTCAGGGTTAACTCCCTTAGCCTTTGGTCGTCCAAGACCCGCCTGCAAGCAGCAGGAGACTCGTAAAAAATTGAATCCCTTCCTCGGTCACGAGCATAGGGGTAAGTAAAGTTGTAAAGGACACTGCTATTAAAAAAATTTGAATCCCTTCCTCGGTTACGAGCATAGGGAGTAAGTAAAGTTGTAAGGACACTGCTATTAAAAAAAATTGATGGGTAGTAGAGTTATAAAGAACACTGCTATTAAAAAAAAAATTGATGGGTAAGTAAAGTTGTAAAGGACACTGCTATTAAAAAAAAATTGATGGGTAAGTAGAGTTATAAAGAACACTGCTATTTAAAAAAAAAAATTGATGAGTAAGTAAAGTTATAAAGAACACTGCTATTTAAAAATTGAATCCTTCCCTCGGTCACGAGCATTGGGGAAAGTAAGTTCCTTCAAGGTCGTTAAGGCATATATAGAGCCGGGCTTATACCAGTTTCTATAGCGTGGAACAGGAGACGATAATCACCTCCTGGCCAGGACGCTAGTCTGACGCATGTTTTTACTCCCAAGCCAGTGCTAGTATTTGTATCCATTTTGCACCTGGGTAGCGTGGGCATTTTGCGTGTTAAGCGTCTTTCCCAAAGAGACACAACGGCGGATCCTGAGACTTGCTAGGATTCGAACTCCAAACCTTATGATCCCCAGTC
>JAXRKP010000485.1:250000-255000 GCA_037039925.1 Doris montereyensis
CCTAATTAGCGTGAACAGACTTTAATTTAATTTTTGTTTACATTTGATTTTTTTACCCACATCCACAACTAAGGCAACCTGAGGGTGGGTAAGGAAGCTTTTGACGTGCGCAGAGCGTTGTGATCTGCACACGGGACCTCCTCCTCCTCCTGCTGTTCAAGAAATTGTCAACCGTTGTTGGCACGGCTCGAACCCGAACAACCTGTTGGTGTTGACACGCCGACACCTTACCTCTGGACCACTACGTAGTCCCCGCCAGAGTAGCCAGAGAAATCGTCGTCATCTTTTGTAACTGCTCATCCGTGACCATCGCATCGCTAGCGGTGTTTTTCGGCCTGGTCTGCTGTGCTTCCAACGACGGTAGCCTTGAGGAAACTCGTTATCGAGGCTTTCTTCTTTACAGTCTGTTGCAGTTTGTTGTTCATCTTGTATGCCGAGTAAGCATCGTTGAGAAAGATGACGTACACGTTGTTGACGAAGAGCACGAGAATAATGAGAATACAGATGGTGTACAGGCGGCCGAAGATGTATCGTTTCTCCGTCAAGTGTTCAAAGATAGGAATGGGTTTGATGAACACCTGCAAGTTTTGAGCAAAGCTCAGTGTGAGCGTAAAGTACTCATACAGTCTGTAACAAGATAAGATGAGATAGACAAATAAATAGGCGTATATATGTATATATATGTATATATATATATATATATATATATATATATATATATATATATATATATATATATATACATATACATATACGTATATAAATACATAGAGCTGCATACATACATGTTTACATACATAGAGCTACACGCGTGAAAGCTATATACATGCATACATATATACATACATACATACATACATACATACATACATACATACATACATACATACATACATACATACATACATACATACATGCATACATACATACATGCATACATACATACATACATAGAGGTATATGCATAGAGCTATACATACATACATACATACATACATACATACATACATACATACATACATACATACATACATACATACATACATACATACATACATAGAGATATATGCATAGAGCTATATACATACATACATACATACATACATACATACATACATACATACATACATACATACATACATACATACATACATAGAGGTACATGCATAGAGCTATATACATACATACATACATACATATAGAGATACATGCATAGAGCTATATGTATACATACATACATACATACATAGAGCTACATGTATACATAAATACATACATACATACATACATACATACATACATACATACATACATACATACATACATACATACATACATACATACATACACACACACATACATACTTACATACATAGATACATACATACACACACATACATACATATACATATAGCTACATGTATACATACATACATATATACATACATACATACATACATACATACATACATACATACATACATACATACATGCACACATGTATGCATACTTAAGTAGACGACTTGATAGACAGATAGTCAGATGGTTTTCTACTGTTTAAATTGAATGCAATGCATATAATATAATTGTTGTGCTGTGATAGGAATACCTTAACCCTATGAGGATACCAGCTTTCTATGGAACATAACGTGGGATCCCCTGTAAGCAGCCTAACTGCTTTTGGTGTTGGTGGCTTTTCTTTTATGCATCTGTTGTGACGCTTTCGTTGGCATGAAAGACCAACAGCTTGCCTCTGGATTACCAGGTTTGACCCACCCCCCACCCACGTTCATTGTCAGTAATGGATTCTGTCAGACCCCCTCCCCCCACTGCACACATTCATAGTCAATAATGGATTCTGTCAGACCGTTCATAGTCAATAATGGATTCTCAGACCCCCTCCCCACTGCACACGTTCATAGTCAATAATGGATTCTGTCAGACCCCCTCCCTCCCCACTGCACACGTTCATAGTCAATAATGGATTCTGTCAGACCCCCCTCCCCCCCACTGCCCGTTCATAGTCAGTAATGGATTCTGTCAGACCCCCCCCCCCCACTGCACACGTTCATAGTCAGTAATGGATTCTGTCAGACTCCATCCCCCCACTGCACACGTTCATAGTCAATAATGGATTCTGTCAGACTCCCCCTCCCCACTGCACACGTTCATAGTCAGTAATGGATTCTGTCAGACCCGTTCCAGTAATGGATTCTGTCCCCCCACCCCACACGTTCATAGTCAGTAATGGATTCTGTCAGACTCCCCTCCCCCCACTGCACACGTTCATAGTCAATAATGGATTCTGTCAGACTCCCCTCCCCTCCACTGCACGTTCATAGTCAGTAATGGATTCTGTCGGGCCCCCCTCCCCCCCCACCTTCATAGTCAGTAATGGATTCTGTCAGACCCCCTCCCCCCACCCCACACGTTCATAGTCAGTAATGGATTCTGTCAGACCTCCTCCCCCCCCACACGTTCATAGTCAGTAATGGATTCTGTCAGACCCCCTCCCCCACACCACGTTCAGTCAGTAATGGATTCTGTCAGACCCCCTCCAGTAATGGATTCCTCCCCCCCCCCCCACACGTTCATAGTCAGTAATGGATTCTGTCAGACGTTCCTCCCCCCCACACGTTCATAGTCAGTAATGGATTCTGTCAGACTCCCCTCCCACTGCACACGTTCATAGTCAATAATGGATTCTGTCAGACCCCTCCCCCCACACGTTCATAGTCAATAATGGATTCGGTCAGACCCCCTCCCCCTCCCCACCCCACACGTTCATAGTCAGTAATGGATTCTGTCAGACCCCCTCCCCTCCCCCCCCACGTTCATAGTCAGTAATGGATTCTGTCAGACCCCCTCCCCTCCCCCCACACCACGTTGTCAAGTAATGGATTCGGTCAGACCCCCCTCCCCCTCCCCCCACCCCACACGTTCATAGTCAGTAATGGATTCTGTCAGACCCCCTCCCCCCCCCCACCCCCACACGTTCATAGTCAGTAATGGATTCTGTCAGACCCCCTCCCTCCCCCACCCCACACGTTCATAGTCAGTAATGGATTCTGTCAGACCCCTCTCCTCCCCCCACCCCACACGTTCATAGTCAGTAATGGATTCTGTCGACCCCCTCCCTCCCCCCACCACACGTTCCATAGTCAGTAATGGATTCTGTCAGACCCCCTCCTCCTCCCCACCCACACGTTCATAGTCAGTAATGGATTCTGTCCAGACCTCCCTCCCCCCACCCCACACGTTCATAGTCAGTAATGGATTCTGTCAGACCCCCTCCCCTCCCCCCACCCACACGTTCATAGTCAGTAATGGATTCTGTCAGACCCCCTCCCTCCCACCCACACGTTCATAGTCAGTAATGGATTCTGTCAGACCCCCCTCCCCCCACCCACACGTTCATAGTCAGTAATGGTTATATCAGACCCCCTCCCCCCACCCACACGTTCATAGTCAATAATGGATTCTGTCAGACCCCCTCCCCCCACCCCACACGTTCATAGTCAGTAATGGATTCTGTCAGACCCCCTCCCCCCACCCACACGTTCATAGTCAGTAATGGATTCTGTCAGACCCCTCCCCCCCGTTCACCCCACACGTTCATAGTCAGTAATGGATTCTGTCAGACCCCTCCCCCCACCCACACGTTCATAGTCAGTAATGGTTCTGTCCAGACCCCCTCCCCCCACTCCACACGTTCATAGTCAATAATGGATTCTGTCAGACCCCCTCCCCCCACCCACACGTTCATAGTCAATAATGGATTATGTCAGACCCCCTCCCCCCACTCCACACGTTCATAGTCAATAATGGATTATGTCAGACCCTCCCCACTCACCACTTTCATAGTCCCAGACTCCCTCCCACCCACACATTCATAGTCAATAATGGATTATGTCAGACCCCCTCCCCACTCCACACGTTCATAGTCAATAATGGATTATGTCAGACCCCTCCCCACCCACACGTTCATAGTCAATAATGGATTATGTCAGACCCCCTCCCCACTCCACACGTTCATAGTCAATAATGGATTATGTCAGACCCCCCTCCCCACTCCACACGTTCATAGTCAATAATGGATTATGTCAGACCCCCTCCCCACTCCCACACGTTCATAGTCAATAATGGATTATGTCAGACCCCCCTCCCCACCTCCCACGTTCATAGTCAATAATGGATTATGTCCCCCCACTCCACACGTTCATAGTCAATAATGGATTATGTCAGACCCCCCCCCCACTCCACACGTTCATAGTCAATAATGGATTATGTCAGACCCCCCCCCCCACCCATAGTCAATAATGGATTATGTCAGACCCCCCACCTCCACACGTTCATAGTCAATAATGGATTATGTCAGACCCCGTTCATAGTCTCCCCACTCCACACGTTCATAGTCAATAATGGATTATGTCAGACCCCCCTCCACACGTTCATAGTCAATAATGGATTATGTCATAGTCAATAATGGATTATGTCAGACCCCCTCCCACCCCACACGTTCATAGTCAATAATGGATTATGTCAGACCTCCCCTCCCCACCCCACACATTCATAGTCAATAATGGATTATGTCAGACCCCCCTCCCCCACTCCACACATTCATAGTCAATAATGGATTATGTCAGACCCCCCTCCCCCCCCCCACACGTTCATAGTCAATAATGGATTATGTCAGACCTCCCCCCACTCCACACGTTCATAGTCAATAATGGATTATGTCAGACCTCCCCCCCCACTCCACACGTTCATAGTCAATAATGGATTATGTCAGACCTCCCACCGTTCATAGTCAATAATGGATTATGTCAGACCTCCCCCCCACTCCACTTTCATAGTCAATAATGGATTATGTCAGACCCCACTCGTTCCAATAATGGATTATGTCAGACCCCCCCACACGTTCATAGTCAATAATGGATTATGTCAGACCCCCTCCCCACCCCACACATTCATAGTCAATAATGGATTATGTCAGACCC
>JAXRKP010000485.1:260000-287500 GCA_037039925.1 Doris montereyensis
TCAGTGTATTTCTAATGCACACGTCCCATTTGTGGAGACAGTGTTACGGTGTGGGAGGAAATCTTCCAGCACAGAGATACATTACAGAAATACTCAAGAACCACATTGTCCCTTCTTGAGCAACACAAAGCAAGAGTGCACAAACCCTCATCTGCATGCACGACAAAAAAAACGCGCCAGCTCATTATCTTGAGCAACATTTAGTACAAGAGGATTATCTTGAGCAACACAATATGAATAGACTCACCCATGTCCAGCACTGAGATTATCTTGAGCAACACAATATGAATAGACTCACCCCACTGGAGATTATGTTGAGCAACACAAATGTCCAGCACTGAGATTATCTTGAGCAACACAACATGAATGTCCAGACTCACCACAATATGAATGTCCAGCACTGAGATTATCTTGAGCAACACAACATGAATAGACTCACCCATGTCCAGCACTGAGATTATCTTGAGCAACAGCAACACAAATGTCCAGCATGAGAATAGACTCACCCATGTCCAGCACTGAGATTATCTTGAGCAACACAATATGAATAGACTCACCCATGTCCAGCACTGAGATTATCTTGAGCAACACAATATGAATTCACCCATGTCCAGCACTGAGATTATCTTGAGCAACACAATATGAATAGACTCACCCATGTCCAGACTCACCAGCACTGAGATTATCTTGAGCAACATGTCCAGCATATGAATAAACAATATCACTCACCCATGTCCAGCACTGAGATTATCTTGAGCAACACAATATGAATAGACTCACCCATGTCCAGCAATGAGTCCTGATCTCACACCCCGTAGAACATTTATGGGATATCATCACAGTGAAAGTGAAGGCTCTACTCATTAAACCAAAGAAATCTACCACAACTTAACAAAACGCCACCACAGTGGCTTGGGATGCTATTCCAACAGGCCCGTAGAAAATGGGATATCAACGACTTACGAAACGCTCTATTGAGACGTCGGGTCACCGCAGTAATCGAAGCAAAGGGCGAATATACACGATATTGAATATAAAACTAGTATTGGTATCGTTGTTGAAAATGTGTATGACAATAATAATAATAATAATAATGTGTGAAATAGGCAAGTTGTGGTATGAAAGTGGGGACAAGGCTGTTGTCCCATAAGATTATGAGTAGAAATCCTCATAAAAATCCTCAACCCTTCCATGTCGGGCTAGAAGTATAATAATAATAAAACGTCAGCACTTTACCTGGCCTCAAACAGTAACTGTTGGATGAGTATGCCAAGGAGCGATCCGAAAGACACGTTAAAGAAGTAGTCGAAAAAGCTGATGTCGAGGAAAGTAATGTACTTAGGGGGACCACTGCTCTGCCATTGTTCTACTACATCTTGAAGCACATTCTTATGGGCAAAACAAGCAAAAAACAAACAACCAAACTCATTGTAATGAACATGAACAATTATTGTGAGTGAGAATATGATCAAGAATTGGTAAACTGTGTAACATTACAAAGTTGTTTCTTACCGTTGAGGCCTGACCTTCTGGAGATTATGAGGTCCCGGGTTCAAATACTAGCAAAGCCAGGCCCAACGTTGTGTTACTTGGAACATACGCTTAACACGCGTGTTCCCCACTGGATCCAGGTGTAAAATGGGTACAAGCACTAGCTTGGGAGTAAAAACATACGTCAGGCTAGCGTGATTATCATGAGATGTCCCGCATCACGCTACAGTAACAAGGATAAGCTCCGACTCTATGGGCCGTAATGGCCTTGAAAGAACTTCAATTCCAGGCTTTGCCCCCTCCACCGCTACTACGGTATTTATAATAATATTCTTCGAATAGCTATACATAATATATAAAATAATGTAACGGAGAGTTTCATTTGTATGCAGCAACCAATCATCGTGAAAAATTAGGTCCAGACTTCCACATACCTAACTAGAAGCAGAATGAAGATGTCAAGAAAGTCTGTTTATCAGATCTAGATCTAGACAATCAGTATAACCGAAATATAAATTTAAACAAAAGGAGGAAGGGTTCTGACTAAAAGAGACATTTAGATCCCAGGAACATATTAGTTTCATTGGAAATTTACCCACGTCCACCATAAGCAGTAATCGCAGGGTGAGGAAACAGCAAGATGAAAGATGAGAGAAAGAAAGAAAGTAAAGGAGGAGGAGGACCTACCGGTAGCAGCCCGCCAACCACCCAAGGAACAGAGTCAAGCTAGGTGACGTCAAAGCCTTTGTGAGCGTCAACACAATAATGACGCAGACTTTAATCTGGTAGGATCCTCATCCAGTATTCACACAAGTGTTCTTATCGCAATTGGTTATACTATATCTGTAACGTGTTCCACGCCCCGCCACCATCTTTTGATGACTTTTATGTTCCATCACTTCTGCCAGCTAACCACCCTCCCCCCCCCCCCTCACGCACTAAAATACTTACAAGAGGAACTTTTAACCAATAAACCGTGCATGGCAGCCAACATTTCATTCTGCCTAGGAAAGGCAATTATACATGAACTTGTTTGTATGCCCATTCTCATAACAAACATTTTCTCCAGGAGTAGTTATTTCTTTTTGTTATTGATTTGATTTTACCCGCATCCACTATAAAGGTGATCTCGGGGTTTTTAATGGAATTTTCGAAATTACCAAGACTGCTCTGTAAAGAATGTCGTAGTCTGCATACCGGACCTCCGTTTTTGTCATCCTTCTTCAATTGGACTGGTTGGTAATCCACCTACTTGGACCAGAAGGCTAGGCGTTGTAGCTTAACCGCAGTCTTTTTGAGTTTGTAATCACGACGTTATTTGGTTCAAACCCCACGGCTGCCACATGTGGCTTTTTTTTTTTTTTTACAACGTTGTACTCTTAGGAAAAGTAATTTACTATATTTTCCTCATTTGACATCAGGTGTGAATGAGTACCGAGCTGTAGGTAGAAAAAGATCTTGTCAGAGTGTTAGTACGTAAAACCTAGCAGGCTTGTGTACTGTATGCCCTGCCCCCTCCCTCCCTCCCCCCCCGCCGGGAGATGAGTTGGACTTTGCACGAATTGTCCGACCTGCTGGGGGATAAATGATGTTCAGTCGGTGAGCCTGCACAGACTATAAATCCATCTTTAATAAAGTATTCATTCATCTTGACATACTACAGGTAGCAGGTGACTCACCCTCTCGTCATACGCGTCTAGGTTGACGACAACTGTAGCAAAGAGCTCGGCAGAGAACCGCAAGACGTCCAGGTAGATCTGAATTTCCTGTAGTGAAGCGCGCAATCCCGCAGTCATAACCTGGAGAGAAAGCCATCATTGTAATGACGGTGAGGACGTCTGTTCTTTAAAAAAGGAAAAAAAAAAAAGAAAAAAGAAAAAAGAAGGCTTCATATTGTATTCTCCGAGTGCTCAGATTTTGATTTGATTTACCCACATCAGCGACTAAGGTGAATATGGCGTCGTTGGTGGCCGAGTGCTTAGGCTGTCGGACAGGGGTCATGAGGTTCCATGTTCGAATCCCAGCGAAGCTAGGTCCGACGTTGTGTTCCTTGGGAAAGACACTTTACACGCATTTGCCCACTCGACCCAGGTGCAAATGGGTACAAACACTAGTTTGGGAATAAAATCCTGCGTCAGACTAGCGTCCTGTCCAGGAGGTGAATATTATCACCTGTTCAATTTCACGCTATAGAAACCGGTTAAGCTTACGGCTCTATGGGCCGTAGTGGCCTTGAAGGAATTATACTTTGCAACTAAGGTGAGCTCGGGGTGCACTTTAATGTGCACACAGTGAAAATATTTGCACACGTGAACTCCTTTTTATCGTCCGTCTCTGATGGGACTAGGTGTCGATCCACCTATTGAACAAAGAGGGGGGTGGGGGTGGGTAGATTTTACAACATTTATCAATCATCTGCGGGTTTGAACCCACGACCTTTGGGTTGAGAAATTGACCTTTGCATCTGGACTACCAAGACACCCCACAATATCAACGAAATCAAAGATGTTGTCGATGAGGAAGAGTCAGTTACTTACCGACGTAATGATATTAACGAAATCAAAGATGTTGTCGATGAGAAAGAGTCAGTTACTTACCGAAATAATGATATTAACATAATGATAGTCTTAACGAGATCAAAGATGTTTTCCATGAGGAAGAGTCAGTTCCTTACCGACGTAATGATATTAACGAGATCAAAGATGTTGTCGATGAGGAAAGTCAGTTACGTACCGACGTAATGATATTAACGAAATCAAAGATGTTGTCGATGAGAAAGAGTCAGTTACTTACCGACGTAATGATATTAACGAGATCAAAGATGTTTTCCATGAGGAAGGGTCAGTTACTTACCGACGTAATGATATTAACGAGATCAAAGATGTTGTCGATGAGGAAGGGTCAGTTACTTACCGACGTAATGATATGAACGAGATAAAAGATGACTTGTCGATGAGGAAGGGTCAGTTACTTACCGACGTAATGATATGAACGAGATCAAAGATGGAAAGTAGATCGATGAGCGAAGATATTAACGAGATCAAAGCAACACATGACTGGAAAACTTACCGAGTCGTAATGACGTAATGATATGAACGAGATCAAAGAAACACATGACTGGAAAACCATAGATCACAGAGTCAGTTCCTTACCGACGTAATGATATTAACGAGATCAAAGAAACACATGACTGGAAAACCATAGATCACAGAGTCAGTTCCTTACCGACGTAACGATATTAACGAGATCAAAGAAACTTTGACTGAAAACCATAGATCACAAAGTCAGTTCTTTACCGACGTAATGATATGAACGAGATCAAAGAAACACTTGACTGGAAAACCATAGATGACAGAGTCAGTTCCTTACATCGACGTAATGATATTAACGAGATCAAAGAAACACATGACTGGAAAACCATAGATCACAGAGTCAGTTCGACGTAACGATATTAACGACGTAACGATATAGATATTGTTCCTTACCGATAATGATATTCAAATCAAAGAAACACATGACTGAAACATAGATGACAGAGTCAGTTCCTTACCGACGTAATGATATTAACGAGATCAAAGAAACACATGACTGAAAGCCATAGATGACAGAGTCGGTTCCTTACCGACGTAATGATATGAACGAGATCAAAGAAACACATGACTGGAAAGCCATAGATCACAGAGTCAGTTCCTTACCGACGTAATGATATTAACGAGATCAAAGACATGACTGGAAACCATAGATGACAAGTTCCACCGACGTAATGATATCAACGAGATCAAAGAAACACATGACTGAAAACCATAGATGACAGAGTCAGTTACTTACCGACGTAACGATATTAACGAGATCAAAGCAACACATGACTGAAACCATAGATGACAACCATCAGAACAATGTATTTAATTCCAGTCGTCTTGATTGGGAGAAGGTGCTGACTCGGCTTGCCTGGAATATGCCCTCTGGTGTGGATCGCAAAAGAATTGAAACAAAACCGTTAAAACATAGATCTACATCAATGTTGGTTTTAAGATAGAAAGATAAGTACAAAAAAACCCCAACCCCAACAACAAATAAACCAAACAAAACAAAAAGATAAAAAAACAAAACTAACTCCAAACAAAACAAAAATCAACAGAAACAAGAAGAGGATGTCATCCTTGCTATGTGATCTCTCTCTGTCTCTCTTTGTCTCTCTCTGTCTCTCTTTGTCTCTTTCTGTGTCTCTCTGTGTCTCTCTGTCTCTTTCTGTCTCTCTCTCTCTCTGTCTCTCTCCGTCTCTCTGTCTCTCTATGTCTCTCTCTGTCTCTTTTTGCCTCTCTCTGTCTCTCTCTCTCTGTCTCTCTCTCTCTGTCTCTCTCTGTCTCTCTGTCTCTCTGTCTCTCTCTCTCTCTCTCTCTCTCTCTCTCTCTCTCTCTCTCTCTCTCTCTCTCTCTCTCTCTCTCTCTCTCTCTCTCTCTCTCTCTCTCTCTCTCTCTAAAACATAATGTATATAAATATGATTATATAATATAAGCGTGTATATGTGTGTGATATAAAAATACAAATCTGTGGATGGGAGGACCACCACTGTAAAATGCTCTACTGGGGGACCAATAATTGGTGTAAAAACAATGAAGATAAAGTTTCATAATATTATTATTTTAAAGAAGACTACCAAAAAAAGAAGAAAACTGAAAGATTCCCCTCCCTCCATACCCCCAACTGTTGCAGTAAGTGGTTTAGCTGTTAAGGAGACCAATAGCTTGATCTTTGGGACATGGTGTCTCTCACCAGTCTCCATGTTGATTAAATTAATAACGTATTGACTAAAAAACGGTTATGGTAACTTAAAGGGCCGAAATCAAACGATTCTTGACACTGCTGTTGGTTGGTCATCACTATGTATGCTTCAATTCAAGTTGGAAATATGATATAACAGCGACAGGACGAAGGCTCATTATTTAAGGGAGCGAAGAGTAATCCTTGTTAGTACCTGCACGCACACTGTGAGAAGGGAACCAATTGTCGCCTGAACCGGGGATTTCTACATATAATAATAATAATACGTATGTTTGTGATATCATGACCTGACGTTATGCAGATGTAATAATTATAATGTAATATGGTCACAAAATTAAGGGACACCTACTGACATATCAGTAAGTGTGGAAGGAAGTAAGGATATTTAATAAGTCAATTTGACCAAGAATAAGAAATTTAAATCCTTTGAGTGTTGGAGCATGAAACCCATCACATGGCCCGGAAAAAATAAAAAAAATAATCTAGGACAATAAATGAATATTGTGATTTGATTCACGCACATGTTGGAATAGCTCGATTGATTATGAAAGTGAAGCTGGTTGTATGATTGGAATGGTAGAATGTAAGTGTTAATGAATATGAATTTTATAGTTGCCAGCAAATGATAGGCAAACTGAGGTTGCATAGTCAGTGGACAAACATAGCAGATCACTGGCACAACTAATTCTGATGGGAAAAAACATGGCTAATTAAGCTAGATTCTGATGACTTCTTTTCATAACTGATTTCAAATGTTATTCAACACAAGCATGCCCAAATGTTAGATTCGATTTCTCTGCGATAAACTCAGAAACTACTGTATCGGTTATGGATAATATCCGATTATTAATAATGTTGATTACTTTGGGCGATTTCTGACTGGAAATCGATAGATCTAGTAACAGGAAAGTTTTGTGGATCGCAGGCAAATCGGTTATGGATAATATCACTGATTTGATCCACGATTATTCGTTAGAACCTAAAGCAGGCGATTGAAATCTAAATGCATCATAATATTGAGGTTTGTGTGCAATGGCTGGGTTTTTCAAAGTTTGAGATGTGTTGCTTTAATAGAAATCATGTCATATCACGGGTGATGCCATATGATTCTAATTTTTTTAATTTGTTTGTTGATTTGATTTGATTTGATTTGATTTGAGAAACATCCACAACTAGATGATCTCGAGGGTTGCTGGTAGGATCTTTAACGTGCCCTGTAAACAACCAAGAGATCTTTTGTGATGTTGTGATCTGCATACAGGACCTCCTTTTTTCGCTCGTCTCGATGGGACTAGGCATCGATCCACCTACCTGGACCAAGGGGTAGATTTTGTTCAAAACGAATCGAGAAAATATTTCAACCGTTGGCGGGGCTCGAACCCACTCCCTTTTGGTTGCGAGGAACCCGGACACATTGCCTCTGGACTACCCAGTCCCCGCACGACTAATAGTTCGGGTCAGTACTCGATACTGGGGTTACGCAGGTGCCCGTGAACGGTACTGTTTCAACTTTCAACATTACAGCCTGTTCAAAATGGCGGGCTGACTGAATGAAAACGATGCTCGCAAGGACGGGAGAAAAACAATGAAGTTTACAAACAAATTAATTCAACGTCACTTTTGGCAGAACGTTTTCTCAAACAAAAACGATATGGGGATGATTTAAAGCCTACGTGTGAAATACAGTGTAAGTGTAAGCCTCAGTCGGAAGCTCTCCCAGAGTCTTTCGCGAACAAAGATCCAACCAACTCATAATTATTTAATTATGTACAAGCAAGCATGTTACACCGTGGCGATACCAAGTACGATTATTAGATCGGATTAGTATTTTCGATACTGAGGTTAAGCGGGTGGGCGTTAACGGTCGGCGTACTATTCCAAGTTTTTAATCAAGCTGTTCAAAATGGCGGGCTAGCTGAATGAAAATGATACTCACAAAGACGGGGAGACAGTGAAGTTTAACATTAATTCAACGTCATTTTTGGCTGAACATTTTCTCAAACAAAAACGATTTGGGGGTGATTTAAAGCCTACATGCAAAATATGATTACTCTTTTAATGGCCGACCAACTCATAACTATATAATATATATATATATATATATATATATATATATATATATATATATATATATATATATATATATATATATATATATATATATAAAAGTATATATTTATCAAACCTGACAAGATATATATTTATCAAACCTGACAAGCGTGAGAAAAAGATATAGATCTAGATTTAGAATCTTCGCTGTCTCTGACAAAGAAATTTGCCATCCTTCTTTAGATTTATCTCATGGGGTAAAAGTAAAGTAAAGTAAGTCACTATATTCAGAGCTGATCATAGAATAAACAGAAGAAAATTCTATTTGATTTCTAAGCGTAGAGTGCAATGTGATGTTGGCCATTGCTTTCCACGCCGCTCTTTCAAGTCAAGTGACGAGTATAATAGTCACACTATTTGTCACATTTTCACCATTAGTCATCTTTATCTTCCTTGAGTCACATCGTAATATGAATTCTGATTGTTCTTTTTCCAACTTACGGTAAAAGCTAAAATCCTATAGTTTACTACTGCATCCTATATTTACGGTTAAAATTAAGGTCTGCTGATTGTTCGGTTAAAATTGTTCTTTCTGCACATCCTACATTTACGGCGTAGCTAGCTGAATCCTAATATTTACGGTTAAAATTATTCTTTCTACTGCGCATCCTATATTTACCAGGTTAAAATTATTCTTTCTACTGCGCATCCTATATTTACGGTTAAAATTGTTCGTTGGGGGTTTTCTACTGTTTTAAGGTTGCCTTTGTATGCATCCTATTGGATTTACGTTGGGGCTCATGGTACATTGGATATGGTTAAAATTGTTCTTTCTGTTTAAGGTTGCCTGCACATCTCTACATTTACGGTTAAATTGTTCTTTCTGCTGCACGTTGGGGGTCATTGGGTATGGACTGTTTAGGTTGCCTTTTACGGTTAGTTAAGGTGCCACAGCACACGTTGGGGTTCATGGGGGTACATTAGGTATGGACTGTTTAAGGTTGCCTTGTTCGTTGGGGTTCATAGGGGTACATTGGGTATGGACTGTTTAAGGCTGCTTGTATGCACACGTTGGGGTCATGGGGTACATTGGATATGGACTGTTTAAGGTTGCCTATACACGTTGGGGGTAATGTTTGGGTTGCTTGTATGCACGTTGGGGGTTCATGGGGTACATTGGATATGGACTGAATCATGTATGCACGTTGTTCATGAGGTACATTGGGTATTGTAATCGACACTGGTTCATTGGATATGGACTGTTTAAGGTTGCCCACACGTTGGGGTTCATGAGGTACATTGGGTATGGACGTTGGTTCCCCCTGTTTAAGGGTTGCCTTGTTGTACTCCTAAGGAAATATACTCGTTGGGGGCTCTCTACTTTCCTCATTTGACTCAGGGTGTGAATGTGGATAGGACCCAGCTATAGGTACAGAGAAATATTTTGTTTACACGTTGTCATGGGTACATTGGATATGGACTGAAGGCCGTTAACAGGATTGTGTGGACTGTTTAAGGTTGCTCCCGTTCGGGGTTCATAAGGAGTTGAGAAGGACTTTGAATGAAATGACCGGCTGGTGGATAAAGGATGTACAGTCACGTGGGCTTGCACTTGTGCGGGGATACGGATTTACAAATCCATCCTTGTATTTATCTTTATCTACTTGTTTTGCTTTTTAAATTGACACGTTGGGGGTTCATGAGGTACATTGGGTATGGACTGTTTAAGGTTGCCTTGTATGCACACGTTGGGGTTCATAAGGTACATTGGATATGGACTGTTTAAGGCTGCCTTGTATGCACAGGTACGTGGACTGTTTAAGGTTGGTTCATGGGGGAGGTACATTGGATATGGACTGTTTAAGGCTGCCTTGGTTGCATGGGGTACATTGGATATGGACTGTTTATGCACACGTTGGGGGTTCATGTACATTGGATATGGACTGTTTAAGGTTGCCTTGTATGATATGGACTGTTTAAGGTTGCCTTGTATGCACACGTTGGGGGTTCATGAGGTACATTGGATATGGACTGTTTAAGGTTGCCTTACACGTTGGGGGTTCATGAGGTACATTGGATATGGACTGTTTAAGGTTGCCTTGTATGCACACGTTGGGGGTTCATGAGGTACATTGGATATGGACTGTTTAAGGTTGCCTTGTATGCACAACATTGGAAATGGACTGACAAAGAAGTTCAAAGGTACATTGGATATTGTTTCCAGGTTGGTTGTTGCACACGTTGGGGGCTCATGAGGTACATTGGGATATGGATGTTTACTTTGATTGCACACGTTGGGGTTCATAAGGTACATTGGATATGGGTTTAAGGTTCATGATAAGGTACATTGGATATGGACTGTTTGGTTGCCTTGTATGCACACGTTCATTGATATGGACTGTTTAAGGTGCCTTGTATGCACACGTTGGGGTTCAAATACATTTTGGACTTTGATGTTGCCTTGTACACTGGGGGGCAACATTGGTCTATGAATCAATTTATGACTGTTTGTCTTCTTAGTCAGGCAAATGGGGGCTCATGAGGTAAAATGGACTGTTTGTTGAAATCAACCCTGACATTGGATATGGCGTGTATGACAAATGTTCATGACTAAAATAACTGTTTAAGGTTGAAATCAACCCTGACAACCAGCGTTTAAGGTTGCCTTGTATGCAAATGTTCATGACTAAAATAACTGTTGCCTAGAAATCAACCTGACAACCAGCTCTGTATGCAAATGTTCATGACTAAAATAACTGTTGTATAGAAATCATGGGGTACATTGATATGGACTGTTTAAGGTTGTGTATGACAAATGTTCATGACTAATATGGACTGTTTAAGGTTAGAAATCAACCCTGACATTGACATGGACTGTTTAAGGTTGCCTTGTATGCAACGTTGTTCACTGTTTGTATGCACACGTTGGGGGCTCATAAGGTACATTGGATAAAATAACTGTTGTTCATTGGATATGGACTAGGTTGCCTTGTGCACCTTGGGGTTCATGAGGTACATTGGATATCTGTTTAAGGTTGCCTTGTATGCTGACATTGATATGGACTGTTTACAGGTTGTTTTGTATGCGTGTATGGACAATTTTTCCATTGATGTTTCAGAAATGTCTGGAAACAAATAATTTTACTTTGATGTTTAGCCCACTCAACAGTCTATGAATCAATTTTGAAATTTGTCTTCTTAGTCAGGCAAATGTTCATGAATAAAATGACTTTTGTTAGAAATCAACCCTGACAACAACTAGCGTGTATGATAAATGTTCATGACTAAAATGACTGTTGTTAGAAATCAACCCTGACAACTAGCGTGTATGGCAAATGCTCATGACTAAAATGACTGTTGTTAGAAAAATCAACCCTGACAAATTGACCCTGACAACCAGCGTGTATGGCAAATGTTCATGACTAAAATGACTGTTGTTAGAAATCAACCCTGACAACTAGCGTGTATGGCAAATGTTCATGACTAAAATGACTGTTGTTGGAAATCAACCCTGACATTGACAACCAGCGTTTACCTGACAAATGGAGATATTAGTACTGGGTTGTCGTAGCGTGTATGACAAATGTTCATGACTAAAATGACTTTGTTAGAAATCAAGTTCTAGCGTTTCAAATGGAGATTTAATCGTTCTTTTGTTCCAAGACTTCAATGTTTAATCATTCGGCAATCCACAGGCGAGGCGTCCGCCTCTCTACTAAAAGGTTGTGCGTTCCAACCCCGACGGTGGAAAAGCCGTCTCGAGATTATTGGAGTAAGATTATACCCGTCTGGTCCAGCAGATAGATAGGTCGACACTAGTCTCATCGGAGACGGACGAAAAAAGGAGGTTCCGTGTGCAGATCACAAACGACATTTTGTGCACGTTAAAGAGTCCTTGGCTGTTTACAAGGCAGTCTGGGAAAATTACAAATTGTTCTCCGAGATCATCCTTTAGTTGTGGATGCGGGTAAAATTAAATAACACCCTCCGTCCTCCCCCCCCCCAAAAAAAAAAAAAGAATCATTCGGCAGTTTATTTGTATTTTGCCTTGGCGTAAAATCATAGTTTACAATAATATGTGGTAGCTTTTCCTGTGTCAATACTCCTTCATATTATTATTATTTCTGATTCTCCTCTTTTGTTTGTCGGGAACTCGGTAGTCCAGAGGCAATATGTCGGCCTCTCAACCAAAAGGTAGTGGGTTTGAACCCCGCCAACATTTGAGAAATTGTTTCAAGTTTTTTCTAGCAAAACTACCACCACCCCACCCCCAATACACACACACACACACACACACACACACACACACACACCATACACACGATAAAAAGGAGGTCCCATGTACGGATGACAACACTATGTGCCCGTTACAGATCCCTTGGCTGTTTACAGGGCAGTCCGGGCAAAATCAAATTTCCTACCAACAAAAAACTCAAGATCACCTTAGTTGTGGATGTGGGTAAATCAAATCAAATAAAATAAATTAATTTAAATACATAAAAAATATAAAAAAAACCTTTGTTTGTCACTGACGAAACCAAATATGTATAATAATAATAATAATGATAATAATAATATGTTATTATGTAAGATCAATTAATTAATTATACCCTTGCAGCAAAAAAAAAAACCCAAACATCTCAACACACCATTTCTCAACTGGAATACGATGGCCATATTTGTGATCGTAGATGCCTCCAAGTTGATGAGGCCCAACTCTATGACAATAGCCCTCGTCTTCTCGTCCAACCAGTGATGGCGGAGCAACTTTTTCAACGTTTGGGAAGCGTCACCAACATCCCTGTATGGTAGCGTTAGTTCGTATCTGGATTGAACACAAAAATTTTTAAAAAAATAAAAAAATAAACAAATAAAATAATAATAATAATAATAATGATATTAATAATCCTAATCAAAAATGATAATAATAATAATAATAATAATAATAATAATAATAATAATAATAATAATAATAATAATAATAATAATAATGATATTATAATGATAATAATAATATATACTAATAATAATAATAAATAATAATAATTATAATAATATAATAATAATAATAATAATAATAATAATAATAATAATAATAATAATAATAATAATAATAATAATAATAATAATAATAATGATAATAATAATAAATGATTTTAGTATAATGCTCCACCCCGATATATATATATCAAATTCAGAGCGCTCGAACATGGATAAACATTATAAATCAAGACATATGCATATATAATTTACACACACCAACGCAATATACACGTTACGCATAGAATTTTTTTATTTCAAAACATAGGATGATAATACAAAAGACAGTTGACATTATTAAAATACATTTATGACAGCAGTGAGAAATGTGAATCTGTGCGAGTTTTATGGCTGTGTGGAGAACAGGTGAGTTTTAATTTTGTTTCTCGAATGTCTCAATCGATTTTATTTCTCTTAAGTGTTTGGAGAGAATGCCAGACTTTCGGGGCGCAAAACGAGAAGGACTTTTCAGCAACTGTGCATTGACGGTACATTTTATTCGAAATCCTTTTCACAAGTGCGTCGACTGTACATTTTATTCAAAGTCCTTTTACAAGTGCATCGATTGTACATTTTATTCGAAATCCTCGAAAGTCTCGCGTAGGATGGCGCGTTTAGCGGCCTAGTGTTAAGGGATTGTAGATCCCTTAGCTCTTTACATAGCAGTCCGGACAGTATTGTAGATCCCTTAGCTCTTTACATGGCAGTCGGGACAGTATTGTACATCCCATGGCTCTTTGCATGGCAGTCCGGACAGTATTTTAAATCCCTCTTTTGCATGGCTCTTTTAGCTCTTTGCATGGTAGTCGGACAGTATTTTAAATCCCTTAGCTCTTTGCATGGCAGTCCGGACAGTATTTTAAATCCCTTAGCTCTTTACATGGCAGTCCGGACAATATTGTACATCCCTTAGCTCTTTGCATGACAGTCCGGACAATATTGTAGATCCCATGGCTCTTTACATGACAGTCCAGACAATATTGTAGATCCCTTAGCTCTTTACATGACAGTGCGGACAATATTGTAGATCCTTAGCTCTTTACATGACAGTCCGGACAATATTGTAGATCCCTTAGCTCTTTACATGACAGTCCGGACAATATTGTAGATCCCTTGGCTCTTTATATGGCAGTCCGGACATATTGTTGATCCATAGCTCTTTACATGACAGTCCGGACAATATTGTAGATCCTTTAGCTCTTTACATGGCAGTCCGGACAATATTGTAGATCCTTAGCTCTTTACATGGCAGTCCGGACAATATTGTAGATCATGGCTCTTTATGACAGTCCGGACAATATTGTAGATCCCTTAGCTCTTTGCATGGCAGTCCGGACAGTATTGTAGATCCCTTAGCTCTTTGCAGGGCAGTCCGGACAATATTGTAGATCCCTTAGCTCTTTGCATGACAGTCCGGACAATATTGTAGATTAGGCTCTTTGCATGACAGTCCGGGAAATATTGTAGATCCCTAGCTCTTTGCATGGCAGTCCGGACAATATTGTAGATCCTTAGCTCTTTGCATGGCAGTCCGGACAATATTGTAGATCCCATGGCTCTTTGCATGGCAGTCCGGACAATATTGTAGATCCCTTAGCTCTTTGCATCAGTTGTAGTCCATGGCTCTTTGCATGGCAGTCCGGACAATATTGTAGATCCCTTGGCTCTTTGCATGGCAGTCGGACAATATTGTAGATCCCTTAGCTCTTTACATGACAGTCCGGACAATATTGTAGATCTCATGGCTCTTTGCATGACAGTCGGACGTATTGTACAATAGCTCTTTGCATGGCAGTCCGGACAATATTGTAGATCCATAGCTCTTTGCATGACAGGTCGGACAATATTGTAGATCCCATGGCTCTTTGCATGGCAGTCCGGACACTATTGTAGATCATGGCTCTTTGCATGACAGTCCGGACACTATTGTAGATCCCATGGCTCTTTGCATGGCAGTCCGGACAATATTGTAGATCTTAGCTCTTTATGGCAGTCCGGACAATATGTGATCCCTTAGCTCTTTAAATGACAGTCCGGACACTATTGTAGATCCATGGCTCTTTGCAATCAAGTCCGGACAATATTTAGATCCCTTAGCTCTTTACATGGCAGTCCGGACAATATTGTGCAAATTAAAAATCCTACTAAAACTCTTCGAGGTCACGTTTGTTGCGGATATAGGTAAAATGATATCAAATCAAAAATCTATTTCCCCATTATGAATTTCTACTGGTAGTGTCATCCGTCTAAGTGAGTCAAATAAATGGTTACACAAAAGGTGAAGCTTTTGGCTGTGGTACACCTGCATGATATCTATCTGTAAACTTTCAAATGGTTACACAAAGGTGAAGCTTTGGCCACACCTGCATGATATCTATCTGTAAACATTCCAAATGGTTACACAAAGGTGAAAGCTTTTGGCTGTGGTACACCTGCATGATATCTATCTGTAAACATTCCAAATGGTTACACAAAGGTGACGCTTTTGGTTGTGGTACACCTGCATGATATCTATCTGTAAACTTTCCAAATGGTTACACAAAGGTTAAGCTTTTGGCTGTGGTACACCTGCATGATATCTATCTGTAAACTTTCCAAATGGTTACACAAAAGGTGAAGCTTTTGGCTGTGGTACACCTGCATGATATTCTATCTGTAAACTTTTCCAAATGGTTACACAAAGGTGAAGCTTTTGGCTGTGGTACACCTGCATGCTATATATCTGTAAACTTTCCAAATGATTACACAAAGGTTATCGCCTTCCCCTTTCGTTGATCTTACTACATACAGCTTGGTTAAAGAGTAGTAGATTACGTGGCATGCAATTTTGTTGAAAACTTTTATCAACATTAAACTATTTCTTGTCCTTTTCCTTCTCATATATCTACTATAATATTGTTCAGATAATCTGTGCAAAAATAACACAACTAGTATCGTGTCTGCAGCTGTTGCCGATTTGAAGATGTTTCATTGCTATAATTAAAAAATTCAAACTTATCTTAAAGTCTGGTAATAATCAACAATAAAGCCAAATGATTACGAATAACAGAAGATTTGAACTTATTCATAATACATTTTTTTATTACGTTGAGAACGGTACCTTCTCTGGAGGTGCTGGTCGAGCAGCGAGTACAAGTTCCTACAAGGCCATTACGGACCATAGAGCCGGAGCTTATCCCGGTTTCTATAGTGTGAAGCCGAACAGGTGATAATTATCACATTCTGGACAGGACAGTGGTCCTGACGCAGGTTTGTTTTTACTCCCAAGCTAGCATTTGCATACATTTGTGCTTTGGTCGAGTGGAGAACATGCTAGTAAACGTCTTTTCCCAAGAAACACAAGGTCGGTCTTAGCTTTGTCAAGATTTGAACCCAGTACCTCATACTTAATCTCAAGTCAGGCAGTCTAACCACTCCGCCACCAACGTCACATTGCTCCTGATTACCCACACTACTCTCAACTTTGAGTAATGCTAGTTTACTTTAAGATTACCTTACTTTAAGAGGCGTTGTAGCTGAACCGTAGTGTTGTGAGCTTGTAACCACGACGACACTGGTTCGGCGCGAAGGAACTGTGAAAAGGTGAGTTTGTGACCACGACGACACTGGTTCATGTCGTAGCTGAACCGTAGTGATGTGAGTCAGGCAATAAGACATGACACTGTCTAAGGCGTTGTAGCTGAACCGTAGTGTTGTGAGCTTGTAATCACGACGACACTGGTTCAAGGCGTTGTAGCTGAACCGTAGTGTTGTGAACTGGTAATCACGACGACACTGGTTCAAGGCATTGTAGCTGAACCGTAGTGTTGTGAGCTTGTAACCACGACGACACTGGTTCGAGGCGTTGTAGCTGAACCGTAGTGTTGTGAGCTTGTAATCACGACGACACTGGTACAAGGCGTTGTAGCGGAACCGTAGTGTTGTGAGCTTGTAACCACGACGACACTGGTTCAAGGAGTTGTATCTGAACCGTAGTGTTGTGAGCTTGTAACCACGACGACACTGGTTAAAGGTGTTGTAGCTGAACCGTAGTGTTGTGAGCTGGTAATCACGACGACACTGGTTCAAGGCGTTGTAGCTGAACCGTAGTGTTGTGAGCTTGTAATCACGACGACACTGGTTAAAGGCGTTGTAGCTGAACCGTAGTGTTGTGAGCTTGTAACCACGACGACACTGGTTCAAGGCGTTGTAGCTGAACCGTAGTGTTGTGAGCTTGTAACCACGACGACACTGTTTCAAGGCGTTGTAGCTGAACCGTAGTGTTGTGAGCTTGTAACCACGACGACACTGGTTCAAGGCGTTGTAGCTGAACCGTAGTGTTGTGAGCTTGTAATCACGACGACACTGGTTCAAGGCGTTGTAGCTGAACCGTAGTGCGTTGTGGAGCATGTGTAACTCACGACGACACTGGTTCAAGGCGTTGTAGCTGAACCGTAGTGTTGTGAGCTTGTAACCACGACGACACTGGTTCAAGGCGTTGTAGCTGAACCGTAGTGTTGTGAGCTTGTAATCACGACGACACTGGTTCAAGGCGTTGTAGCTGAACCGTAGTGTTGTGAGCTTGTAATCACGACGACACTGGTTCAAGGCGTTGTAGCTGAACCGTAGTGTTGTGAGCTTGTAATCACGACGACACTGGTTCAAGGCGTTGTAGCTGAACCGTAGTGTTGTGAGCTTGTAATCACGACGACACTGGTTCAAGGCGTTGTAGCTGAACCGTAGTGTTGTGAGCTTGTAATCACGACGACACTGGTTCAAGGCGTTGTAGCTGAACCGTAGTGTTGTGAACTGGTAATCACGACGACACTGGTTCAAGGCGTTGTAGCTGAACCGTAGTGTTGTGAGCTTGTAATCACGACGACACTGGTTCAAGGCGTTGTAGCTGAACCGTAGTGTTGTGAGCTTGTAATCACGACGACACTGGTTCAAGGCGTTGTAGCTGAACCGTAGTGTTGTGAGCTTGTAATCACGACGACACTGGTTCAAGGCGTTGTAGCTGAACCGTAGTGTTGTGAGCTTGTAATCACGACGACACTGGTTCAAGGCGTTGTAGCTGAACCGTAGTGTTGTGAACTGGTAATCACGACGACAGCTGGTTCACGGCGTTGTAGCTGAACCGTAGTGTTGTGAACTTGTAATCACGACGACAGCTGGTTAAAGGCGTTGTAGCTGAACCGTAGTGTTGTGAACTTGTAATCACGACGACACTGGGTGACTGCCCACATGTGGCTTTTTCCCAACAACGCTGGACTCTTAGGAAAGGCACTTCACGCTACTTTCCTCAGGTGTTAATGTCCCCCAAACTATAGGTAGAGAAAGATCTCTGTACTGTATGCTCCCCCGGGAGCTGAGAACGACTTTGAATGAAATGGCCTGCTGGGGGAATAAATCATGTACAGTTAGTGAGCCTACGATTGTGCGGGTATACGGACTATAAATATCCATCTTTATCTTTTTTTTTTTACCTTGTCTCTTGGCACGTGGGAGATTCCAGTTTTGAAGATATCAGTCAGGTACGCTGTCTGACGGTATGCTGCCTTAATGTCCATTTTTAGGTTAACCGTCAACAGAGTGAGAATAACCAACATGGCCAGAAACAAGGCACGCTTTTGGAGGAGCGGTGGAGCGTTTGCCTCGCCTTCCTGTCATAGGCGACAAAGACAAAACAAAAAAGAAAACAAATGTAAAAACCAAATCAGGCTTACCGCAAAGCAGCGGGTATATTTAGAGTTGTCATTTTCATGATACTACATGTATAGTAAACTTGATTCTCGGTATACCAGTAGAGTATGATTGGATTTGACTTTGATTTTATCCACGTTCACAACTAAAGTCGTTGTTGAGGAATGATTGCATGCCGCTTCTTGATCGTCTCTTTCGACATATTCCAAGTTTCAACCATTCATTATAGAAGGATACTTATTAACGCCTGAAGTAAGTAAAGTATTGACTGATAAAGTTGAGATGAACTTTACACATCCACAAACTCAGGTGATCTCGCGGTTTTTTTGGTAGGAGTTTGATTTTGCTCAAACTGCCCTCAATCTTCAGCAATGTACGGAGTGTTGTGATTTCACACTGGAGATTTCTCTTATCGCCCGTCTCCGATAGAACTAGTTGTCTTTCTTGAACCAAGCAGATAGGCCCCAACTCCTCCCCCCCAAAAATAAACAAAAAAACAACAAACCCAACCCAACAACAACGAAACAAAAAACAACAACCCAACCATCGAGAACATTAAAAATGTGTTCAACCTGTCGGGACACGAGCCCTACGACCATAAGGTTGGAGAGACAGACCTTCCCCCTGGACCACTGTTTCAGCTATAAAGTAAAGTGAGCAAGGATGCGACAGATAACTTGAAGCCTGATGTATACACACATTCTAGTAGAAAACCATAACTTTGCAGTTGTAAATTATAATTAATCGCAACTAGCATCACTAGGGTTTTTATGAAAATCTTGGTACATGTATTAATTTCATGAATTTTTAGTGGCCTCGAAATCTTCATTGGGTGGGGGGAGAGCGGGGGTGGTGAGATTGATTGATTGATTGGTTAAAATATACCATGTCAACCATATGCAGCGATCTTAGGGTTAATTAAGAGGAAAAAGCAAGTCAAAAGAAAAAGTGACAGAGTGAAAGAAAAGTAAAAGTAAGAACGACCAGTAGCCCAGCAAACCGCGCACCTTCGTGAGAGAAGACAGCCAAGGTATTGGCATAATACAAATAGTCTATGTTGTAAACAAATTCTGGCCATTGCACGCTTTCAAAGTGGGACTCGTTAGTAGTTTAGAGACAACAGGGTCGGGTCGGCCTCCCAACCAACCAAACGGTCGTGGGTTCAAGCCCTGAAAGTTTTCTCGAGTTTTTTTCGAGTAAATCCTAACACCCTTGGTCCAGGTCGGTGGAACGACATCTGTCCCACCGGAAACGGACGATGCCAAAACGAGGTCCCCGCCTGTGCACTCGCAATACTATGTGAACACAAAGATCCTTTGTCTGTTTACAGGCAGTCTGAGCGAAATTGAAAAAAAAATTATACCAAAACCCCGAGATCACCTTTGTTGTGGATGTAGGTAATCAAAATCTACATCAAAATCTTAATCAAAATCAAAATCTAAATCAAAATAAAAATCTACATCAAAATTAAATCTAAATCTAAACGAAAATCAAAATCAAAATCAAAATCAAAATCTAAATCTAAATCTAAATCAAAAATCAAAATCTAAATCTAAATCTAAATGAAAATCAAATCTAAATCAAAATCAAATCTAAATCTACATCAAAATCTAAATCAAAATCAAAAAATCTAAATCTAAATCTAAATCAAAATCTAAATCAAAATCTAAATCTAAATCAAAATCAAAATCAAAATCAAAATTTTAAATCGAAATCAAAATCAAAATCAAAATCAAAATCGATATCGAAATCGAAATCGAAATCGAAATCAAAATCAAAATCAAAAATCAAAATCAAAATCGAAAATCACATCAACATCATTGGACAACTATTGTTGCAGGAGGCCAATACTTTCCTACCTTGACAACTTTCCAACCATCATTGACAACTACCTTGATTGCTTTTTCTACCTTTAAAGGACCTTTGTACTTTTCACCTTCATTACTTTCCTACCTTGACTACTTTCCACCTTGACTTCTACCATCATTCCTACCTTCATTACTACCTTCATTACTTTCCTACCTTGATTACTTTGTCTTCATTACTTTTCACCTTGATTTCTCTCCTTACCTTCATTACTTTCCTACCTTGACTTTTCCTACCTTGACTATTTTCCTACCTTGACCTTGACTACTTTCCTACCTTGATTACTTACCTACCTTGATTATTGCTTTCTCACCTTGATTACTTACCTACCTTCACTTTACTTGATTTCTTCATTACTTTCCTACCTTGATTACTTTCCTACCTTCATTACTTTTCCTACCCTATTTTGACTACTTCCTACCTGACTACTTTGACTTTCATTACTTTCCTACCTTGATTACTTTTCCTTTGATTACTTACCTCCTGATTACTTTCCTAACTTGATTATTTTCCTACCTTTGATTACTTTCTTACCTTCATTACTTTCATCCATTACCTTGACTACTTTCATACCTTCATTACTTTCCTACCTTGATTACTTTCCTACCTTGATTACTTTCCTACCTTGATTACTTACCTACCTTGACTACCTTCATTACTTTCCTACCTTTGACCTTTCATACCTTGGATTACTTTCCTACCTTGACTACTTTCCTACCTTGATTACTTTCCTACTTTGATTACTTTACCTTGACTACTTTCCTACCTTGATTACTTTCCTACCTTGACTACTTTACCTTGACTACTTCTCCCTATCTTGACTACTTTCCTACCTTGACTACTTTCCTACCTTGACTACTTTCCTACCTTGACTACTCATTACTTTCCTACCTTGACTACTTTCCTATCTTGACTACTTTCCTACCTTGACTACTTTTACCTTGATACTTTCGTGAGCCGATGTTTGAGGTAAAAGAGGGAAATAGAGTGCATGGAGCAGTGTGCTGATATGGGGCCGGGACTTAAGCGGAGGAACGAATCCGGTGTTGGCCAATTTCTTTCAAAGCCATTGCCATCTTTACATCTGAAATAAAGATGCAAGATAAAGATAAAGATAAAGATAAAGATAAAGATAAAGATAAAGATAAAGATAAAGATAAAAGATAAAGATAAAGATGGATTTATTACAGGGTTCACAGATTGTATATCATAATTTAACCAACAGGCCATTTTATTCAGTCTTTTCTAAACTCCTCCCAGTACGATAAAACCGAGAGTCATAAGGGGAAATATTTGGATGGAGGGCAAAATCTTTAAACGTACACAAGGACAATAAAGTATTATTATTATCATTACTATTATCATTACTATTATTATTATTATTATTATTATTATTATTATTATTATTATTATTATTATTATTATTATTATTATTATTATTATTTTCATTATTATTTTTATTACCAGAATTAGTTTGATGAGTATGATTATAAAAATTGATTGACTATATTATATTTAAGATTAGAATTGTTTCCGTATAATAATATTATATCTAATTAGTTTTAAGAGTTAGACAATAGGGATTTTATTATTATTTTTTAGATAATTGCACACCTCTAAACAAAGTTATGATTTATCTAAGATAACACGCCCACGACTAGAAATCATTAACAAAAGAAAAAAAAGACAGGACAACAAAAAATGAAAAGAGCGGAGGCTGAGGGGAGGGGGGAAAGGGGGAGGGGAGAAGAGGAGGTAAATTCTCACCGAAAGCTCTTTCCAATGCCAAGTTGTGAATTCGCTCCTTCTGACGGATACGACCAATGCGATGCAGCCAAAAAGCAGCGGCTCTTGTACGAACACCAAGGATCCCAACATGACCAACGTCGCTTTAAAACAATCAATTGGTGAAATAAGGTCCAAAAAAAACCCCCATAACATCGGCTATGAAACAGTTTGGTAATACTAGAGGGTTTTTTCTTCTTCTTCTTCTTCTTCTGTCATTGAGAAATGGAAAAAGGGTCGTTTTCAATAGTGTGTGCCTATGTCCATTTGTGAAAAATTAGATATATAAAATCCTAGGGAATAAAAATCACGCTTCCTGAAAAAAAAAGTAAAAATGGCATGATGAAAATGAATTACGTTTACAACCGTTTGAAAATGGGGAATTTCCAAAACCATCTGTACCAAAGTACATGGGTTTTGACATGTTTCTCTAAATGACGTAATTGTGGCTTAGGCACAATATTGAAATGACCCCCTTCGGCTTGCAATCATGTCTTTGTCTCAACACAATTCTGTTTTGTAAGCCTCTGAGTTAACAGTTCTGTATATTATTGTGATGAATCAATTAAATGGGGAGCGAGTAAGAAAATGAATGCATAACACGGAGCCTTGAATTGTAATGACTAATGTGCAGTTAGTAACCTAGGCCGTCATTGGAAGAATAGACAGAAAAAGTAGACGTAACCAGGGTTGACTGTAAGGCAACTGGTAGTTAGTGCTATGACTCTTGTTAGGCATACGATATGACGTGGTCGGGAGCTGAGCGTAAGGCAACCGGTAGTAGTGCTAGTGCTATGACTGTTGTTAGGCATACGATAAGACGTATCGGGAGCTGAGTAAGGCAACTGGTAGTTAGTGCTAGTGCTATAACTCTTGTTAGGGCATACGACATGACGTGGTCGGGAGCTGAGCGTAAGGCAATTGGTAGTTAGTGCTAGTGCTATGACTGTTGTTAGGCATACGATATGACGTGGTCGGGAGCTGAGCGTAAGGCAACAGGTAGTTAGTGCTAGTGCTATGACTGTTGTTAGGCATACGATATGACGTGGTCGGGAGCTGAGCGTAAGGCAACAGGTAGTTAGTGCTAGTGCTATGACTCTTGTTAGGCATACGATATGACGTGGTCGGGAGCTGAGCGTAAGGCAACCGATAGTTAGTGCTAGTGCTATGACTCTTGTTAGGCATACGATATGACGTGGTCGGGAGCTGAGCGTAAGGCAACTGGTAGTTAGTGCTCTAACTCTTGTTAGGCATACGATATGACGTAGTCGGGAGCTGAGCGTAAGGCAACTGGTAGTTAGTGCTCTAACTCTTGTTAGGCATACGATATGACGTGGTCGGGAGCTGAGCGTAAGGCAACTGGTAGTTAGTGCTATGACTGTTGTTAGGCATACGATATGACGTGGTCGGGAGCAGAGCGTAAGGCAACTGGTAGTTAGTGCTATGACTGTTGTTAGGCATACGATATGACGGGGTCGGGAGCTGAGCGTAAGGCAACTGGTAGTTAGTGCTATGACTGTTGTTAGGCATACGATATGACGTGGTCGGGAGCTGAGCGTAAGGCAACTGGTAGTTAGTGCTATGACTGTTGTTAGGCATACGATATGACGTGGTCGGGCGCTGAGCGTAAGGCAACTGGTAGTTAGTGCTATGACTGTTGTTAGGCATACGATATGACGTGGTCGGGAGCTGAGTGTAAGGCAACTGGTAGTTAGTGCTAGTGCTATGACTGTTGTTAGGCATACGATATGACGTGGTCGGGAGCTGAGCGTAAGGCAACTGGTAGTTAGTGCTATGACTGTTGTTAGGCATACGATATGACGTGGTCGGGAACTGAGCGTAAGGCAACTGGTAGTTAGTGCTATGACTGTTGTTAGGCATACGATATGCCGTGGTCGGGAGCTGAGCGTAAGGCAACCGGTAGTTAGTGCTATGACTGTTGTTAGGCATACGATCTGACGTGGTCGGGAGCTGAGCGTAAGGCAACCGGTAGTTAGTGCTCTAACTCTTGTTAGGCATACGATATGACGTGGTCGGGAGCTGAGCGTAAGGCAACCGGTAGTTAGTGCTCTAACTCTTGTTAGGCATACGATATGAGGTGGTCGGGAGCTGAGCGTAAGGCAACCGGTAGTTAGTGCTCTAACTCTTGTTAGGCATACGATATGACGTGGTCGGGAGCTGAGCGTAAGGCAACCGGTAGTTAGTGCTAGTGCTATGACTCTTGTTAGGCATACGATATGACGTGGTCGGGAGTTGAGCGTAAGGCAACCGGTAGTTAGTGCTCTAACTCTTGTTAGGCATACGATATGACGTGGTCAGGAGTTGAGCGTAAGGCAATCCGTAGTTAGTGCTATGACTGTTGTTAGGCATACGATATGACGTGGTCGGGAGTTGAGCGTAAGGCAATCCGTAGTGAGTGCTATGACTGTTGTTAGGCATACGATATGACGTGGTCGGGAGTTGAGCGCAAGGCAATCCGTAGTTAGTGCTATGCCTGTTGTTAGGCATACGATATGACGTGGTCGGGAGCTGAGCGTAAGGCAACTGGTAGTTAGTGCTAGTGCTATGACTGTTGTTAGGCATACGATATGACGTGGTCGGGAGCTGAGCGTAAGGCAACTGGTAGTTAGTGCTAGTGCTATGACTGTTGTTAGGCATACGATATGACGTGGTCGGGAGTTGAGCGTAAGGCAATCCGTAGTTAGTGCTATGACTGTTGTTAGGCATACGATATGACGTGGTCGGGAGCAGAGCGTAAGGCAACTGGTAGTTAGTGCTATGACTGTTGTTAGGCATACGATATGACGGGGTCGGGAGCTGAGCGTAAGGCAACTGGTAGTTAGTGCTATGACTGTTGTTAGGCATACGATATGACGTGGTCGGGAGCTGAGCGTAAGGCAACTGGTAGTCAGTGCTATGACTGTTGTTAGGCATACGATATGACGTGGTCGGGCGCTGAGCGTAAGGCAACTGGTAGTTAGTGCTATGACTGTTGTTAGGCATACGATATGACGTGGTCGGGAGCTGAGTGTAAGGCAACTGGTAGTTAGTGCTAGTGCTATGACTGTTGTTAGGCATACGATATGACGTGGTCGGGAGCTGAGCGTAAGGCAACTGGTAGTTAGTGCTATGACTGTTGTTAGGCATACGATAGGACGTGGTCGGGAACTGAGCGTAAGGCAACTGGTAGTTAGTGTTATGACTGTTGTTAGGCATACGATATGCCGTGGTCGGGAGCTGAGCGTAAGGCAACCGGTAGTTAGTGCTATGACTGTTGTTAGGCATACGATCTGACGTGGTCGGGAGCTGAGCGTAAGGCAACCGGTAGTTAGTGCTCTAACTCTTGTTAGGCATACGATATGACGTGGTCGGGAGCTGAGCGTAAGGCAACCGGTAGTTAGTGCTCTAATTCTTGTTAGGCATACGATATGAGGTGGTCGGGAGCTGAGCGTAAGGCAACCGGTAGTTAGTGCTCTAACTCTTGTTAGGCATACGATATGACGTGGTCGGGAGCTGAGCGTAAAGCAACCGGTAGTTAGTGCTAGTGCTATGACTCTTGTTAGGCATACGATATGACGTGGTCGGGAGTTGAGCGTAAGGCAACCGGTAGTTAGTGCTCTAACTCTTGTTAGGCATACGATATGACGTGGTCGGGAGTTGAGCGTAAGGCAATCCGTAGTTAGTGCTATGACTGTTGTTAGGCATACGATATGACGTGGTCGGGAGTTGAGCGTAAGGCAATCCGTAGTGAGTGCTATGACTGTTGTTAGGCATACGATATGACGTGGTCGGGAGTTGAGCGCAAGGCAATCCGTAGTTAGTGCTATGCCTGTTGTTAGGCATACGATATGACGTGGTCGGGAGCTGAGCGTAAGGCAACTGGTAGTTAGTGCTAGTGCTATGACTGTTGTTAGGCATACGATATGACGTGGTCGGGAGCTGAGCGTAAGGCAACTGGTAGTTAGTGCTAGTGCTATGACTGTTGTTAGGCATACGATATGACGTGGTCGGGAGTTGAGCGTAAGGCAATCCGTAGTTAGTGCTATGACTGTTGTTAGGCATACGATATGACGTGGTCGGGAGTTGAGCGTAAGGCAATCCGTAGTTAGTGCTATGACTGTTGTTAGGCATACGATATGACGTGGTCGGGAGCTGAGCGTAAGGCAATCCGTAGTTAGTGCTATGACTGTTGTTAGGCATACGATATGACGTGATCGGGAGCTGAGCGTAAGGCAATCCGTAGTTAGTGCTATGACTGTTGTTAGGCATACGATATGACGTGGTCGGTAGTCTACCTTTGCTTTTCCACGCTGACTTCTCTTTTAGTTAGTACGAGTAGGCCTAGGTAAGGTAAAGTCAAGTTCCTTCAAGTCTTTTTTATGGCACATAGAGCCGGATCGTATCGTGGTTTCAGTAGCGTGAAAGCGGAACCAGTGATAACAATCACATCCTGTACAGGACGCTACTCTGACGCAAGTTTTTACTCTCAAGCTAAGGCTTGTACCCATTTGCACCTGGGTCGAGTGGGCGAAATGCGTGTTAAGTGTCTTTCTGTCTTTCCCAAAGAAAAACGTCGGATTCGAATCCGGGACCTCCTCATGACCGCAAGTCCGGCAGACTTACCACTCGGCCACCGACGCCATATAGGCCTAGGTACCCATTCATTAACGGCTGAGTAGACAGGAGGGCCAGAACAAAAATCTTCCCCCCAAAAAAAACAATGGACGACTCTGCGGACTGAACTAGCGGTGCCGCAGGCTAACTGCCCCCATTACACTGCCTTAACTCACTCAACGGGTTCCCAG
>JAXRKP010000486.1:0-10000 GCA_037039925.1 Doris montereyensis
CAGAGGGAAGAAAGAGAGAGAGATGGATGGAAGAAAACACACAGAGAGAAAGAGGAGAATGGAAGAAAACACACACAGAGAAGAAGAGAGAGAGGATGGAAGAAAACACACAGAGAGAAGAAAGAGAGAGAGAGGGAGGATGGAAGAAAACACAGAGGGAGAAAGAGAGAGAGGGATGGAAGAAAACACACACGAGAGATAGATAGAGAGAGAGGGAGAGAGAAGGGGGGAGGGAGGGAGGATGGAAGAAAACACACACAGAGAAGAGAGAGGGGATGGAAGAAAACACCACAGAGAAAGAGGGAGAGAGAGAGGAGAAAACACAACAGAGATGAGAAAGAGAGAGAGATGGAAGGAAAACACAAGAAAGAAGAGAGAATGGAAGAAAACACAGAGAGAGAGAGAGAAAATCAGATCGATAACTGCGAGAATCTCGTCTCTAGGGCGAGAACCGGTGAGGGGAAAAAACCGGCTGAAAAATAAGATCAGATTTTATTTTCACCCCCGGCACTACTACTGCTGCTGCTGGTACCACTACTACTACTACTACTACTAATGCTCTAACTACTACTACTACTGCTGCTGGTACTACTACTACTACTGCTGCTGCTGGTACTACTACTACTACTACTACTACCACTACATGTACTATTAATGCTGTTGGTACTCTACTAAATTACCTTTACTACTGCTGCTGCTGATACTACTACTACTACTACTACTACTACTACTACTGTTGCTGCTGCTGCAGCTGCTGCTGGTACTACTACTATATGTACTAATACTACTACTACTACTACTACTACTACTACTACTACATGTACTACTACTACTGCCGCTACTGTTGCTGGTATCATCACTACCACTAATAACTACTACTACTACATATACTACTACTACTACTACTACTACTACTTCACTACTACTACTACTACTACTTTACTGCTATTAGCACTGCACTGCCATACTCACTACTACTCTACTACTGCTACTAATACTAATAATTACTCACTACTACTACTACATGTACTACTACTACTACTACTACTACTACTATTACTACTACTATTACTACATCACGTTCTGCCAACTCTGGAAAACAATACAAAAACATAGGAATGGGTAAGTTTTAATTTGTCTTTGCTCGTGTTGAATAAACTGAGGCTAGTAATAGCATCAATATATATTCTTGTAATAAAGATGTGCCATGTAAATATAATTGTTACTAAACGCATCGATGAGAATGGATCCAATATGAACAAAGCAAGAACACACACACACACACACACACACACACACACACACACATTTAAGCTGGACACAAATGGCGATAGACGTTAAAATTAGGCTGTCGGTCCCAAATATCTTTCCTATGTTTCTTTAACTTTAATCTAGATCTAGATCTAGTTCACACAGTCGAAACCGCTCTTATATATTGGAAAGCCTTGGACACTTTTGAAGGCACTGGCGTCTTTTTTATATAATCCAGATGGTAATAAATCATGGTAAGATGTTGGTTATAATGTGTTAACTGTTGTATAGATGTATACTATTACTTGTATTAAACAAAGTTGAAAAACCAGGTTTGTTGTGTTTCACGTGAATCAGACATCAGCGAGATAATGTTAAATAAAAAAAGGATTCATTTCGTGGAAAGTTTTCATTTCATTTTCATGATTTAACTCTTTCACATCTATAGATTTAACTTTAATGGGGAATTCCTTGTAGGTTGTTTTTTTTTGTATTGTTTTGTTTTGTTTTTTTGTTTCTTTATTTCTGTCTATTGTTTTCTTTTCTGGTTTCCTCTTTTGTCCTATTTCATTGATTTTTGTTTTTCACCATTAGGTTTTTAAAAAAATAAATTTGATTTGATTTACCCACATCAACAACTAAGGTGATCTCGGGGGTTTTGGTAGGATTTTTTAATTTTACCTGAACTGCCTTGTAAACAGCCAAAAGATCTTCAACGTGCACAGCTGGAGTTTGAATAGAAACGATATTGCGAACTCACTTTTCCTAACCACTCATGAGTGTTGCCTCCGGACTTTGCGCAATGTAGACACTTCGGTCTGTGGCGTGCCTTGGACGGCCTAGCGTAGTCCATGTAATACGTATCGTTGACAAGTGTTTGAGAGCGGGGTTTTTTAAAGTCTTGTTATTATGTTATCGCTCTCTACAAAATAGTTCACTCGTGTTCTCACCTGACCGAGGTGTGAATGAGTACCCAGCTAAATGTAGAGAAAGAGCGTGTCAAATTGTTAGTACGAAAACCTACCAGGCTTGTGCACTGTAGCCTCCCCGTCATTACTAGTAGTAGTAGTAGTAGTAGTAGTAGTAGTAGTAGTAGTAGTAGCAATAGTAGTACTACTACTACTACTACTACTACTACTACTACTACTACTACTACTACTACTACTACTACTGTCTATGGCTGACAAAGCTCTTGTTGCGGTCGGCTTACTGGACATTTTGGCAATCATCCGTCTAAAAAAAAGTAGAGTAAGGTTAGTCCCGTACTCAAAGTTCAAGTTCAATGCAGAGTAATCAGCAATATAGAGTCCAGATTTTTCGATTTTTCTAGGCATACAGCATAGAGTGGTACTTTGCCATTGCTTTCAACTCCGACTTTACTATGTCTGCTGATCTATGATATTGATAATAATATACCCGATACGGAAGTGCAAGATGATTCACCACACTCGTATATTACACAGCTGCCAACCTTTTCAAATCGAATAACAGACTCTGACCACGCAGACTAATTCAAAAGTGCACTGCGGCCCTTAATATTCCAGAAAACATTGACAATTTAACTTGAATTATCCCCCTTTTTAAAGTAAATAAAAAAATTTCGCCGATCGCTGACCTTTCTCGCGAAATGCAACGGTATGTTTTTGCCAACTCGGAATGACGTCTCCAGACTTTCACTTTCACTTTCACAATATCTCATCCGAGTCCCTGCCATTAACTTTGAGTTTCTTTACACACACACACACACACACACACACACACACACAAATACAGCACAAACCCACATACGTACTTTTCAAAGTAAGTATAGACTCATGGACTCGAGCCATAAAAAGTACTAAATATTAATTTTCATGGACTAGTTGACAGCTATGTCATCATCTCCAACTTTCTTTGCTATGACGTATTTCGTGGTGTTCCTTTTTTTCTGTAGCCATGCGGGTTGCATGTTGGAGCTTGTTGCGTGATGTTAACTGGTGGCCTCCTCAACATGTGTCCAAATCCATCGCCAATGCATTTTCTTTAATTCATCTTCTTTTGGCGTCTGTTGTGATTGCGGGTTGGGTTTTTTTTGCCACAGATGTTCATTTCCACTTTCATTTTGCATGTATTGATAATGATACGCCATTCGGGCTTTTGTCTTTGCACAGACGACCTCAGTGACATACATATGTTATCTTCTTACTTTGGCGCATACAAGCCGTGACAACTCCCATCGTTTGTCTACATACCTGTGACAGTTAATGTACTTGTACATGTAGATGTGTATGCAGGTGACCTACAGGCCTGCATCTTACTCCTCATTCATAACATCATCGAAGCAGTTGGTGACAAGACCTTGGACGTTGAATTTGAATGCTGATGATTCAACGGTGGCTGTGCTGTCGTGGGGTTGGCTGCTCATACGTCGCTTTAAAGGCTTACTACATGCTATAGGTTACGTTGGAACTGTCAGAAGTATGTCTGAGGCAAACATTCAAGTAAAGTGTCTTCGACAAATACTCCTACAGATAAAATCTCTGTCAGTTGGGATTAGTTGCCATTGAGCGCCCCGCCCCCTCTCTTTCTATCCCTCCTCTCTCTCTCTCTCTCTCTCTCTCTCTCTCTCTCTCTCTCTCTCTCTCTCTCTCTCTCTCTCTCTCTCTCTCTCTCTCTCTCTCTCTCTCTCTCTCTCTCTCTCTCTCTCTCTCTCTCTCTCTCTCTCTCTCTCTCTCTCTCTCTCTCTCTCTCTCTCTCTATATATATATATATATATATATATATATATATATATATATATATATATATATATATATATATATATATATATATATATATATATATATATCTTTCTCTCTCTCTCTCTTTTCTCTCTCTCTCTCTCTCTCTCCCTCCCTCCCTCCCTCCTCTCTCTCCCTCCCTCCTCCCTCCCTCCCTCCCTCCCTCTCTCTCTCTCTCTCTCTCTCTCTCTCTCTCTCTCTCTCTCTCTCTCTCTCTCTCTCTCTCTCTCTCTCTCTCTCTCTCTCTCTCCCTCCTCCAAGTCACGCTCAGGGTTTGCTATTCGATGCTGCTCATCTCAACCACACACAGACCCGTGCAACGTACGCCTCTGTATTGTCAACAAAGATGGCCACACTTCCTAGGATGTACGTACCATTGCAATTGCATCATAACGCACCGATAGCTCGAAAAGATGCGACTAATGCGAGAGCAGCTTAACCCAAGTCAGGCCTACTACTAACTATGCGCCTAGAGAAATCGTGTTAACCTAAGGACATCTTGAATCACCCCCCTCCCTCTCTCTCTCCCTCTCTCTCTCTCTCTCTCTCTCTCTCTCTCTCTCTCTCTCTCTCTCTCTCTCTCTCTCTCTCTCTCTCTCTCTCTCTCTCTCTCTCTCTCTCTCTCTCTCTCTCTCTCTCTCTCTCTCTCTCTCTCTCTCTCTCTCTCTCCCCTCTCTCTCTCTCTCTCTCTCTCTCTCTCTCTCTCTCTCTCTCTCTCTCTCTCTCTCTCTCTCTCTCTCTCTCTCTCTCTCTCTCTCTCTCTCTCTCTCTCTCTCTCTCTCTCTCTCTCTCTCTCTCTCTCTCTCTCTCTCTCTCTCTCTCTCTTCCATCTTATTATTCGTATCTATATCTATGACATTTCTGAAACGCCTCTGACTATCATAAGCCCTGATCTCTTCAACTGTGTTGACTCTTATCTTATTCACGTCACGCTCTTAAACCATACCAATTACCCCCCCCCACTCCCTCCTCTCGTTTGCTGTCACCGTGAGCCTACCTTCAAATCTGCAACTAGGAAGGATAGTTCAATTTGTGTAACATAAGCGTTTCATTATCTTGCTTAAAGTTGTCTGTGTATGTGTGTTTGTCTATGTCTCTCTTTTTTCTCTTTGTACAATCTTTTGTTTGTCTGTCGGTTTGTGTCTGTCTGTCTGTCTGTCTGTCTGTCTGTCTGTCTGTCTGTCTGTCTCTCTCTCTCTCTCTCTCTCTCTCTCTCTCTCTCTCTCTCTCTCTCTCTCTCTCTCTCTCTCTCTCTCTCTCTCTCTCTCTCTCTCCTCTCCTCTCTCTCTCTCCTCTCCTCTCTCTGTTAAAAAAATCCTACCAAACCCCGAGATCACCTAGTTGTGCATGTGAATAAATTCAAAACAAAACAAATCAAATCAAATCAAATCAAATCAAATCAAATATAGGATATTTGATTGTAGCTTTAGGTTATCTCAGGGATGACTCATTCCTACGTTGGTGCCTGGGCGTTTAGCGGGAGCTTATGGTAGGTTTTACTTTTGTCACTACTTCTTAGTTTTTATCCGTATAATTTATTTAATTTTGATTTGATTTCATTTACCCACATTCACAACTAAGGTGATCTCGGGGGTTTTTAAGTAGGATTTTTAATTTTGCCTGGACCGCCCTGTAAACAGCCAAGGGATTTTTAACGTGCACGTGGTGTTGTGATCTGCACACGGGATCTAATCTTTTTATCGTCCGTCTCCGATGGGACTAGGTGTTGATCCACCTACCTGGGCCCGGGGGTGGGGGGGTAGATTTTGCTAAAAAAAAATCGAGAAAATTGTTTGATCTTCGGCGGGGCTCGAACCCACTACCTTTTGATTGAGGGGCCGACACCTTGCCTCTGGACTATCGAGGCCTCCCTGTATACTTTATACAGTGCTTCACTCACGCTTTGTTGGCAGTTGGTGGATGTTGCTGGTAGATTCTACTTCTTTCCTGTCATTCTTCTACCATAGATCAGGCTTTACTCTTTCTTTCTTTCATCTTTTTATTTTGGTCATGTTGTCAATGTTGCTTTGCAATTGATTTGATACTTTTATTATCATACACTGAACAAGGTTGGGGTTTTTTTGTGGGTTTTAAAAAAATATTATTTTCCTATAAACTGTCGCTCACATGATGAAGATTTGCTCGAATGATATGACTCGCACAACAACACTGTTGTGCTATTTATTTATTCACTTATTTATTTAAGTATTTATATTTATTTACTTATTTATTTCTGTATTTGTTTATTTATGTATGCATTTATTTATTTTTATTTATTCACTTATGTAATTATTTGTTTATTTATTCACTTATTTATTTAAGTATTTATATTTATTTACTTCTTTATTTCTGTATTTGTTTATTTATGTATGTATTTATTTATTTTTATTTATTTATTTATGCAATTATTTGTTTGTTTATTTACTTATCTATTTAAGTATTTTTTATTTATTTATTTATTTACTTATTTATTTACTTTTTTTTGTGTATGTGTTTATTTATTGATTTACACATTCATGTGATATCGATAGCCAAGTGGCTAGGCTGCCAGACTTTAGATCACGAGACACCAGGCTCGAATCCTAGCAAATTTAGGCCCCACATTGTGTTCCTTGAGAAAGATATTTAATATGCATTTTCCTCCACGACCCAGATGCAAATAGGTGTAAGCATGCATTACATTGATAGCAAAAACCTGCGTCAGACTAGTGACCTATCGAGGAGGGGATTATTACTACCAGTTCCGCTTCACACTAAAGAAACGAGAATACACTCTGGCTCTATGGGCCGTGAAGGCCTTGAAGGAATTTTACTTTACACATTCATGTATGTATAATTTAGTTTATAATAAATTTATTTCTTTATTTATTGTCTTCCTCATAGGTTTGAGAGCACAAAGCAGTAAAAGACATTGGCAAGATTTTTAAAGGGGACATACGCAAATTACAAAAGCAACCATCAGAAGACGGGATGGACGACACAACCTACGGAAGACATGTGATGCGAATGGTCAGACCCATTTATTACAGTTCTGGGACCAGCTCAATGAAAACGAGAAAAAATCTCTGGCCGCTGAGATTTCTAATTTAGATCTGAAGGTATGTTATGTAGTATGTGCACTTCTTGTTGCCAGGGTTTTGAAGTTGATTGCAGAATTTACAATGAAATTTACTGGACGTTTAAAAAGGAAGAGAGGATTAGAGCAACAAGATGTGTTGGGAAAGATCTTGGGAACAAATAGCAGAGGAAGATAAAAAATGACACGTCCAAAATCTTAACAGCTTGGCTACAAATAAGAACATAAGCGAGCAACAATAGCTTCATGAATACATATATATAAATTCATGTTGGATCAACCTCTTGCTCTTTCATGTCTCTTGTTGCCTTGCAGGAGTGCAATGAACATTTCAAGGCAGCTCAGATGTCCTTGCAAGACATTGGAGAAAAAATTGATGATCAACTTGAACCCCTAGAGCCTTCACTATGTGGCAGCATTGCACGCTCTACTCCAGAGCAAATTGAAAAATTCTATCAATTAGGTAAGTCTTCTTCTCCTTCTCTTCCGCTTCCATTAATGTTGTGATTTGATATGATTTCATTTGATTTTACCCACATCCACATCTCGGCAGTTTTGGTAGGAATTTAAATTTTTCTTTAACTCCCCTATAAACAGCCAAGGGACCTTAATCTCTGGACAGTGGACAGGTAAGCACCTGTACGGAGAGTAGATGATCCCGCCCTCCACGAGTCTCCTGCTGCCTTGCACGTCAGTCTTGACTGACCAAAGGCTAAGGGAGTAAACCCTGACAGAAAATAACAACTTGCTGCCTTGCAGGCTGGTCTTGAATGACCAAAGGCTAAGGGGAGTTAACCCTGACAGAAAATAACAAGACCTGGTAGGGGCCTCAAGGCGGCAGCCCCATCATCTACCTGGGGTACAGTGGTCTAATTTATAGGCCCACGGCTATTAGAGAAATATTAATAGCATATGGACCAAACGAAGATGCCACTAAAGAAGAAAAAGATATCTTCGAAAACGATTTACAAATAGCTGCAGAGAATCTTAAACACAAACAGGAACTAATGGTTTTAGGAGATTTAAACGCAGAGAGTAGGCAACAATATAGAAAAGTCAGGAGGAGTAGTAGGTAAAGAAGGAAAGACAACAATTTCTCCAAATGGAGAGAGACTAATAGATTTTTGCCTAAAGAATAACATGAAAATAGCCAACACCTTTTTTCCTCATAAAGATATCCACAAATAAACAAGACTAAATGAAGACAGGTGTGAAAAATCAATGATAGACTACATAATAGGTATCAGTTCCTTTTTTTACAGTACATTGGATGCAAGAGTAAACAGAGGAGCTGAAATATTTAGTGACCATCACCTAGTGATTGCCAAAATGAGATTACTGACTGAAGAAAACAAACAGAGAAGGAAAGAGAAAAAAGCTACTCAACTCAAAATAGAGGAATTAAATAAACGAATAGTAAAACAGATGTACGAATCTAGGATAAAAAGATTTATCAGTGAAAGACAAATGGATCTGAATGATAGCACAATAGAAGAAAGGTGTCAAATGTATAAAGAAACACTCCTCAGTTGTACTGAAGAGATATATGGTAGGAAACAAATTAAAGGAGATAGGAAAAGAACAGCATGGTGGAATGAAAATGTCAAGACTAAGATCAAAGAAGAGAAGGATGTCTGGAAGGAATACTTGCAAACAAAGAGACCAGAGGATGGGATAAATTACGTGAATAAAACAACTATCGCCAAAGAGGACGTGAGGAGAGTAAAACAACAATGGGAAGAGTTCTGGGACAAAGACTTCAAGAAAGCTATCAGTATCAAGGAAATCAAAAGCTGTTTTGGGGGGCAATGAAGAGCATGAGAAAGACCAAAGCATGTCCAATACGACAAATTAAGTATCCCAAAGGAGAAATAATGAAAGAAGACAGTCAAATCATGGAAACGTGGAGAAAGTATTTTCAACAATTACATAATCCATCCAGAGCATATGAAACAAGGAGTAAAGATCAATTAGTAAGAGTAACAAGTAATCCAGAGGAGACAGCTGAAGATGTAGATATATCAATGAAAGAAATTAGGCAAAGCCCCAGAAATGATTAAAAACCAAGGGAGAGAGGCAGACAAACTACTACATGCAATATGCCAACAAGCATCGAAGTCCAAACAGGTGCCAGACGACTGGAAAAAGGGAACGGTAGTACCAATAGATAAGAAAGGATCAACTATGAAATGCTTAAACTATAGAGGGATATCACTACTTAGCGTACCATGAAAAGTGTATGCCAGGATACTGGAAATGAGACTAAGGAAAAGAGTAGAGGATCAGATTGAAGAACATCAGAGTGGATTTAGACCAGGAAGAAGCGTATAAGACCATATTTTTACAATTAGACATAATAATAGAAAAATTCCTCTGAGAAACATTGACTTGTATTTGTGTTTTATTGACTTCGAAAAGGCATTTGACACTGTGAGGAGGGACGAACTATGGCATTCCTTAAAAGAACACAATGTAGAGCAAAATTTAAAAGAAGCCATTAAAACTTTTTATAATAAACCAACATGTGCAGTGAGAGTAGCTGGAAACATATCTGCAGAATTTGAAGGAGATATAAGAGTAAGACTGGGTTGTATTGTAAGTCCTCTTTTGTTTATCACATTTATGGATTCAGTCGCAAAGGCATCCTCAAAAATGAAGAAACTGAATGTAGGTATGTGGAAGCTCAAACCAGTAAATGTATCAATGCTTTCATTTGCTGATGATTTAGTTCTGTTTGGAAAATCAGAAAGTGACCTTCAGTCGAATATCAACATTATGAACAATGAACTAAATAAAAGAGGAATGAGAGTAAATGCAAAGAAAACCAAAACAATGCTAGTAACTAGGGAAGCTAAAAGACAAAGTCTTAAATTTGGCAGGGAGAATTTAGAACAAGTTCAAAGCTACAATTACC
>JAXRKP010000486.1:15000-52500 GCA_037039925.1 Doris montereyensis
GTTATTATTTTTATTATTACTATTATTGTTATTATTGTTATTATTATTACTATTATTATTATCATTTTGATTATCATTATTATTATTATTATCACTACATAATTTCCCACTCTCTGTCTCTGTTGCCAGCTGGGAACGGTGGTCTGTACCGAGCATTGGGTAAATGCGGCGTCATCGATGACCTGGTCAAACGGGGCATCAAGTATGTCCACGTGTACTGCGTGGACAACATTCTAGTCAAAATGGCTGACCCTGTGTTCATTGGCTTTTGTCTTTATAAAAATGTAGAGTGCGGGGCAAAGGTAAGATTATGGTTCAAATATAATTTTGATAACTATAGACAATTGTTTTACTATTTTGTTTTATCACTGTCGATTGTAAATTAAGAGAAGAAATTTATATTATGCACTTCGTGTGCTTTTTGAATAGAGTTCTATATAATACCATCAATGATGAGAAGTGATGTCATTTTTCTTGATCTTTAACTCAGGAGTTCCCTAACCCCAGTGGGTTTGTAAGTCCATCCCGAAAGTCAAAACTAGAGAATTTTGTGTGATTAAATAAAATCTGATCTTAAACCAATTGCGACTAGATAATAAACACTATCTATTGACATTACAGTATTTTCTGTCATACTCGCATACACTCAACATTTCATAATCATGTAATTTGCTCATGGGTTGTTATCATTACAATATTACACTATAAACTTGATCTTTTCAAAGCGTAGTATAATTCGGGCTCAGATCGTTTCTCTGAGAGTTGGGGGTTTGTGAAGACCTTTGACATGCACACAGGGGCTTTTGGAGGAATAAAGTTAGGGAACCCCTATTCTAACTTGTCTTGCCATTGCTTTTCTCTTTTCCTTGAAGATTCTGCACCTACGGACGTGTTCTATCTTCCTGGTTTGATTTCAACAATGTTTATTAGATATAGTCATTTTATCATTATTAATAATATAAGAATGAAAAATTTTCTTGTCATTCAATTTCCCTTCTGTTTTTCGTTATTTGGTTTTTGGTTTTATGGTTTTTGGTTTTTGGTTTTTAATAGCTTAATAATTTGGGGCCTTGCAATGACAGAGTCGTATGTCCAGGTTAGTTGGTTTTGAAAAGATTCCAAAAACAGAACTTGTTTTTGTAAATACGACTTAATATATTATTAAAATGAACTTAAAAGGAATTAGGGACCCATGATTCGTTGTTTGAAGGGAGAACACACACAATACAGACCCCTGGTGTGTTTATTTGATTTGGGAAAAAATTGGAGCTACCTATCATTCCAGGGCGGCGAATTACTATCCCTAGTTTTCAGTCTTCATTGAGAAAAACTGCTGTCATATCTCTTGACTGCAGTGTAAAGCAGAAAAGGATACTAATTAAGAACTCATTTTGCCATTCCCAAAAATTTGTAATAAAATCTTTGGGAACACAATAATTATGAATTTAGTTAATTGAGATACAGTTCACATTTAGTCTACCTGAACCAATGGCAAACTTTATCCATCTTTTCTTTTACAATTGTTTCTCTTTTCCATTTAGGCTGTAGAAAAGACGATCCCCAAAGAAGCTGTGGGCGTCGTCTGCAAAGTGAACGGCAAATACCAGGTTGTTGAGTACAGTGAAATCACGTTGAGGACGGCTGAGAAAAGAACTGCCGATGGCCGCCTTTTATTTAATGCTGGAAATATTTGCAACCACTTCTTCACCGTTGATTTCCTCATGAAGGTTTGTCTGTAAGTAATCATCCAACAGTTTCTGAATTTTTAAGAGGCTTAAGTCCCGTGGAGATATTACAGCAAAGCTTTAGTTTTCTCTTGAAAAAGTTTATCTCTGATATGATGTCCATTTTTTCTTCTGTTTTTGAAATAACATACATGTGCTTTGATGTGTTTTGTCTTTTGATAACACAGTGAAAGTTTAACGTATGAAATAAAAGCTATTCAAACAACTGCTTGTTTTGCAAAAAGTTTATAGATGCTGAAACAAAAAGGTACACAAACTTCAAAGCACAGTAGTCGTCACCTATAACAATCTTGGATATAACAAGAACCCGACTATAGCACACTCAGCTAAATCCCCAGGTCCCATGTTATTAAATCATATAGAAAAAATCCCCTTTATAACAGGCATTTCAACAGTCAGGCTTGGCTATAACAGTGGTCTAGTAGCTGTCGAAACTGAAAATACAAAAGTACAACAAAACAATAACAAAAATACAAAACAATCAACGTAACAATGCAAAAGGCCGAACAAGCCAAATGCTATGTGTGAAATAAGCCTGCATGCTATGCCTACTCTTCGCATTACAGTGCACGTAGACCATGTGTGGAGGAGAGACAGACGGCTAACTGTCGTAGCCTATCGATCGGTGACCCACTTAGCATCCTCACTGACTTTTGGTAAATTAACAGTTATCTACCCTTGCAGCCTGTCAATAACATAGATCAGGTATAACAGTGAAGACGCGTCGGGCCTTGTAGTCCTGTTATAGCCGAGTACTACTGTATTAGCAAAGTGAAGTAAAACTCTATTAATTTGAGATGTATTGATTTTGACATCTTCATTTTGTTGTAAAAGTTATGTTGAAAGTGTATGTATACTTCACTTGTTCATGTTTTAATCAAACAATATTTAAATGATTGTTTCGTTGGTGTTTTTTTTATATTCTTGCTGTTTTAGAAAAGAGAATGAAGCACAACTGAAACATCATGTAGCCAAGAAGAAAATTCCATTTGTGGACTCTGAGGGCAACGACCACAAACCCACGTCTCCCAATGGGATGAAGATGGAAAAGTTTGTCTTTGATGTTTTCCAGTTTGCTCAGTAAGTCAATCAAATATGCCAAAGGTTAAGCTGAACTCTTCATGTAATCATGTTCATCAGCATCTTTGTGTGATCCTACTTCATCTCTTAAAGTCCAGTGTCTATATATATATATAAAGCTGAACGTCTCTAACTTTGACCGCTTATAACTCAGGAACCATTGCACCCACAAGCTCCATATTTCGCATGTAGATTTCAAATAACCTGTGTTAGGTTCTTAGCGATAAACTCTTGGATTAAATCAGAATTGCAATTGATTAGAAAAAGAGTTTTTTGCCTGCGATCCATGATACTTTTTATTGTTACTAGATCTATTTGTTTGATTTCCAATCATTACGGTTAAAAGCCAGCATAACTTCAATATTGAGTACTATGTGAAAAGCCATAAAAGGACAGCGTAACTTTAGTATCAAGTACTAATTTGATCTAATAATCGTACTTGATATTATCCGATGGTTTCTGAGTTAACCGCAGTCAAAGTTGAAGAGACCCGGCTTTATGATAAAGAGAAATCAAAATCCAACATTATTTATGGGCATGCTTGTCTGAAGTAAAAAGACGTTATGATGCAAGGTGAAAAAAAACAAACAAACAAAAACATGAACACAAAAATGTCATGTGGCATCGATAGCCTAGTGGTTAGGCTGCCGGACTAGGGATCATGATGTACCGGGTTCGAATCCTAGCAAAAGATTGTTTTTGAAGAGATTCCCACTGTAGGTCAAACTCCTGAAAACAGTGTTCTTTTATTGGGATAGTGCACATTTTCACTGTTTATTCTGTGAATAACTTGTTACTCCTCCACAAACTGTAATGTCATTATAAGAACAGATGCTACCATCGATGTAAAAGCAAGTAAAATTCTTCTGTTGACATCCAAGATATAATGACTGAAAGAACTATCTCCCTAGCTAAAGAATGAACGACTCTTGAAGATGTAAAAAATTATTAAGCAGTGTCAGATTTGAAAATGTTAGATAACTATTAAGTCAGCTTAACATAACTTAGGTGTGATGATATCGCAAGCTCAATGTTACATTAAATGAACAACACAGTTGAGAGTTTTGAATTAATACCATTGTTTTTCAGACATGATAAATGGTTCAGTTTGACTATTTTCTAAAAGGGTTCTAGATGTCCTTTAAAAAAACATAAAATGAGTTCAGAAAAAAAAATGTTATTGCTTTACAAAGGGGCAGAGACTTGAAAAGTGATTCCACATAATGTCCTTGCCTGTCATCTGTAGTAAGCGGATAATGAACCGTGAATTTTTGAGCATGTAAAAAATGTACACCACAGTGACACGGGTGAGTACTTTTTACTTACCTGGTTCAAACGTGATATGAACTTGCTCAATCAGCCGCGTTTAATATTGCAGTGTTTTCATTTGGCTTGTTTAATTTTTGATTGCTCAAGCAGCCAAAGAAAAACACTGCACTGTTTTAAATGAGGCTATTTATCAAGCAAGTTCAGATCATGTTTGAACCAAACAAGTAAAGAGTACTCACCCGTGTCACAAGTTTTTTACATTTTTCACATGAAAAGTTCCCTCTTCTTTTGCTGTTCATTATGTTTCCTCTGCAGAAAATCAGTCTTTATGAAAGCTTTCATGGTGTAGATTATTTAAAGGGCTTTCAATTTGTAGCAATGTGGTTGTCTTAGATATTGAAATGGTTTGCTTGCTCTTTATTATACTTTTTACAACACAACTTTGATGTGAGAATAGAGTATCACTGGACGTGAAGGGTTGTGTGATGAAAGTTACTGTGATATAACACAGCCTTGAAATAGAAAACAATACAAACTTTCATTCGTAAAAGATAAACTTTAACTGCATGAATCGGAAATTTTGCTATATGTATTTGTTTTGTTTATTTGTTTTTCTGAGATTTACAGAGTCATAGTTCATTGCTTTTATTTTTTTATTTTTTTTTTTTAAATTCCTGTGAGAAACCTGAGAAGTTATTTACTTTACGATTGCTGAATTTATCAATTCTACTCAACAGTTTCATTGCTCATCTTTCAAATGTTACTTTACTCTCTTTACAAATACTATAATTGAGCAACCATATCACCAGATAGATGATGATTTACTCATTTTTCTCAATTCGAAAGGGTTGTCTCAGAGACCAAATCTTGTCATACAGCCCTTCATGTTTTATGTTTTGTCATTATTATCTGATACGTAATTGACCCTTAAAAAACTTTCTTTTATGTATTTTTCGGGTAAATGCAATTTCTTTTATTTATTTATTTATTTATTTCGAATAAGTACAAGTGAAATAAGCAAGAGACACGTTATATTCCTCAAAACATTTCTTAACCTGCTCCGTACATAATCAGAAGTGCAATATACTTGTAAACATCAAAGAGATTGAATTATGACAACATGTTCACAAAAGCTAATTGTTTTAAATTAGTACGAACCAGGAGAAATCGGAAAGCATGGGATGGGATCCGTTAGGTTCAGGATTATCGTCGTCTGAAACTTTTTGCTTAACATCGAAACCAGGTTAAGTTCAGTCGTATCATGAATTTGGGGATTCCATGTTTTCGTCGAACGCATGTTTGAAAAATACGGACTTTGCTGTATATACTTTTTTTTTATCTGGATTTTTTTTTTCATTTGCATGCATGCATAGAGCCTGCAATGGAAAGATGTGAAAGACTGGTGCTTTTTTTACATGTTACAATAACTGAATTAGTGATTGAGGTGTTGGTGGGGATATGTTTATGTACCATTCTTACTGCATGCGATTCAGAATCTGTAAGCTGTGCTTATTCTTTCAGATGTCACCTGAATTATACATTGATAAAGAAATCATAATCCGATTTCTATTTTATATACAGATACTGTTTCTCCATTAATTATTCTCATCACAATTTTGACATATTTCATAATTTTTTGCTGCAGTTCTTGTCTTAAAGATTATTTTTTCAATTTGTGTTTATGTGTGTTGAGGAAGTTTCTTAACAAAAGAAGAAGAAAACATTTATCATAAGGATTATCTCAGCTGTAGATAAAAAGATTTCGGTATCCAACAATTGCTTTAATTAAAATGTTTTATATTGTTGTTTTATTTCATCGATAGTACTATTCTTTTCTATTTTAGTTAACGTTATCAATTTAATAATGAACTAAATTCAAAATTTCTAAACATATATGCACTTTGTATTTGTTTAGATGAAATTAGTATATTTAGAGGAAAGGGGCATATGCAGAATATATGTTTATGGATGTGACAAAACCCTTCATTAGATGAAAATTTTCAAATTGCCCTTTGCAAATAGTAATAGTCCAATGTGTTCTTAGCATTTTAAACTTTGTTTGATGAAAATTGGTAAAATTTTGACGAAGTTACGATTTTTTTGTAAGAAGAATTTCAAGAATGCAGAAGACCTCTTTTTCACAAAATTGCATTTTAGGTTTTTCTTTTGTTTCATAGAAAGTTTCCAACTATGTGTTACAAAAACCTTTTATAAACACATTTTTAAGCATTTTCAAGGCAAAATATTTCAACAAGATTTTCATAAAAGATTATTTTGACCGAAAATACAAAGAACTCAATTTTCATAAAAATGGACTTCGGCTCACATTTTCCCTGTTTTCTCGTTTCAAACCGCTTTCACCGTACGACAGGTTTTTGTCAGATCCGCACACATATTTCTTTCAAGAAGAATATATTTGTCAAGTATGCAGTAGAATGTGGGATTTGCTGATGTTAGTTGAATAAGGTGAAGGTTATATGTACACAACTAATGTCATGTTTTTCTCTTCCTCTCCCTTTCTTTTCCCTTTTTCTTCTCTTGTGGTTTTGTGTGATATGTTTCTATTATGTTTGTATTTTGTTTTATTTTCTGTAATGTTGTAATGGAATGGTTTGTTCTTTTTTTGCTTTTATCATTTGGTTTTGATTTTTATACCTTTCCTCTTGCATTTGCTTTGTTTTTCCATTGTTTTTTCTTTTCTTTCGTCTGTGTTTGTTTGTATGTGTGTGTTCCTAAATTTATTCACGTTCCTAAATAAATTGGGTCTCTTGCTGTGCAAACTACATTTAATCACACACCGCTATACCTGTTCTCACTGTCGCTCTATATAACTGAAACTCGCTTTTTGCATTTATCCAATCAATCGCTTATGCTCTACGAATGAACGCTGCTTCAACCTTTAACATATTGCGTCAAAATGGTATCTCAAAACATGATTTGGTAAACTGTTACATCTATCTCTTTCTGCAATTATCAATGTATCGCGCAATTTCAATCTTTGGATGTGTATTGGATTTTTATACGACAATATATCGAATGATTCAATCACATTTCAATCTCTGTTGGTTGGGGTCGGTGGGGGAAATTTTCTTACATTGGATATTTATGAAACGTAAAAAAAATAATATCGTTGCAACTTTTGGCATTGGTTAAATGAACGAACGAACGATGAAATTGACATTTTCCCATACACACGTTTCCTCGCTGCACTGGAAAATTTGCGGCCCCATTCTTTTGGTGCCTGGTTTTGTCTGTGTTTGTTGTGCTTGTTTTTAAATGTATCAGGAATTTCTGTGTATGGGAGGTGTTGCGAGAGGATGAGTTCTCCCCCTTGAAGAATGCCGATGGTCAGCCCAAAGACACGCCTACCACATGCAGACATTCCCTCATGAGTTTCCATCACCGATGCATCTTGGCGGCTGGAGGAACATTTGTTCACTCAGACGGAACGCCGTATGCAGACATTCAGAGGTAAAGAAAAATCATCTTTTCTTTTTCTTTTTTTTTTATCTCTTCGCTGTTACTAAAGTTGAGTGGGTTTTTGTTTTATGAATAACATTTATGTTTCATGTAAGATTCTCTTGTATGTTGTAAGTATATATGGTCGTTTTGGTTCTGTCTTACGTCATTTGAGTTTTAATCAGGAACCTGATCGAGTTAGAATGTTAAAGGGGAATTGTACATTTCATATTTAGAATCAGTCATAGTATGGTATTTTATTACAATCTTTAAAAGTCGGTTAAAACAACGTGTCTTTGGTTTGAAAATACAAACCTATGTAAGGGGCGATGCAAGGCAAGGTCTACACATATATTATATGCAAGGCAAGGTCTACACATATATTATATGCAAGGCAAGGTCTACACATATATTATATGCAAGGCAAGGTCTACACATATATTATATGCAAGGCGATGACGGACAAGTACTACACATGTATATGTAAGGCAATGAAAGGCAAGTTCTACACTTACGTTATGTTACACAATGACGGACAAGATAATGGCAGCCTTATTTATGTCTTTGTGACACAGTCAGTTGGTTTGAGTGCGTGGTTTCGGTTTCAAATCAAAACTTTTTTAAAAATGATTTTTAGTAACTTTTAGGTCTAAGTTGGGTTTTTTGTTTAAAAATTAAAATATTTGGGTTGGTTTTTTTAAAATTGAGATGCTTTTCAACATTAATTAAACTAACTAACTATGTATAGTGACTTTAAATTTTAGGATAAATTAATTGAAAATTGTTAATTATTTTGCCTAATCCTAAGAGAAAAATATCTCAAAACTGTCCTGTCTTTAAAAGGCAAAGGTAGTCAAAGTGACATGAAAGTCACACTACGTTTCTTAAAAACATTTCTTCTTATGACTTATCTTAAATGCGCTTTGAGCGTCTAATGCTAAAAAGAATGCCTCATTAAGACTTTGAGCTATTACAAGTATAGTTCAATAAAGATTTACAACTGTTCGTCATTTTGAAATTCTTATCTTCATTTATGTGTTCTATGTTTAATGTCCATTTCATTTTAATATTTTCATAGTATTATATCATCTGGGCTGAGTGAAAAGACTTACTTTAAAGAAAGAAAACAGATTGAGAGTCTTTTTTTTATTATGATTTTTGAAGTTTTTTCCATTTTAAAGAAAAGAAAATTAAACTCAAGTCATAAAACTTCAGACGTTTGATGCCATTTAAGATTTAAAACTGAAATAATCTTAACTTCATGATTATGAGTAATAATATTAATGTAGAGATTGATTTAGCTCCTTGAATAGCAAGTGGTGTTACTTACAATAGTTTATTTTACAAAAAAATATCAAATCAAAACAACTTAAATTGGTGACGTCTACCAGAGAAAATAAAGAACCTCATTTTTCACCTGTAAATCTCAAATAAAAAAATAAAAAGATTGCAATGCAAGTTTAAGCTTTTCAACTATTTTATGCACAGGCGGTTCTGTTCTTTACACCTTCTTCAACTCATTTCTTCAGTACTGTTCTGTTTTTTTTTTGTTTTAGTTTTTTGGGGGGGGGTTTGGGAGGGGATGGGAGGGAAGTTTTTTATAAATTCCCCATAATTTCATTGATCTTTTGATAAGTAGAAGATCAATGAAATTATGTGCATGCCTGTTAAATGTTGTCGTTATTTTTCTTTCTTTCACTCAAAACCTCGCCAGAAATAACGCTAACCATGCCAACAGTCATTCCAACGGGTAAGCATTTGTTTATAATAAAAAAAACATTGTCATTTGGCTGAGGTTTCTTCATAAGTTTCGCTCGTGACCATTCTCTATTTTTGCCACTCAAGTCATACTTGGTTACTGATCAATCATTTATTTGATAATTTTCCATCAACTTTTGTAATGAAAAAAAAGAGATCACCTTAAGATTTCATGAAACTGTCTAAACACGTATGTCCTCCTGACGTATTTTTCAGGAGAAGCAAGAAGCGTAAGAGATCATCGAATAGGGCTGCAAATACTGTGTTGTGCTTTTTGGATTTCAATTCAATAACTACTTTAGTCTTTAGAATGTAGTAAATGGAAAAGATTAATCAGTTGTGCACAAAATGGACTTTTACGTTTGAAAGATCTAAACAAGCAAGTTCATTCCTTGACTTTTGAAGTTAGAGTTTTCGAGACGGAAAGAAAAACGAAAATCTTCATTTACATCATGTGCACAACTGGAGCCTTTCTATTGGTTCAAGGCCTATGATATTCATAATGTCACAAAAGAAGCATATGTTTGATAAATTAAAGAACAAATCTCATATCCCACATATTGTAGACTAATGCGTTTGGACAGTTTCACCGATGAAATTCAAGGCGATCTAATTTAGAACTTTCGTATGAGTTCAACACCCGCAATGTCATCCAATGTTTTAAAATCAATGAATTTGTTATAAATTGGGCTGTTCCTTCTTTTTTTTGTCTGACATCAAAGTTTCTATTAGAATTAATTCTATTTAGAACTTTGTATGCCTTTAAAGGTGATGCAGTACCCCATCCGTAAATCTTTTATGAATGACCCCATGATCTAAATAGGACGAGAAGAAAATGAATTAAGATAAGGTAAAAGAAAGGAAAGAGGCTAAGGAGATGGAAGAATAAAATGAGGATATTATGAGGAGATAAGATAATATTAAGATATGAGGAAATAAGATCTTTCTTTCTTTATCAGCTCCCATTGTACCTTCCGGTGTTTGGGTTTAGATGCCCGAAATGATCTTTCTCCAGGCTGCCCTGTCCTGACATTTTCTGTTTCCTTCTGTGAAAGTTAAATTCTTTGCATCAATGCCTCTTTTATATCTTCTTCCCACTTTCCCCGAGGTCTGCCTTTTAGTCTTTTACCTTGAGTTTTAGCACTGTATACTGATTTAGCTATTCTATTGTCATTCATTCTGTTAACATGCCCAAACCATCTTAGTTGATTCATTTCTATCTTAGTTTTTATACTATCTGCTTTGGTTTGATTTCTTATTGTTGTGGTTCTGATTTTGTCTCTTTTAGTTTTCCCTACTACTCTTCTTAGATATTTCATTTCGGCTGCCTGTACTCTACTGTGTTCCCTACTGTCTAAGGTCCAGGTTTCACTGCCATAGAGGAGAGTAGGCCAATAAACTATATTGTATACTGCCATTTTGGTTCCATGCTTGTTGGCATATTGCAAGTAGTAGTATGTAGTAGTTTGTCTGCCTCTCTCCCTTGGTTTTAAATCATTTCTGGATAAGCTTGATCTGCTCCTGGGGCCTTTCCTAATTTCACTTTTCTTATAGCTGTTTGGAGTTCTTCCATTGATATATCTACATCTTCAGCTGTTTTATCTGGATTACTATTTACTCTTACAAATTGATCTGTACTCCTTGTTTCATATGTTCTCGAGGAATTATGTAATTGTTGAAAACACTTTCTCTACGTTTCCATGATTTCGCTGTCTCATTTCATTATTTCTCCTTTGGCGTTTTTAATTTGTCGTATCGGGCATGCTTTGGTCTTTCTCATGCTCTTCATTGCTCCTCAGAGCAGCTTTTGATTTCCTTGATAGGTTTCTTGAAGTTTTTGTCCAAACTCTTCCCACTGTTCCTGTTTTGCTTTCCTAACTTCCTCTTTGGAGAGATAGTTCTTTTATTCACGTAATCTATCCTATCCTCTGGTCTCTTTGTTTGGAAGTATTCCTTCCAGGCATCCTTCTCTTCTTTGAACTTAGTCTTGACATTCTCACTCCACCATACAGTTCTTTTCCTATCTCCTTTAATTGTTTCCTACCACAGACCTCTTCAGATCCATCTGTCTTTCACTGATAGATTTTTTTATCTAGGATTGGTATGTCTGTTTTACTATTGTTTTATTTAGTTCTTCTACTCTGAGTATAGTAGCTTTCTTCTCTTTCCTTTTCTGTTTGTTTTCTTCAGTTAATAATCTCATTTTGGCTATCACTAAGTGATGATCACTAAATATTTCAGCTCCTCTGTTTATACTCTTGCATCCATTGTACTGTGAAAAGGAGCTGTTAACTATTGTGTTGTCTATGATTGACTTTTCACATCTGTCTTCATTTACTCTTGTATATTTGTGGATATCTTTATGAGGGAAAAATGTGTTGACTTTTTTCATGTTATTCTTCAGGCAAAAATCTATTAGTCTCTCTCCATTTGGAGAAGTTGTTGTTACTCCTTCTTTACCTATTTATCCTCCTGATGTTTCTACATTGTTGCCTACTTTAGCGTTTAAATTTCCTAAAACCATTTATAGTTCCTGTTTGGGTTTGAGATTTTCTGCAGCTAGTTGTAAATCGTTTTCGAAGATATCTTTTTCTTCTTTGGTGGAATCTTCGTTTGGTCCATAAGCTAATAATAATTTAATTTCTCTTCCTTTTGGTCCTACATTTTCTTTTTCCTTGTCCATTTTTCTTTGTTTCTGTAATAGCCAAAATGTCTACTTTGATTTTTTCCATTTCTGCAGCTAATTCTAACTCTTTTCCCTTTATTGCCCTAACATTCCATGTTCCAAAAATCACAGTCCGTGTTTTTTTCAGAGTCGTCTTCGAAAGTTCAAACCGGGTATATCATTATGGTATTTCTTTAAATCAGTTTGGTTTTGGATACAGGGGATTGTCCCACTGTACTCTAGGTAGATGGTGGGACTGCCACCTTGAGGCCCCCTACCGGGCCTTGTTATTTTCTGTCAGGGTTACCCTTAGCCTTTGTTTGCTCAAAACCAGCCCGCAAGGCAACAGGTTGTTATTTTCTGTCAGGGTTAAATCCCTTAGCCTTTGGTCAACCAAGACCTGCCTGCAAGGCAGCAGGGGGCTCGTGGAGGGCAGGACCGCCTAAACCCCATACAGGTGCTTACCTGTCCACTACCCGGAGGTATTAAGATAAGATTAGAATATGAGGAGATAGGATATAATTAGAATTCGAAGAGATAAGATACGATTAGGATGTGAGGAGATAAGAGATGATAAGAATATAAAAAGATAGATAAGATAAGGATATGATAAGATAAGATAGGGATATGAGGAGATAAGATGAGTTTAAAATATGAGGAGATAAGATAAGATTAGAATATAAGGAGATAAGATAAGATTAGGAAATAAAATCAGATTAGGATATAAGGGGATAAGATAAGATTAGAATATAAGGAGATCGAATAAGAATAGGATATGAGGATATAAGATAAGATTAGAATATGAGGAGATAAGATAAAATTAGAATATGAGGAGATAAGATAAGATTAGGGTATGAGGAGATAAGATAAGATTATGATATGAGGAGATAACATAAGATTATGATATGAGGAGATAAGATAAGATTAGAATATGAGGAGATAAGATAAGATTAGAATATGAGGAGATAAGATAAGATTAGAATATGAGGAGATAAGATAAGATTAGAATAGATGAGAAGATAAGATTAGAATATGAGGAGATAAGATAAGATTATGATATGAGGAGATAAGATAAGATTAGAATATGAGGAGATAAGATACGATTAGGATATGAGGTAAGATAAGATTAGAATTTAAGGAGATAAGATAAGATTAGAATATCAGGAGGTAAGATAAGATTAGAATATGAGATAAGATAAGATTAGAATATGAAGAGAAAAGATAAGATTAGAATATGAGGAGATAAGATTATAATATGAGGAGATTAGATAAGATTAGGATATGAGGAGATAAGATAAGATTAGGATATGAAGAGATAAGATAAGATTAGAAAATGAGGAGGTAAGATAGGATTAGGATATGAGGAGATTAGGAGGAGTTATAAGGAGATATCACCTGGCCTAGTAGCTACTGTTATTTTCTTATCTGACCATCCAAAGAGAAAGAGAGAGAAGATTTCTAACACAGAACGTCTTTTCTTAGTATCTCAATTCACTTCTTCTGCATACAGCTCATTGTGTCCTCACTCACCCTTTCATTTCTTCTCCTGTCATTGTCACTCACTGCACTTTGAAACGTATTGAATGGTGCCTTGCTTGGAATCCAAACATTTCATTTGACAATGGGTTTAACATGCATTAATGCATTGTTATTAAAAAAGTTGTCAAAAGATAAATGAAAAGTTTTTATAAGCTCTTTCCATTGCATACTTTATTTTTGCCATTTTCACACAAGGTATACATTATAGGTATAATCTATATTTGAATTATTAACCATTAACTGTTTCTTCCTTGTTATATTATGTTGATGTTGTTGTTTTTTCAGGAGAGGTTTGCAAGACAATTTTTTGGATACATGTAATTTTATTATTTTTAAAACTATTATTATTGTTGTTATTGTTATTATAAATTATTATTATTATTATTATTATTATTATTATTATTATTATTATTATTATTATTATTATTATTATTATTATTATTATTATTATTATTATCATCACCACTATTATCATCATCATCAACATCATCATCATTTGTAGTAGTAGTATGAAATTAGAATGAGAATTGTTTTTTTATATTATTACTCATAATTGTTGTAAGGAGTAACTTGGTAACTGTAACAGTACTAATAGCCTTAAAGCAGCATTGAATGCGTTTCTATTTAATGTTTTCATTTACTAGTCAACAGAGCCATGAAGAAGAGGACACGATAGTTTGCGAGTTATCCCCCTGGTCTCTTATGATGGCGAGGTAAGAAAGAGAAATCAAACTCATTTACCCTCAAGCTAAATTGTTTGTTAGAGTTAAGTTATTTATTTAGAGACGTAGCGCAACCGTAGTGTTGTGAATTTGCAATCACGACAACACTGGTTCAAAACTCATGCCTGGCCAAGCTATTTTTACACAACATTTAGGTTCCCTGCAGGGAAAGATCTTGTCAGAGTGTAAGGCACCTAACATGCTGCCGACTGTATGCTCCCCCAGAGAGTTGAGAAGGATTTTGAATGAAATGACCTGCTTTTGATAAATGATGTAGTCAGTGTTGTGCAGGGATACAGATTATAAATCCATCTTTTCCTTCCAGTAGGGAAAGGTTGATTGAATTTGCAATCCAGGTAGACAACACTGGTTCACAAACTCATGCCTGTAATTAAAACAAGCTGTGTTTTTACACAACGTGATTAGCGGCGTTAGTGGCCAAGTGGTTAGGCTGCCGGACTTGGGATCATGAGGTCCCAGGTTAGAATCCTAGGCCTGATGTTGTGTTCCTTGGGAAAGGTACTAAAACACTTTTTCCCCACTCAATCCAGGTACAAATAAGTACAAGCACTAGCTTGTAATTAAAACCTGTGTCAGTCTAGCGTCCTGTCCAGGAGGTGACTATTATCCCATTCCGCTTCACACTATAGAAACCGGGATATGCTTCAGCTCTATGGGCTGTAATGGCCTTGAAGGTCCATTCTCGCCATTAGAATTATAGCTTACCAGGTTTGTGTGATCAGGGCATTCCTAAGAGCCTTCACTTCTTTGCTCAAAAAGCTGTACAATGCTTGCTGATTTGATCAAATAAGGTGGTATGGGGGGGGGGGGGATTATATTTAAAAACTTTTAAAACACTGACATTGTAAAACATGAAATTTGAAATTGTACAGATGTCTAAATAAAATATGGGTTAGATATATATAATAAATGTATATGTGTATATATATATATATATATATATATATATATATATATATATATATATATATATATATATATATATATATATATATATACATGTATAAACATTTCTTCCTTATTACATGTTAGACAACATCTAGCGTGTAGCATGAAGCGCAACATACATTGCCTCCTGTATATTTTTATAGTTATATTTATTTATATACATTTATTAAATTTATTTATATTTATATACATTTATTAGATTAATTTATATTTATATATCTTTATTAAATTTATTTATATTTATATACATTTATTGATTTATTTATATATTTATATACATTTGATTTATATATATATTTATATACATTTATGCACATTTATTCATTTATAAATATTTATGACGTATTTATCTAATTAATCTAAATCATTTATCTATGTATATCTAGCTATCTATCTACCTATCTAACTGTCTATCTATCTATCTATCTGTCTATCTCTCTATCTACTATAATAGTAATAGATGACTAAGCACACTGTTAATTGTGATGCAATCATGTTTGAAACATCACGTCCCTTAATCTCCTTCTTCATGCCTGTCTGTGTCCAGGGTTTGGAGAGCATTGTTTCTGGCAAGAAATTTGTCCCACCTGTCCAATTTGAGCTGGGATCTGACGGAAAATTTTGTATACTGCCGCCTGAGGCCTGCCAGTGATCGCATTTATTTAACTAGACAACCAATAATTGCCTTACTTTACAAGTGCTATAGAGTTCATTGTAAAAGGCAGCATGCATTTTTGTTTGTTTGTTTGTTTGAGTTGTTTTTTACTTTTAAATCATGACTTGAAAATCTTGCCTATTGTTTTTTATCTCCCTTTCATTTGTTGTTTTTGTTTCAGTTTTGATTGCTCTCCACTGCTTTGAATATAATTTTAAGCATTTCGAAAAAGATTCATTACATCTGATCAATACCAAAATGAAAACTGAGAATCATTTTGATTTGCTGTTTGCATGATTCTAATTCTAGTCATGTACCTATTGTTTGAGATCTTTTTATCAGAACTTTTATTAAAACATGGCCGATTTATCATTGAGCTGCTATGATTTTGACACAAGTACATATTGTATACAATGTATTTTGAAATTTCACGTCTCAAAAAAAGATTTTACAAGTTGAATCTCAATATTTAGATCTATAGCATTTCGCTGTGACACAATATATCCCTAGCTATTTGAAATTTAATGGCTGAAACCTGTATTCACATGACATACATATCACGCATATCAAAATTTCTATGCAAAGTCATGCCTGTACTTACATCTGAGGACAACTGAAAAGGAACTGTTCTCCAGCAAATAAGGTTGACTTGAAATTTATTGTCAATGTATTACATTTATACATCATTACATGTATAGATAATTTCCAAGAAATTTGAGTGTCTTTTTGCTGCAGTTTTTTTTTATTATAAATAAAAACAACTTAAGTAGGCCTATGCCTTTACTGATCCAAGGTATTTTAAGTTTTGCAATGTTATTCAATATGTCAAATTCTAAAACGAAAAGGTCAAGATTTTTATGGTATTTTGAATGCTCGTTTTTGTTTTCTAGGGGTTCTTTGCGTGGACACTATTTGGAGGTTTATTTGTTCGAGGGTTTTTTTTTTGGTTATATTTTGTTGGATTATTTATATGATTATCCTGAACTTTCATATCTTGAATCATGATTCAACACATTCACTAACAGGATAATATAAGGAAAAATTTTGTGTAAGCTTTTAATAAGAAGTGTCATACTTATTATTAACCCCTGCATCTTTCGTTGGATGTAAAAAGAGAATGAAAATTCCATGACTGACTAGACTGCATAGATTTGAACATGCTGGGTTTGGGTTTTTTAATTGATGCCATTGTTTTTATTAATCAAAGTGAGGGGTCTTTTTTCTTCCTTTGTTATCATTGAATATGTGTTGCTCATTCATATTTACACCACTGACACTGCCTTTGAAGTACACATTGTCTTGTACCCAGTACCGGTACTATTGATTTAGTGTTAGTGTAAGAATGGAACTTGTGAAGTTGTACAATGACAGTTTTTTGCTTTTATTGACTTCTAAATCTTTAGATTTCTAATAACCATGTAACTTAATGTAAGCATGCAATGATCTCGTGTCTCACATAATAGCTTAAAAGCAAGAAGATTTTTCATTACAGTTACACAGGCTTAGGAGAAGTTGAGTCAAGAACCTTTGAGTCCCGAGTTCAACGGAGCCCCGCTGAATGAAGGAGAAGCTAAATCTGTAAATTTTGTGATTTTTCCCCTCTGTAACTTTGTGAGCCTCCATATTTTCAAACTTTCCTTATCAAAGCTGACTTGGTATGTTTTTTCTCTCCATAGCTGTCTTGAGATTTCTATGGGTTTGCTTTTTCAACTTTGCTTCCTTCTTCTGTTTGGTGAGAATAATATTTTCTAAGGACTTAAGTTGTTCTGCCTGGTTGACTTCATGGTGGAGATTTTTCCAGCGCCTCCACCAACCAGAATCGTATAAGTTCAAGTTTTATTAAGAAGAAATCCATGTCATGTCAATAATTTATGTTTCAAGTTTGATTTGCTTGTCTCAACACGATTTCTCAACTGCCGGTATCAGAATTGAGGAAGTTTTGGGGTAAATGTTTGCGAGGCCCCATATGAAAAGAGGTGCCAGTAACTCAGTCAGTAGAGCATCTGACCACCACACAAGAGGCTTGAATTCGATCCCTAGCCTGGACAAATTTTTCTGGCCCTCCTGACGACCCAGCCGCTAAATGGGTAGCCAGGTCTTTTCTGACGGCCAAAGTAAAGGCGGCGTGGAAAAGCAATGGCAAATTACCACATTACATGTAAACCGTATGCCTACAAAAATCAGGATTCCACTCCTGATTACCCTACGCTCAACTCTGGGTATGGGATTTACTCTATGAAAAGGGTGCTGTTTGAATGAAGTTTTGTTTGGATATTTTGGATGTTGGGGTTTTTTTTATGGGGTTGGGGGGGGGGGGGTCGACGGATGTTGATGGGCAATGCAGACGAGGTTTAAGGGATTTATTTATTAATACATACGTGTATGTTGATTCTGCTGTCTGAAAAGTGGCATGTTTTGGGAAGGTTTGTAAATTTTTAATATTATTATTATGTTATGATATTTGTTGTATCTGTTGGAATACTGTTACCATAGCGTTATTAGTTAACGAGGAAATGATTTCTTACCAATGAATTTATTAGTGCCATTTGTTGCTTTATATTTCTTGTTTTGAATGGGTTTTAACTTTATGCAAACCCTGATTTTGTGCTGTGAGAATTTGTTTTGCAATGAAACAAATTGTTGGAGGATTTGACAAAGTGGGGGGAGGGGATTTATGTTGTTTTTGTTGTTGTTTAGGGAAGGAAGGAAGGGGGGGGTTGATTGTTATTGGTTGTGTCCTTTTTTTACATTTTGTTTGTGTAATTAACATTCAACTTGATCTGTTTGCCTTAAACTCCAAAGTTTCCGCTCCTTGAATGACCATTAGGACTTGATGAAGTGTCTGTGTATTTCACAGGTCAGTAAGTATGAGCGTGGGTGCTGTGTGTAAACTATGCTATACATAACTATGTTATGTTTTAAATTATCCAGGGAACTTGTTTGTGATCTTTGCTTTATTTATTCATTGTATATGACCTTCTATGAATGCATTTACACACACACACACGCACATATATATATGTATGTATTTTAAGAGTTGCAATTACATAGGTACAAAGCTATACATACAGTGGTCTCCACTTAAGAGGTCAAGGTCTAAGAGACTGGTCCACCTAAGAGGCCACAGTCTAAGAGTTTGGTCCACCTAAGACGTCGCGGTCTAAGAGGCTGGTCCACCTAAGAGGCCACGGTCTTAGAGGTTGGTCCACCTAGAGGCCAGAGGCCACGGTCTTAGAGGTTGGTCCACCTAAGACGTCGCGGTCTAAGAGGCTGGTCCACCTAAGAGGCCACGGTCTAAGAGACTGGTCACAGCCGTCGTGAATAGATAGCCTGATACATCGCCTCGCACCGTGTTTCTACGTCACAGGATGCGGCAATCTAACTAAATCTAACTACACACTAGGGCCTAATTGCCAAGCCTAGCTCTGCTCGCGAATCAAACTCCACAGCGCCAGTTTCAATTTTCAATTGTTTTATGTTCAGTTGGGTTGCTCTCAATGACGATTTCAACTTGCTTTGTAATTGTTATTCTATTTAATTACATTATCTTGGATTTTTATTTGGTATTACCACAAGGAACAAGATGGATTAAGTCAGTTTATTTTACATGTGAGTACTTCTTAAGTTAAGAGAATCCATACATTATATGATTGTTTCTTTCCGCCTTGACCCAGTACGTTGTCTCCTCCCTCCCTCTCCCTCTCTCTCTCTCTCTCTCTCTCTCTCTCTCTCTCTCTCTCTCTCTCTCTCTCTCTCTCTCTCTCTCTCTCTCTCTCTCTCTCTCTCTCTCTCTCTCTCTCTCTCTCTCTCTCTCTCTCTCTCTCTCTCTCTCTCTCTCTCTCCCTCTCTCTCTCTCTCTCTCTCTCTCTCTCTCTCTCTCTCTCTCTCTCTCTCTCTCTCTCTCTCTCTCTCTCTCCTCTCTCTCTCTCTCTCTCTCATATATTTCTGCACCATGGGCACGCTTATATATTATATATGTGATGTGGAAAAAGTGTTTATTTACAATAATATGTAATTCACTTTTTTAACCATGTTATTACGTATTCCGGCATTGTAACCTTAATTTATTCTGAGGATATATCTACAAATCTCAACACTTTTATTTTTTAAATTTCTAAATCCAAAAGTTTAGATTTGCTTTACTTTTCTCTGATTTATTACCTATCCTTATTTTATGTGTTTCTTTCTGTCCTTCGTATTTAGGTCCGTAGAAGGGTTATAATATTATATACCCGAAATGTAGCCACGTCTTGTCTTGTCCTTCTTTGAGCTCTTCATCACTATTACTATTACTATTACTTTATCGTTAATAGTAGGTGACCTAACATACCAACTGGAAAGCAAAACAATCAACCTTTCATAGGGAAATGGGGGGGGGGATTAAAGAATATTGACAAACAACAAATATAAAACACACTACACACATAATATTATTAATGCCTAGTAATAGTATGCACTTCTACTACACGTCTTACTGTCATTACTAGCCTACCCCTCACTCGCTCTCTGAGACCACCGCCACACGGTGTGACGTCACGCTGTGGTTAGAGCAGGCTATCTCTATTACGAAGGCTACGGACTGGTCCACCTAAGAGGCTGGTCTAAGAAGACCTAAGAGGCCAAGAGGCTGGGCCACGGTGTAAGAGATCGGAAGAGGCCACGGTGTAAGAGATCGGTCCACCTTCCAGAGTCTGGTCTACCTAAGACTAAAGAGGCCACGGTGTAAGAGATCGGTCCACCTTAGAGGCGGTGTAAAGAGATGGTCCACTAAGAGGCCACGGGCTGGTCTACCTAGACTAAGAGGCCACGGTCTAAGAGGCTGGTCTACCTAAGAAGAGTCTGGTCTACCTAAGAGGCCACGGTGTAAGAGTCTGGTCTAAGAGGCCACGATCTAAGAGGCTGGTTTACCTAAGAGGCCACGGTGTAAGAGAAGACTAAGAGGCTGGTCCATCTAAAAGGCTACGGTCTAAGAGGCTGGTCTACCTAAGACAAGAGGCCACGGACTAAGACTAAGAAGAGGCTGGTCCAACTAAGACTTAGAGGCCACTAAGAGGCTTTACCAAGAGGCATGGTCCACCTAAGAGAGGCCATTAAGAGGCTGGTCCAGTAACACTGGCCTAAGAAGAGGCTGGTCCACCTAAGAGACACGGCCTAAGAGGCTGCAGAGCAGTCGCTGGGATTGGACCATCTTGATCAATCAAAGGCACGGCCATAACTGATACAACTAGAAGTTGACACATATTTTCAGTGATAATGGACTGATGATGGTCTGGATTAAAACTGAGTTAGGCCTCATTGTTTGATGCAGTGGTTACCTACAACACAAGTCCTAGTTGTGTGATCAGTAGGAAAAGAAAAGAAGAAGAAACTTTTAAAGAAATTTACACCACTGCTTTTGTTCTTCCTCCTTTCTTTTTTTACATATCCCAGTGGCAAATTTGTTTTCGTGATTTGACAGGACATTCAATAATACTAAACAAATAATATATATATATATATATATATATATATATATATATATATATATATATATATATATATATATATATATATATATATATATATATATATATATATATATGTATACGATAACATAAACTATACAAGTTATTAAACTATCATTCATTCATTCATAAATTATTGTCTATATGTTTTATCATTTTTGGTTTGACAAAATTCAATGTTGTATCGCCATCAGTCAATGCTGCTGAAACGATCAAATTCAGTCAGAGCTATCTATAATTAATTCATTTAATGAGAAAAGATGTACTTATTTTGTGTTAATCTTATACTTATATTGATATATACATATGTTATGTTTTGTTCAGTTCTGAAAAAGAAAACCAAAAGAAGTTATATAAAAAGATGTCCTCATAGGACCTGAGTGTGAGTTTGTGTTGTTTTAAATGTAATTGTTCTCATTTGTTGTTTTCTTTCTTTTTTATCGATGCATTTAAATTTTCTTTTGGATAAGTAATTTTTTTTGGTTGTGTGTTTGTTTGGGGCTGTTTGTTTGTTTGGGGGGAGGGGGTTGGCTGTTGGTTTGTTGTTGGAGTTTTTTGGGGTTGGGGTTGGGGGGGGGTTCAATCTTCATTTTCTTCTTGTTTTGTTTGTTCATAGCTGGCGGCGTGTTGGGGAAAAGGGGAAGTAGTAGCACACACTCACACTCTTATAATCATATTAAGCAATTGTCTTGTCATTTTTTCTTGTTTCTGTTTTTCCTTCGTCCTTTCACAGACGCTCTTTTCTATAAACTATTGTTTTTCCAGTGGGCTTATAAAAATAAGGTGATGTTGAGTAACTTTTTCATGGCTTCAAAATTTACATCTCGTTTTAAGTGGGCTGTTTTAAGTGTACGCCTGTTCCTCTTGTTGCATCTTTACTATTTTGAATAATAAAAGATACCTTTTGTAATCTTAGACTTATCTTGTGATGATCCATTGTACCTTTTATTTTTATATGTCTTAAAAAAGGGGATACTGAAAATAATTTTGTATCTTATAATATTATACTATAAATAAAGTATCTACAATTAAGCTAGTATGCACTAATTAGGGAACTTCCGTTCTTTCTCTTTATTGATTGTTAACAATGATAAAGTGATTCAAAATGTACTCATCAATCCCTTATCATGAAAATAGCGAGAGAGGACACACACAAAAAGGAAATAAATGAAGAAAAACACATCCTGAAGTTTTATTTACCTTCACTTTTTACATGGATTTTGCATGAATTCTTGTGATGTGATGATGTAAGTGTACATATTGTCTTTATGTTATAAACTGCTAGTCATAACAACACAACTAAACTGATATCCTTCATGTCAGGTTTAGTAAATGTCAAGTTTCTTTAAGCCCATTCCAGTCCATAGAACTGGAGCTTATCCCGGTTTCTATAGCCCAAAGCCAAACATAGGACGATTTCCCTTCAAGACATTCCCAGGTTTTTCAACTCACTCTCCGGCTCTCTCCGCCATGTATCCGTCGGTCATCTTCGTTGGCTGTCAATAAATTATGTACATAGAATACAATCTTTGTGAGGTGTGCAATTGTCACGTCTGCCAAGATAGTTTTTCCTTCTTTCAAAATTCTTTGTTGACACATATCTTAACGTATTTGTTTGTTTCATTGAAATGTACCCTCTCCACTATTGTGGAGATCTTAAAATGGATAAAGAAGAAACAGCAAGATGAAAGAATGGAAGGAAAGAAGTAGGACCTACTAGTACCAGCCAATGACGGCCACTTTCTTAACTAGATTTTATCCAAGACAGCAATGGACGTCATACACTCTGTAACAATAGAATACACATCGTAGTAGCAATGGACGACATGCACTCTGTAACAATAGAATACATATCGTAGTAGCAATGGACGTCATACACTCTGTAACAATAGAATACACATCGTAGTAGCAATGGACGTCATACAATCTGTAACAATAGAATACATATCGTAGTAGCAATGGACGGTAACTAGAATACACATCGTAGTAGCAATGGACGTCATACAATCTGTAACAATAGAATACACATCGTAGTAGCAATGGACGTCATACAATCTGTAACAATAGAATACACATCGTAGTAGCAATGGACGTCATACACTCTGTAACAATAGAATACACATCGTAGTAGCAATGGACGCCATAACTCTGTTACAATAGAATACACATCGTAGTAGCAATGGACGCCATGCACTCTGTAACAATAGAATACACATCAAGTAGCAATGGACGCCATACAATCTGTAACAATAGAATACACATCGTAGTAGCAATGGACGCCATACACTCTGTAACAATAGAATACACATCGTAGTAGCAATGGACGCATGCACTCTGTAACAATAGAATACACATCGTAGTAGCAATGGACGCCATACAATCTGTAACAATAGAATACACATCGTAGTAGCAATGGACGTCATACAATCTGTAACAATAGAATACACATCGTAGTAGCAATGGACGTCATAACAATAGATACACTGTAGTAGCAATGGAGAATACAATAGAATCATATAGTAGCAATGGACGTCATACAATCTGTAACAATAGAATACATATCGTAGTAGCAATGGACGTCATACACTCTGTAACAATAGAATACATATCGTACAAGTAGCAATGGACAATGGACGTCATACAATCTGTAACAATAGAATACACATCGTAGTAGCAATGGACGTCATACACTCTGTAACAATAGAATACACATCGCAATGGACGTCATACAATCTGTAACAATAGCAAGTAGCAATGGACGCCATGCACTCTGTAACAATAGAATACATATCGTAGTAGCAATGGACGTCATACAATCTGTAACAATAGAATACACATCGTAGTAGCAATGGACGTCATACAATCTGTAACAATAGGAAGTAGCAATGGACGCCATACACTCTGTAACAATAGAATACACATCGTAGTAGCAATGGACGTCATACAATCTGTAACAATAGAATACACATCGTAGTAGCAATGGACGTCATACACTCTGTAACAATAGAATACACATCGTAGTAGCAATGGACGTCATACACTCTGTAACAATAGAATACACATCGTAGTAGCAATGGACGTCATACACTCTGTAACAATAGAATACATATCGTAGTAGCAATGGACGTCATACACTCTGTAACAATAGAATACACATCGTAGTAGCAATGGACGTCATACAGTCTGTAACAATAGAATACACATCGTAGTAGCAATGGACGTCATACACTCTGTAACAATAGAAACAATCGTAGTAGAATGGACACACTCTGTAACAATAGAATACACATCGTAGTAGCAATGGACGTCATACACTCTGTAACAATAGAATACACATCGTAGTAGCAATGGACGTCATACACTCTGTAACAATAGAATACACATCGTAGTAGCAATGGACGTCATACACTCTGTAACAATAGAATACACATCGTAGTAGCAATGGACGTCATACACTCTGTAACAATAGAATACACATCGTAGTAGCAATGGACGTCATACACTCTGTAACAATAGAATACACATCGTAGTAGCAATGGACGTCATACACTCTGTAACAATAGAATACATCGTAGTAGCAATGGACGTCATACACTCTGTAACAATAGAATACACATCGTAGTAGCAATGGACGTCATACAATCTGTAACAATAGAATACACATCGTAGTAGCAATGGACGTCATACAATCTGTAACAATAGAATACACATCGTAGTAGCAATGGACGTCATACACTCTGTAACAATAGAATACATCGTAGTAGCAATGGACGTCATACACTCTGTAACAATAGAATACACAAGTAGCAATGGACGACTCTGTAACAATAGAATACACATCGTAGTAGCAATGGACTTCATGCACTCTGTAACAATAGAATACACATCGTCACCCCAGTTCAGTGCTGCCAACCTACTGCTTAAACTAAAAATATAACAGAAATACCGTCACACACCCCACCCCACTCCTCCTCTCTCTCTTTCTCTCTCTTCTCTCTCTCTCTCTCTCTCTCTCTCTCTCTCTCTCTCTCTCTCTCTCTCTCTCTCTCTCTCTCTCTCTCTCTCTCTCTCTCTCTCTCTCTCTCTCTCTCTCTCTCTAGAATCTCTCTCTCTCTCTCTCTCTCTCTCTCTCTCTCTCTCTCTCTCTCTCTCTCTCTCTCTCTCTCTCTCTCTCTCTCTCTCTCTCTCTCTCTCTCTCTCTCTCTCTCTCTCTCTCTCTCTCTCTCTCTCTCTCTCTCTCTCTCTCTCTCTCTCTCTCTCTCTCTCTCTCTCTCTCTCTCTCTCTCTCTCTCTCTCTCTCTCTCTCTCTCTCTCTCTCTCTCTCTCTCTCTCTCTCTCTCTCTCTCTCTCTCTCTTTTAGAATAAACCTTTTTTATAACAGGGACATGGAAGGAAAAATCCGCTTGACTCTGTCGACAAGGAAAATACGCCAGAGAAGTACAAAAGTGTGTATACTGTAGATCTATGCCTAATGACTCCCATTATTTTCTCAATGCACTGTACTGACTCCATCGAGACTCGACAATTGTTTGAAGAGCGCGATAGCTTTAAAATTAAAAGGGGGAGAAGATGCATCTAGTTCTAGCGTCTTTGCTTGTACTAAGCGATGGCTGGCTTACCACATTGGCTAATAATATCGTATGATGAGCGAGCGAGTCATGGACTAGGTCTAACGTGATTTTTGGGTTATTTGCATTGCAAACCGCTTATAACAGGAATCGGTTATAACAGGAATGTAGCCTCTTCCCCCCATCGATCCTGGGTGTTATAACCAGTTTCTAGTGTGCCTCCTAAGATTAATAAGATACATGGTGTGGACGGACACAGGTATCAGAAAATCATGTTTTTGATACTTAAAAGTAAGAATGCATCATCACCAGCCATTCGTCCACCCTGGTTGTGGGTATTGGCCACCATGTAAAGACCTCCATCAAACTCTATCCTGGGATATGATTGTCTCCACCTCTTTCCAGCTAGAGTTATGTCCATTCATCTTCATGTTCATATCCGATATGAAAATCTCTTCTCCCTGTAGATCTTGCTTTTTCTCTTGTTCGTTTTTTTTCCCCTGTGGGTTCCATTTTAGGCTTTGTCTTGTTGTTTTAGTCGCTGGTTCCTAGCAATGTGCCCAATCCATCTCCATCTTTTCATATGTTTAGAGCTATTGTTCCATGGAAATTGACCCATTCACCATAATATGTGGTGACTTCGGGATGATTTAAGAATAAGAGGAAACAGCAAGATGAAAGATATGAGGAAAAGAGATTGAAAAGAAGTAGAACATATCAATAGCCCTCACACACCGCCCACTGTTTTTAGAGCACACATTATGTGTATGAATATCTAAAAATAAAGTACCATGTCGAAAAAGTCGTGAAATTTGGCAAAGGCGCTTTTTGGCGGAGTTCAAAGGCCATGCCCTATTAATCTGTTTTTATTTACATTGCCATTTTTGTTTGGAATATACATGTAAACTCTCTTTTTGTTGTTTGGAGTGTCTATGTTATTCGTTGATTTTAGGGCAAAACCCAATAGGCCTTATCACACATCTGTTACATTCTTCTCCCACTCAAGACTGCAACAAAGGGTGGTGAGGATGAAGATATCCGGCAATAATGAGGTGTTTTTTTTATTGGTTGACACGCATGTCCTACAGAGTACTATCTCCGGGGAAAAAGTGCCACCAGACTTTTCTCAGATTTTCTCACCATGATCAGAACGAGAGAGACGATCGGACTGTCTGTCTGGCAGACCTATCGAGTGAGGGAGGGTAGGAGACCAAAGCTGAGACAGCCAAGACTTGTTGAGAGTAGTTGGTTAAGATCTAGATGTCACACACACGTACTTACACACACACACACACACACACACACACACACACACCTACGTGACAAATTGCGTCACTGAAACGAGGCGAAAAGGAGGTTATAAAGTTTATTTTTCACAGAATTCGAATCTTGCAAAACAAATTAAGACAGACTTACAAAATTGTGTTACATGTTGTCTACGTCAAGCCAGCCGTTGTTGTATTTTGAGGGGGTAACATGTGTTGTAAAATTCGGTTACATGAAAAAACACGTGCATTATGACGAATCGTGTATTTTGGCGACGTGCACGAAAAATCTCGAGAAATTGTTCAACCGTTAGTGGGGCTTTTGATGACGGCGATAAACCAATGGTAGGTTTAAACTTTAGACCTTGGATATCGTTAAACACAATAGCTATTAGTATTACCTCAATAAATTATCGCGTGTCTTTTTCTTCAGTTGCGGGAGAGGTGGGGGGGGGAATTTCTTTAAGAGATTTAGTTTGAAGAAAAATGTAGGCTTACACGGTAGTGCTTGGAATGAGACTTTTGGATGGTGGTAATTTATACTAGGTTTACTGTCTCTGCCTGTCTCTCTTCGTACGTATGCCTGTCTGTCTGTCTGTCTGTCTGTCTGTCTGTCTCTCTCTCTCTCTCTCTCTCTCTCTCTCTCTCTCTCTCTCTCTCTCTCTCTCTCTCTCTCTCTCTCTCTCTCTCTCTCTCTCTCTCTCTCTCTCTCTCTCTCTCTCTCTCTCTCTCTCTCTCTCTCTCTCTCTCTCTCTCTCTCTCTCTCTCTCTCTCTCTCTCTCTCCCGTTCAGTACCTCGGTCTCTGTTAAGAATAAAAACAACAAATTTAATCATTCATTTCGTGTTTGCTGTTTTTCATGCCTTATATTACATTAATGTAGATATGCCCTTATGTTAACCATTATTGTGAAATGTGCAAACTGATTATTTTGTTGGTTTGGGGTTTTCCCCTTTTTCTTAAAGTTTAAAGTTAAAGTAAGCGTCTCTTGAGAATGTATTGTCCGACATGATATCAAAGAGTTCTAATCGTGCATTAGGGAGCTAAGCGCAGATGTAATATCGCTTTAGATCTGTGCCACTTGATGGGATTTTGTCCATCGTATATAGGGGGACTCAGTAGTCCAGGGGCAAGGTGTCGGCCTCCCAACCCAAAGGTCATGGGTTCAATAACCGGCAGTTGAGAAATGTTCTTTAGTTTCTCCGAGTAAAATTGACCCCCCCTCCCCTTTCCAGTCCAGGTAGGTGGATCGACACATAGTCCTACCGGAGACGGATATTAGACAGGAGGTCCCATGTGCAGATCACAACACCAAGTGCACGTTAAAGTATCCTTGGTTGTTTACAGGGCAGTCTGGGCAAAATTAAAAGTCCTGCCAAAACCCCCCGAGATCACCTTAGTTGTGGATGTGGGTAATATCAAAATCAAATACATGTACCGATATATTGAAGTGACGTCCAAAGTGGGGCTTGTACTTCTTGCAGTTAAACTAGATCTAGATCTAGAACAAATCGGAAATTATACCAAAAAAGTCAGGATGAAAAGAAAAGGAAAGAAATAAACCTCACGTGATTATTGTAACACTAGTAACAGCTTGTGGAAGTGGAACTGGAAGTCACGTTGGGGTGACGGGCAAGGCGACCTTACTATAGGCCAGTCACCCGAAATTAGGTCAACGAATGTTTTGGTCCTATGGTCTCGTCTCGATTTACACGTGGCTGACAAGACGTGAAGCGACAGACACAGTGCATGGGAGTGATGTCAACAAGACGATACATCAATAAAATATTCGATACCTTCTGCCTCTCTCGGTTATAGTGGTTTTTAGGTGGAGGCGATTTGACGAACACATCTTATTGTCAGGATTTGATTTCTGGCTTTACGTTCTTCTTAAGGATTCATGTCTCCTTTTCATTCACTCTTGAAATCGCAGAATATGAGTAAATGTCAATGAAACACACCAAAAAAAAAAAACCATTAACCCGCGCACTTTTCCCAATCGTGTTTAAGACTGAGTTTGAGCTTCGACAGCTGACTCAGTCAAAATGTTGCCTTGAACTTGATCGCGTGGCGTGCGCATGACGGTCATGTGACTGGCAACCAGACATACTCATTATAAGTGTATTAGCAGACGATGGTATACACAAAAATATCTCAACGATAACACTTGGCATTCTTCGTGGCCATGTTCACATATCATTTTGTATGTCTGTCAAGGAGCGGAGTTAAATGCAGGTCGTTTTTGACCATTCCTGACATTGACAAGCAGATACAGAGGTATGGTTTTGTACTTGTTTGTAGTCACCATATTTTACAACATGCCAAGTGAGAAAAGCAGAATTTCATTTAATCCAGGTTTTGGATTCCTCCTCTTCTTCTTCTTCTTCTTCTTCTTCTTCTTCTTCTTCTCTTCTTCTTCTTCTTCTTCTTCTTCTTCTTCTTCTTCTTCTTCTTCTCTTCTTCTTCTTCTTCTCTTCTCCTTCTTCTTCTTCTCTTCCTCTTCTTCTCTTCTTCTTCTTCTTCTTCTTCTTCTTCTTCTTCTTCTTCTTCTTCTTCTTCTTCTTCTTCTTCTTCTTCTTCTTCTTCTTCTTCTTCTTCTTCTTCTTCTTCTTCTTCTTCTTCTTCTTCTTCTTCCTCCTCCTCCTCCTCCTCCTCCTCCTCCTCCTCCTCCTTCCTCCTCTTCTCCTTTCCTTCTTCTTCTCCTTCTCCTTCTCCTTCTCCTTCTTCTTCTTCTTCTTCTTTTTCTTCTTCTTCTCCTTCTTCTTCTTCTTCTTCTTCTTCTTCTTCTTTCTTCTTCTTCTTTCTTCTTCTTCTTCTTCTTCTCTCTTCTTCTTCTTCTTCTTCTTCTTCTTCTTCTTCTTCTTCTTCTTCTTCTTCTTCTTCTTCTTCTTCTTCTTCTTCTTCTTCTTCTTCTTCTTCTTCTTCTCTCTCTCTCTCTTCTCTCTTCTTCTTCTCTCTCTCTCTCTCTCTCTCTCTCTCTCTCTCTCTCTCTCTCTCTCTCTCTATATATATATATATATATATATATATATATATATATATATATATATATATATATATATATATATATATATATATATATATATATATATATATATAATATACATATATATATGATACATATTTCATGATATTACACACTTGTTATGTAAATGAATATATAGAATCAATGTGTGTATTTTATTTACCGTTAAACAAATGCCTGTCTAAATAAGCTCAAACTGTCAATAATGTCGATTTCTCCTTTTATTTTCTTTACTTACTATGAACATATGTTTAAAGTATGATCATTAGTTGTTATGAGCATATGTTTAAAGTGTGTGCGCGCGTGTGTGTGTGTGCTCTGGTTGGCTCAGCCGGCCGCCATCTTGTTAATGCTGAGAGTGAGACCAGCTATCGCGGTGAGCCGCACACACGCAGTACACACTTTGGTCTCACGCAATAGGCATAAGGCCTCACCACAGAACACTAAAACTTCGTGTTCTGTGGCTACATTCACAAATATGCAAATAAAAGGCAAACAGCAATGACATCCAAATGATAAATCAGCAATCAAACCATGGCAAATTGATAATTATCTGAGTTACAAAACATTATTTAGAAAATGTTAACATGAAAAGGTATGCATATTATTGGCTATACAAGTCATGGGTTCCAGAACTAGTTTCGTCTCTGTCTTGCATTCTATAGATTATAGATTCAATGTTTTGAAGATCAAGCTTTTTAAGATGGGGTAGCAATGTCAGAATATTGTGCACGTGGTCTCCATAGTCGCAGTCCTCCATAATCGTCTGGTCTTGCCAATTAAGCAGATGTCGTTGTATCATTTTCGCATATGGGCTGTTGTCTTCGTTGTTCTTGACGATGAAGTTTCTTATCCTTTGAATGGTAACGCAATACTCAATAAGGAGATAATCAGTCTCTGCAAGAATAACATGTGTCGTTTGAAATGTGTCTAACACGAGCTTTAATATGTCCTTGTTGCGATCTGGCTGTGCAATATGCCTTCCTGTGTCTATCGTGATTTTGAAGATCTGGACGATTATTATTTCACAGCGAAGTTGCTTGACCATGTCAGCAAAGCGTGTGTGATTACTGTTACCACCTTGTTGGTTTTCCATGGATGAGTTTTCCTCACTTGTGCGAGAGCTTTCTTTGTCATATTTGGTCTTACTGTCTGACGTGATAGATGTGTCAGAAATGTGTTGATCTATCTTCTTCTCGGTGTGTTTCGTATCTGTCGCTGTGTCGTCTAGGTTGTTTGATTCACTGATTGTATTTCCGACCATAGATGTGTTGTCAAGGCGCGATGTTACGGTTGACACGCTGAATAAATGGATAGCATTGTTGTTACTCTGGATTGAGTCCGTATTGTTGTTGTTTGTTTGTTTGAATGTCAGCACTTCCATTTTCTTTGCTTTCAATAAAATCCGTGCTCGTAGATGTGCCGTCAAGGAGCGATGTTACGGTTGACACGCTGAATAAATGGATAGCACTGTCGTTACTCTGGATTGAGTCCGTATTGTTGTTGTTTGCATGCATGTTGAATGTCAGCACTTCGAATTTCTTTATTTTCAATAAAGTCCGTATTCGTAGATGTTGTTACTGTCTTAGTTGCTATTCTTGTATGGTGTTGTTGTTTTCTAAAGTTGTCTCGTCTTACTTGGCTCGGCAACCTCCGTCTGAAGCTGGCAGGAGTTGAATGATGACCCGTGGACACACTCATGTCGGCCATCTTCATGCCATTAAATCGAAGGACGAGGGTAGTGCGCTCTTTATTCCCAGCTACCTTGAAGGAGGAGAGGTGATATTCCTCTAATATGCTGTTGATGAGACATTCCAGCATCGTCGGAAGTCCGCTAACTGGCATATTGGTGTCGTTCAACCACAAAATAAACTTGAAATCATAAAAAAGGCGAGAGCTCACGAACCCACGTCTGTCCTGCTCGGTGACCAAACCGGAAGTCCATGCGTGTAATGTAACCAGTTAGTTATCAAAGTATGCGTGTAATGTAACCAGTTAGTTATCAAAGTATACGTGTAATGTTGCCAGTTAGTTATCAAAATATATGTGTAATGTTGCCAGTTAGTTATCAAAATATACGTGTAATGTTGCCAGTTAGTTATCAAAATATACGTGTAATGTTGCCAGTTAGTTATCAAAATATACATGTAATGTTACCAAATAGTTATCAAAATATACATGTAATGTTACCAAATAGTTATCAAAATATACATGTAATGTTGCCAATACGTCATCAAAGTATACTTGTAATGTTGCCAGTTATTTATCAAAATATACATGTAATGTTGCCAGTTATTTATCAAAATATACATGTAATGTTGCCAGTTATTTATCAAAATATACATGTAATGTTGCCAATTAGTCATCAAAATATACGTGTAATGTTGAGCCGGCATCGTGATGATCAGGATTCTTTTCGAATTTGCTTATCATCATGATGTTCTTATCTTCATTCTGTCAAACTGGTTGCTAAAGCCGTTGTGTCAGAAAATTCTCGATAAGAATGTTGACATGTGACCAATTCTTGCGACTGATTGTCAAGTATTATGTCAAATTATGGTGTAGTTGGAGCGGGCAACTTGACCTATTTTATGTAATGAGGTGTGTAGTCAGCATAGCACGGTCGGCTCCTCCTATCACGAGCTCTCGCCTTTTACCAAGATTCTACAAGTACAAGTTCTTGGATTTTTATTAAATTTATACTAGCTAGTTCCTTTACCATTTGTGATTTATGATATGCTTTAATTCTTTGGACATGTTGTCTATTGTTAGAGGATTTATCCACTCTGTATTTCATTCCAAATGGTTTTAAAGGTAAGATATCTAAGCCCTAGTTTCTGTGTCGTCCTGGTGAACTGTGTTCGCGGTAAACTCCCATAAATAATGTTTCCTGACAACCACCATGGTCAGTGAAGTGTCAACTTGTCATGCTCTGGCAATTCCATACACGCTAGGTCTACTACTAGTGAGCACTGCGTAAATACTCACGGAGTAATCAGTACCGTAGTCAGTTCCGGACGCTTTGAAACAACACCATAATAATATTTATAAATATCCGAGAAGGGAGACAGAGGGTGGCATATCGATTCAAAAGCCACACATGTCACTGTCACCAGCAACCGGTCAAACTTCGTCATCATACCATACAGGTACGGACAACAACTGCTGACTCCTTTTCTCACGCACTCAAAATACAAACTTTGACACAGGACAAACACTTACCAAAAACCCCGAGATTACATTTTTTTGTGGATGTGGGTAAATCAAATCAATAAGAACTACCACTAGCAGTCGACCGTACACAAAGTGATATTATAGCTTTGGTGAACTCCAATGTAAACGACAAAACATCGAATAGTCGATTCAGCTCAGCCATGCCGTAATAGAACATCGAATATTCGATTCGGCTACACCAGCCATGCCGTAATAGAACATCGAATATTCGACTCGGCTACACTAACGCCCAGTCATGCCGCAATAAAACATCTGAATTAAGCGACATCGTCATTGAGTATGATTACGACAGGTGGACGGTAATCCAGAGTCCCGCCAACGGTTGAAAAATTTTCTAGATTTTTTTTTAATAGTAAAATCTACCCCCCTGGCCCAGGTAGGTGGATTGACACCTAGTCCCGTCGGAGACGGACGATGAAAAGGAGGTCCCGTGTTCCGATCCTTTCGCAGAAAAAGCAAAAAGAGGAGGAGAAATTGGTTTGCTATTTAAAAAGAACATCGGCTCATTTATCTGAATAAGATCGACTTCTCAGAGTGACAACATTTTTGAAAATGTTACAATCCCCTTGATTGGATACAAGGAATAATTCAGTGCAAACAACGTGCATTTATAGGCGACCGCCAAACTGGAAAAAAAAACCATGTTTACAACCCACAGATTTGCTCAATGAATTTGATGAATTTTTATTGTAAGAAATTTCACATAGAAAGAACACTATGCACCTTTGGAGACTTTAACCTCCATTCTGATTCAAACAACCAAGACACCAAAATCATGACTATTATACTTGAACTTGAACTTGAATATAATGAAATGAACCAACACGAGGCGTGCATAACCAACACTCCGTAAAGGCCACATTCTTGATTGTATGTAAAGACAAACAGTGAGGCAAGGGGCATGTTGGAAGCGAAGGTAGTGACATAAGACAATATGAAAGCTCCATATGAATAAAGACGAGACTAATACAAGGATTAGACAAACAAAAAATCCTGGCCACGATGGGGATCGAAACTGCGACCTCTGCGTCGGCACCCATCACCTCGCCATGAAAAGAAAGCGTGTTATCAACCGAGCTCACTACGCTCCTAAGGTGGCCAGGATTTTTTCTGTCTATTCCTTGTATTTGTCTCGTCTTTTGTTCCTATGGGGCTTTCATATTGTCTTATGTCATTACCTTCGCTTCTTGATTGTAATATTGTATGATAACTTCAAAAAATTTCCCCATTCACTTTACCTATTTCAAACATGGACAAATTAAAATCAGATCACACTGTCCTCCATTTTGTCTTGGGTCTTCCAAAAGTCCAAAACGTCTCAATCACAAGACAGTTACATGAAGAGACTTTTAAAAAGTTAATTTCATTGCCCCAAGAAAGGACTTTGCCCAGTGCATATCAATTATGACCAACAACCTGCTAACCGCGACGATCTTGCGCCAACTTCGAGAAGTCATCGATCTCTATGCTCCTGAATCCACACGAAGTGTCGTTGAGAGAAAACCGTCACCCTGGTTTAACGAGGAGATGAAGGCAGCCAAGAAACAACGGAGACGAGCAGAAGGACAATGGCTCAAGACAGGAACCCCATTAATAAAGAAATATACATGTATCAAAAGAACTGTGTGGATCAGCATTCTAGGAAAGCCAAACAAACATTTTTTTTCTGACGAATTCAGAACAGCTCAAAGTTTCAAAGACTCTTTTAGACTTTCCAGTGAACTTTTAGGAAAGTGTACTAAAAATCCAGTATCAAAAAATATATCAGAAGAAGATCTTTCCGACACTTTTAGTTGATTTTTCGATGAAAAGATTGAGAAAATCAGAGACGATTTTGGTAATCTGTGCGACCCTGAGTTTTCCGCCTTCCGGGAGAAGAATTTAACCTTTTAAATTTTAAATGAAGTCATTTACCCATCCACTCAATTGTGGCTCTCCCCTGCAATAGTATTTATGATGCAAGCTGAAAGACCAGTGCAAAGCGAAGACAGCAGAGGGATTGGAGTTAAAGAGCCGACAAAGTTGTCAAAAGCCACAAAGATAATGTGTTGGTTTTTGGGAGGATTTTATTGTATTTGTCCTTAACTCCAGATTCTCTTTCCACTCCAGTTGAGATGTGTAGAGCCTTTTTCCCTCAAAAAGGGTTTATTATTGTGTATTTATGACAATACAATTCTGGGTCGACGTTACATCTCAAAGTCATGACTTCTACTGTTTATGGCCGGCTAAGCTCCTGTGACGGTCTGCCCGAAGTAAATAAGTCCCATACTCAGAGTTGAGCGTATAACAGTAGAGTCCTTATTATTCTAAGCACGCGGCATAATAATATGGTAGTTTGCCATTGCTTTCAACGCCGCCTTTACTAGGTCTGCTCATCTACATGACACTCGAAATGGAAGTGCGAGACACATTCCTATCATATTGCATAGCTGCCAACCTTTTCAAATCGAAGAACAGACTCTGACCACGCAAACTTATTCAATCTTCCACGACGGCTCCTAATATTCCAGAATACATTGACAATTTAACTTGAATTATCCCCCTTTTTAAAGTAAATAACGAAGAAGTTCGCCGATCGCTGGCGAATTACAACGGTATTTTTACCAACTTGGAATGGCGTTTCTGGACTTTCTGGCGTCTATGGACTTCTACCATGATATATCTGAGTATCTGCTGATACCTCAGAGTTTCTTTCCACAAAAAAGAATACAGCCTACCCTCATATCCATATACGTATTTTTTCAAAGTAAAAAAAGACTTATGAACTCAGAGGTATTAAAAAAAAAAAAATAATAATAAATAAATACAAAATTAAAAAATTAAAAAATAAATTAAAAAATTAAAAAATAAAAATAAATAAATATATACTAGTTCTTGGCAGCTATGTCATCATCCCCATGCTCTATCACAGCAACAAGAGACCTGCAGTGATCTCTGTCCTGTGCCATCTTTTTTTATCTCTTTCCAAGACATCTCCAGGTCTTTCAACTCCCTCTCCAGTTCTCTTCGCTGTGGCCCTGCGGATTGCGTGTTAAAGATTGTCGTGCAATGTTTACTGGTGGTCTCCTCAAGGTGTGTCCAATCCACCGCCAACGCCCTTTCTTTAATTTATCTTCTATTGGCATCTATTTGGGGGGGGGGGGGTTGCCAAAGATCTTCGTTTGTAATTGTTTCTGGCCAGTGAATTTCAGGAACGTTTCGTAGGCATTTGTTAATGAATGTACGTAAGTAACTGGATTCTTTGCTGATTTTCCATGTTTTGACCCCATATAAAATAAACTGACTTCACGTTGGAGTTATAGACTTTATCTTTTGCAGCTAGATCTATGTACCGTTACATGCATAGGTAGTATGCGCATGTATTAATACGCCATTCGAGCTTTTGTTTTTGCACGTATGACCTCAATGGCATTGATATGTTATCTTCTTACTTTGATGCACACGATGCATTTGTCTACAAACCTGTGACAACTAATGTAGATACGTAGGAAGGTGATCTACAAGCCTACATCTTGCTCATTCATAACATTGAAGTACATACGTAGTTGGTGACGAGAACTGGATGTTGAATGCTGATGATACAACATTGCTTGTCCTACCGTTGGATTGGCTCGTGCGACCCTTTAACAGTTTACATGCTTTAAGTTATGTTGAAACTGCCATAAGTATGTCAGAGACAAACATTCAAGTGTCTTCGACAAATACGCTGACAGATAAGATCTCTGTCAGTTGGGATTAGTATTAGTTGCCTTTGACCTTCATCTGCCCTCTCTCTCTCTCTCTCTCTCTCTCTCTCTCTCTCTCTCTCTCTCTCTCTCTCTCTCTCTCTCTCTCTCTCTCTCTCTCTCTCTCTCTCTCCTCTCTCTCTCTCTCTCTCTCTCTCTCTCTCTCTCTCTCTCTCTCTCTCTCTCTCTCTCTCTCTCTCCCTCTCCCTCCCTCCCTCTCCCTCCCTCTCTCTCTCTCTCTCTCTCTCTCTCTCTCTCTCTCTCTCTCTCTCTCTCTCTCTCTCTCTCTCTCCCCCTCCCTCCCTCCCTCCCTCCCTCC
>JAXRKP010000486.1:55000-57500 GCA_037039925.1 Doris montereyensis
TCTCTCTCTCTCTCTCTCTCTCTCTCTCTCTCTCTCTCTCTCTCTCTCTCTCTCTCTCTCTCTCTCTCTCTCTCTCTCTCTCTCTCTATCTCTCTCTCTATATATATATATATATATTTATATATATATATATATATATATATATATATATATATATATATATATATATATATATATATATATATATATATATATATATATATATATATATATATGTATATTATCCTTCTCACCTTTTATCACTTACTTATTTTCATATTTTTATTTCATTCTAGATCTGAACCTTCCATTCTCGCGCCTTTATATTCTTCACATCCCCTTCTACTCACGTTTCTTATCTTCACTGTCATTTTCTTTCTTTCTTCCTCATTTCTGTTTTTCTTCTGACATCACATTGTGTGATGCCTGAGGTAGTGCTTAGATCTAGATCTAGATTCTAGATATTTCTCGTTTGTTATCTGACGAAGGGTAATACCCGAAACGCCACGTGGTTGCTCTGTCTTTATTAGTGGAGTTGTGACTTATTGTCATATTTCGCCTTTGACTTTATTCCACTGTGGCTCCTTCGTATTATAAGACAGAAATATAGTTATTATAATCATGAGTGAATGAACATTGAAAGCTATTGAGTGTTAGCTGCTTATTAAGCCTTCAAATCTGGAGAGGTTTGTTTTATTGTGGGTTTTTTTTTAATATGTATATAATACCAATTTAATGTTGGATCAACCTCTTGCTCTTTCATGTCTCTTGTTGCCTTGCAGGAGTGCAATGAATATTTCAAGGCAACTCAGATGTCCTTGCAAGGCAGTGGAGAAACAATTGATGATCAGCTTGAGCCCCTGGACCCTTCACTGTATGGCAGCATCGCACGATCCACTCCAGAGCAGATTGAAAAATTCTATCAATTAGGTAAGTCTTCTTCTTCTTCTTCTCCTCAGCTTTCATTAATGTTGTGATTTGATATGATTTCATTTGATTTTACCCACATCCACAACTAAGGGGGTCTCGGCAGTTTTGGTAGGAATTTTAAGTTTGCCCAGACTGCCCTATAAACAGCCGGTGGAACTTTTCGAGCAGAGAGTGTTGTGACCTGCACATGGGATTTTCATTTTATCGCCCGTCTCCACTGGCGACTCGGTGTCGATCTTCCTACCTAGGAAGGGGGGGGATAAGTTTGGGAGGGGGATAAGTTTGGGGGTGGGGGATAAGTTTGGGGGGGATAAGTCTTGGGGGGGGGGTTTAACTCGAGAAAACTTTTCAACCATGCCGAAGTTTGACTTTGCTGTTGGACTAGCACTGCTCTCCCACAATCGCACACAGATGCAGGACAAGACAACCCACCTTGAGACAATAATATCAGCATGGACCAGATCTGAAGATCAACAAGAAGAAGAGAGAGCTTCCTCTCCATTTCCTCCTTGGCGTAATCTTCAGGTTCTTGATCCTATTGTCTTTATTTCAGCTGTAGAGTAGCTATATACTGTCTACAAAAAGTAACGCACGTTATTTCTACGTGACTTAAAATTCGCCTATGACGGACAGGGTAACTTTCAATGAAACAAACCGTTACTGTATGGAGTTGTTTGTTCGTTTGACTTTTCTCATTTATTTTAATATCACTAAGCTTTTCAGTTTGATAAACATGTCAAAAGTCTGTGTCTGATCATATTTTTTTTTCCTCATCGTCGCTTATTATCCAGGACTGCAAGCTGTAGGCAAATCGCAAGTGGCTGTCGTACTGCTGGCTGGAGGCCAAGGAACTCGCCTGGGTGTGCCATACCCTAAAGGCATGTACGACGTCGGACTTCCATCTGGCAAGACACTGTACCAGATCCAAGCAGAGAGACTCTTAAAGTTGGAAAGCCTAGCCGAAGCAAAATACGGAGAGTCTTGTGAAGTGACCTGGTGAGTGTCAGATTTTCTTCTTTACATTTTTAACTTTTTTTTTATAATATTTTGTTTCCATATAGCGCTGGTATAGAGCAATGATAGTGTTGTATCTCCAAATTTAAAGTTTTGAGAAAAGTGGCTTCAAAAGTTCTCAAACTCTCAATTTTCATGGAGTTATAACATGGTTGAACTGCCGAAAGTGATAATCTTTCCCGATTTGTGGGACATGCCACGATTTGATGAAAACATTGGATTTTGCTTTAATTTCACCATCTACTCTAATAATCCAATTTTTATCCAATCTGGGGACACAACAATGTTGCTCTATACCAGCAATATAATATGAGGGGGCAAGATGCAAAAAACCGTTATGTCCAAAAAGGATAACTTGAGAAAATCAATTTTGCCTTCCCTTAGTTCTAAATAAAGCCCGATCAATTTGTTGTTTAAAGCCGATTTACAATCAGATAGAAGCAGTTACGAACAAAAATGATTTCATCAGAAGAAGACGTTTCCTTCAAAGTCCAAGATGGGGAAAAAACTCACAATACGTAAACATGGCACATAGCGGATTTTTCATCTCACCCTCTCATATATTCAAGACTAATTG
>JAXRKP010000486.1:62500-65000 GCA_037039925.1 Doris montereyensis
AACAGACGTCGAAATGATCAGTTATTTGTTTTTTTCCTCTATATCCTATGCTTGTGCGGGTGTTTACATACACACTGTCGCACAATGCTCTTATATCACACAGCGACGGGAGATGCGTTGATCGTCGTCGGCAAACGAGATTCAAATATCGTGTGCTGCCACATTTGGCGATTAACCGCCAATATACGGGGTTTTAATGCCATTTTCTCAGTCAGTTTGGGCACTTTACGTAAAAAACTGTTTGTTTTTACCTACCCTTGTCTACAAAATATTTTGTAAAAAAAAAAAATTATACGTTATATGGACATTTTTCTGCCATGAACTTGTAGATAAATGATAGTTCTACTTCTACCGAATATGCAAAGAACAGAAAATCAACCTTTTGGTCCAAAACTCGTCAGTCCAGGTACTGTACCGCCCACCCCCCCCACCCTTCCTATGATCCGAATAAAGACAAGGGAAATAACCTTAGATTTCAAGCCTTAAGGTCATGGTGACCCGTCTAGAGCAAGAGACTAGCCAAGTAGTTCTCTCTTCATGTGGCGAGTTTGGAGGCAGGCATTGCCTATCATGGATCTCCATTCTTCTCTTGCCGATATTCATACGCATGACCTAGATCTAGTTATTTGTTAAAACTTTGACTTTTTGTTCCCGAGATCTTCCTATGCATTCACTTATTCTAAATATTTCAACTCTCATCAGTGACACCATAATGTGTACGCATAATTGTCTATTTTGTGTGAGATAGGAACTTAAGTAGTGGATTATCACTTCTGTTTATTTTTTATTATTATTTGCTTTGATATTATTTTTTATACGACTTCGTAGTTTTTCCTCATTATTATTCTCAGCATCGTCATCTCAATCTTTGCCAAAGTCATCCTATAGTGTTATCAATATCATATTCATCATCTTTATATTTTAGTGTTAGTACTCGGGGATGACTGTCGTCAGTTTGAATAGTAGTAGTAGTAGTAGTAGTAGTAGTAGTAGTAGTGACCAAAAGGCTTAGTAGTAGTACCCAACAGTACCGACAGTAGTCACTCCAAACCTATTATTATTATCATGACAATTATTATTGTTATTATTATTATCATTATTATTATTATTATTATTATTATTATTATTTTTATTATCATTGTTATTATTTTTTTTTATTGTTATTATTATTTTTATTATCATTATTATTATTATTATCATTATTATTATTATTATTATTATTATTATTATTATTATTATTATTATTATTATTATTATTATTATATCTTTGTTATTATTATTATTATTTTTATTATTATTATTATTAGTATTCTTATTCTCTCTCTCTCTCTATTATTATTATTCTTATATATCCGCAGTGGACAGGTAAGCACATGTACGGGGATTCTCTGACCTGACTTCCTCTCTTCTCTCTGCCTTGCAGGCGAGTCTGTCTGACCAAAGGTTAAGGGAGTTAACCCTGACAGAAAACAACCTGCTCGCCTTCAAGCCGGTCTCTCTCTCTGACCAAAAAGGTCTTCGCTGATCTCTTTACCCAACACTCACCGACATCAGAAACTGTCACTCCAAACCTGTTCCTTCTCACTTTAACTCCAGTGACAATCAGAGTATATTAGACATATCTGCTGTCCTCTCTCTCTACTCTGGCGTGACAGATTCCACGCGGAATAGGGACTTATAAATCAATGTGTACTCTGCTCTCTCTCATGGCCTCAACAAAAAACTACAATATCATTAATTCATTATTACAATATCAGTATGATCCCCCTCTCTGTATTTCTCTCTCTCTCTCTCTCTCTCTCTCTCTCTCTCTCTCTCTCTCTCTCTCTCTCTCTCTCTCTCTCTCTCTCTCTCTCTCTCTCTCTCTCTCTCTCTCTCTCTCTCTCTCTCTCTCTCTCTCTCTCCTCTCTCCCTCTCTCTCTCTCTCCCTCTCTCCCTCTCCCTCTCCCTCCCTCTCTCCCTCTCTCTCTCCCCCTTCTCTCTCTCTCCCTCTCTCTCTCTCTCTCCTCTCTCCCTCTCTCCCTCTCTCTCTCCTCTCTCCCTCCCTCCCTCCCTCCCTCCCCCTGTCCATTTGTCTGTCTGTCTTTGCTCATTAGCAGCTTTACCTCATTCCTCATTCCCTATTTCCCCTTTTTCTTTTTCCTCTTTTCTTTTTTTTTTCCTTTTTCACTTTCTTATTTTTTTTTAATACATATATACAATTGGTTTCTATTGTTATGAGACTTACGCATGGAATCTACGTGATGGGTCATCGCATGACTGGCCACCTTTCATATATAGTCACACCCGACCACAAAATCATTATTGTATCGTTATTGTGTGACTGAGGAAGGGCGGTTTTGCCCGAAACGTTTCTGTCTTTGTAACTGTCTCTGTTATACCTATTAGGCCTTCATATTCAATTGCGGTTTTTTTTTCTACTAGTTACCGGTCTACTGCAGTACTATTTTTATTATTATTATTATTATTATTATTATTATTATTATTATTATTATTATTA
>JAXRKP010000486.1:67500-137500 GCA_037039925.1 Doris montereyensis
CAATTATTATGTGAACTGGGACACAAACAAGTAGACAAACGATTGGAAAGGCAAACCCAGGCAAGGTTTGGATTGTGTGACTTTACTTTTTAATTACGGTAATTTGCTTAATCTGACATTTCAATACTAGAAATCAACATTTCACAATGCATGTGAATCAATAAATATATATATAAATGGTGACAAAATATGAGATGACACCACAACACGTCCTGGAGGGGCGCCTATCCATGGACCCATCTCTATCTACTGGGCGATCGTATCACACTCTCTCATTGATATAACCATATATCACATGCCCTGTACAATTCCTTCTAATACATCAGAAGTGCTATACTACAGCTGTCTCAGTCCATCAGTCATCCCATACTTTGCACAGACCCTTCTAGTACGTCAGAAGTGCCATACAGCATCATTTCCGTTTTACAAGTTTACCCACTCAAAAAAAGAGTCAAGGTTACGTCAGTACGACCGTTTGGGGCGAACCCACAGGGGAGTCCACTAGCCAAACCGTTAATTATCTGACGGGAATTTGTCGCCCCCCTAAAGTTTTGTCAGTGTATCCGACACCGACCATCCATGCAGCCAACAAGAAAAAGTAGAGGTTTAACAAGTACGTACGATCGTTTGGGGCAGCCATTAACCTATCTAGCCAAACCATTAAATTCTGGTGGGAGTTTGTCGCCTTCCTAATAATTCCTGTCTCTGTCACTACATGGGACACGGGCCTAACTGTAAACACGGTCAGTAATCTTCACCTACAGCAACCAACAAATTACGACACATCAGTCACCCAGGTCTCAGTAAACCATCTGTTCACTCACACGATATAACTCATCTCATTTCAAACAGGAAACTCACTGTTCCTTCACACAGTTGTAGCTCACTTATAGATCTATCTAAAATCAAATAAAAGCAACACACTGTCTGCTCTCAAAATCTTCACTCACCTCTCCTTACGGAGGACATAAAATTACCGATTATACAATATCCGACTCCTCTCCTTCGTGTCACGCGCCAGAAGGTTATTTTGATCATTCAAACTGAACCTGAATTGTTACGGCCTCCACAAGGGAGAACACTACAGTGTCAATAGGAACTTATAGACACAAACCAACCACCAACCTGAGTCTGGGATCGAAAACCTAGCTCACCTCTCCTTACGGAGGCACATAAAATTACTGATTATAATACAATAAGATCTGAGCCTAGGGGGAAAACCTTCGCGTCACGTGCCAGGAGGTTATTTAGCACAATGAATTTATAATGGGAGGAAATATTCAAACCAATGAATCTGAATACAATCAACAAGGGAGAACACTATGCCTAGCTTCATGCCAATAGAAACTTCGATGGAACACGACTAAGGCCAAAACTCTCGGAAAAAGAAAAACTTTCAAGCGGCCAAGCAAACGTCAAACAGCCAAGGGGAAAAAACCAGGCTCGAATAAACTCAAAGAGAACCTTGACCAGCTCTGGAGCCAGGATGGGGAGAGAAATAACGTAAAACTGTCAATTCACGCGTATGGGGAAACTAACCGAGTCTCAACACAACAGATTTAAAATAATACAGAAATCACCCTTTAGAAACTAGATCTGTCCATTGGTGTTAAACGAGAATGAACTCACCTTCGCATCACCAACGGACCATGCGCAATCCCCATTCTGCGTAATGACTTGCTAACGGTCAAAATTGACGCGCTCACAAGTAGCAACCAATTTTCACTTTCAAAGCCACGGCCACCAGAACTCATGATATTCGATCACGCGTTTCGTCTATGCAATTGAACAAGAGGGTCATACGTTTATTCTGTGATCCAACTAACAAAGTAATGTCATTATAAAAAATCTATCGGGGTTACGCAATGGACCCTACCATCTCCGTCGGCCATGAAGAGACGGTGACTGAGACCTAGCCTCATAGCGTTTCACTAAGACACAATTAAGCAACGTCGGACTGAGAGGGATAGTGGGAGAGATTTTAAATCATTACCAACGATAAACATACTTGAATACTCAGGGGGGTAGTGATTTTTTTTTAAATTAGAGATTTTCATCAGCTAACATAATTCATCAGGGTTTTCTAAAAGATTATTTTAGGGCAAAGAACTCCTTTTTCATAAAAATCAACTTACGCTCACATTTTTTCTCCCTGTTTTCTTGGTTTGAACCCTAGGAATCTCAGGAAATTGCTTTCACCTTATAACGAGTTTTGTCAGATCAACACACATAGTAAGCATACTCCAGTATGCAGTAGAATGTGGGATTTGCTGATGTTAGTTGAATAAGGCGAAGGTTATATGTAAAATGTTTTTCTCTTCCTCTCCCTTTCTTTTCCCTTACTGATATGTTTTATTGTATTTGTATTTGGTTTTATATTTTAAGTTATCTTATTTTGATTTTTATACTTTTGCTTTTGTGTTTAATTTATTTGTCATTTTGCTTTGTCCATTGTTTTTTTTTAATCTTTTCTTCCATCTTTGTTTGATGTTTTGTTTTTGTACTTATACATTTGTTCACCTACTCAATAATGTTTTAATACCATGCAACTTATTTTTCCCGATAAATTGTTTAATCACGCACCGCTACACTTGTTCTTGTTGTCGCTCTACTGGGTGTCTGGAAATTAGTTTTTAGAAACGCTTATGCTTTGAATGAACGCTGCTTCAACCTTTAACGATAAAAGAAATAGTATGCAGTAGGCCGGTAACTAGTAAAGAAAATCAAAATTGAATATGAAGACTGATAGGTAGAAACAGAGACAGTTAAAGACCACAAACCCACGTCTCCCAAGGGATCGAATGATTTATGGAAAAGTTTGTCTTTGATGTTTTCCAGTTTGACTCAAAAGTATAAATGTAATCAATCAAATGATGCCAATGAAGAACAACCGACAATGGACAGAGGAAGGAGAGAGGAGAGTGAGAGATCAGAAACTAAAAAACAATATCGTTGGAACTTTTGGCGTTGATTAAACGGGCACATGAACAATGAAATTGTCATTGCCAAACATACATTTCCCTTGCCATTCTGTGTGTGATCACTGAAATTTTGCAATTTTGCCATACACATTTGCTTGCTGTTTGTCAACGTGCATTACCTGTAATACTACGTGTTAGGATGCTTGAAGAATGCCGATGGAGCCCAAAGACACGCCTACCACTTGCAGACACCATCACCGATGCACTGGAGGAAAAAATATGTGGTGTCGGTGGCCGAGTTTTTAACCATCTGGCCACCAGAAGAATAAAAGGAATTGACATTTCCACCTAGTATTTCATGGACTTGAGAAATTGACTTTTAAAATTTTGAGGTACCAGTTTCGAATCATTACTATGCAAAGACTGTTTTTTAGAGATCCCCATCTTTGAATGTGTAGTATCTTTAATGCTAATAATTACAGTTTCCAATGAAGAAAACAGGCTTAGCTATTTCTTTGAAGTTCTGAAATTTTTATTAATCTTGATTTATTGTTCTGTGTGTCCATTTTATATGTTTTCAAAGTATTACATCATTTTCACAAAAAAAGAAAAAATATGAGGGATTTTTATTCTGTTTGAATAACTAAACTCAAGGTAAACAACTTCAGATATTTTAAGACCTTGAACAACAAACAATAATATTAATGTAGAGATTGATTTAATTATAAGAACAGATGCTACAGACAATTTGAATCGATGTAAAATGAGAAAAGAAAAAATCCATTTTTTTATTTTTATTAGGCCCTGTGAATGTGGGTTTAGATGTCTGAAATGGATCCGCAAAAAAAAAAAAAATTAAAAAGATAGGCTTATCCACAGGTACACTTTTTTTCTACATTAGTTCTATTTGGGGGAGCTCCCTAAGATTTTAATGGGGAACAGGTGACAGATTTTTTAATCAACATCCCAATGCCAGACGCTATTTTAAGATTAACTAAGGTTTGTACTTTTTTTCCCCTGACGTCAACATTTCTAATAAGTGCTTGTACCCATTTCCACATCATTTTTTTTATTATAAATGATGATATAATATGGGTAAAGATAAGAAGAAGGGAAAATGTAAAGGAATTGTTAAGATTAGGATATTAAGATTCCTAAGGTTACTCTACTTTCTTACACAACGTCGGACTTATCTGGTTTTGCTAGGATTCGAACGAGAGAGAGAGAGAGAGAGAGAGAGAGAGAGAGAGAGAGAGAGAGAGAGCGGAACAAAACTTTTTCTTAGTTTCCCCACTTCTGTCTTCTGCATACAGCATTGTGTCCTACCACCCTTTCTCTCTTCTCCACCGATTGTTACTCACTGCACATTGAAAAATGTAAAAGCAAGAAAATTATTGACTGCTTTTTGACGCTTTTTAGGATGAATAATGGCTGAAAGAACTATTGTGTACCTCTATCGCCTAGAACTATGCAATACATGATCTGATTTGATTTGACAACTATGGTGATTCGGGGTTTTGTATGGATATAAAAACATTGCACATTAATCTGCACAGCCTTTTTATTGTCTTGATTTTTTTGGACCAGGGAAATTTGCTGAAACAACTTGACAAAATTTGTCCAAGTCAATAAAACTTTGTTTGAGAGCTGAGGCTCGAGTTTCATGATGTGTAAAATTTGAATTAATCATCAGGTTCTTCCTATTCCTAGTCATATTATATTGTTATTGATTCTTTTTCAAGAGAATTTAACCATTTATTTTGATAATTTTATTATTACTAGAATCATTAGAAATTATTATTACATGTATTTTTATTAAATTATTATTATTATTATTTTTATTATTATTATTAATATTATTATTATTATTATTATTATTATTATTATTATTATTATTATTATTATTATTATTATTATTATTATTATTACCAGTATTGTTATCATTGTATTCTTTTTCTTAAAATCAATATTACATGCATTATTATTCACATTTTTTCCTGTTGAAATTCGAATGAGAATTGGTTTTAACCCCTTATTGTAAGTAGTAAGATTAAGAAATGACTGTCAGTGTAGTACATGTAAGAGCATTTAATGCATTTCCAGTTTGAACCCCTTGAGTCACCTTATAACAGGTTTTTGTCAGATCAACACACAATTGTTTGTTATTATTTTTTAAGACACAAGAAGCATATGTCATCACAACTAGCTCCAGTGGCCCAGGTGCATAAGTAGAATCTTAGGAAGAGTACTTCACTCTGACTCTGCATTCCTCACTTGCTTAAGTGTGAATGAGTACCAGCTATAGGCAGAGAGATCTGGAACTCTCATATCTGGAACTCTCTCTCAGTCAAGATACCATCGACTTAACTAACAAACATCGATACATTTTTAATACTGCGCCCAAATGTAACTGTGTTAACCGAGGATTTCTATTGACATGAAGAAGAAAAAAGATCTGGTCAGAATGTAAGGACATCTTTTACCTCCAATTTATCTCTGCACAAGTCTCCAGATTCATAATAAATGAAAGTGTTCTCATAAACACACACCCACGTGAAATTACTATTATTATTATACCAACTATCCATCTATTTATCTATCTATAAATCTATTTATCTATCAATCCAATCTATTTATATCTATCCATCCATTTATTTATCTATCCATGTATCCATCTATTTATCAATCCATAATACTAATAGTAATAAATAACTAAGTACACAGTGTTAATGGTAATGCAATCCTTTTTGAAATATTACAATATATTCCTTGCCTGTCTCTGTCTGTGTCCAGTGGTTGGAGAACATTGTCTCTGGCAAAAAATTTGTCCCGCCTGTCCAGTTTGAGTTGGGAGCTGACGGAAAGTCTTGTATAATGCCGCCTGAGGCCTGCCAGTGATCGCATCTTTTCAACTAGACAACCAATAAATTGCCTTACTCTACAAGTGCTATGAGTTCATTGTAAAAGGCAGCATACATTTTTGTTTGTTTGTTTGGTTTAGGGTTTTTAACTTTTAAATCATGACTTGTAAATCTTACCTAATTTTTTTTCTTCCCTTTCATTTTTTGTTCCATTTTTGATTGCTCTCCACTGTCTTGATGAATATAATTTTAAGCATTTCAAAAGATTCATTAGATCTCATCAATACCAAAATGAAAACTGAGAATCATTTTGATTTGCTGTTTGCTTGATTCTAATTCTAGTCATGTACCCATGGAAAAGCAATGGCAAATTACCACATTACATGTAAACCTATGCCTAGAAAAATCAGGATTCCCACTCCTGATTACCCTACGCTCAACTCTGGGTATGAGACTTACTTTATGAAAAGGGTGCTGTTTGAATGAAGTTTTGTTTTGGACATTTTGGATGTTGGGTTGTTTGTATTTTTATTTTTAGGGCGGGTGGGGGGGTTGATGGGTGCAGAGGTTTAAGGAGATTGATTTATCAATACGTTAATTCTGGTGTTTGCAATATGACATGTTTTGGAAAGGTTTGTAACTACATTTAATATATTATTATCTTATGATATTTGTTGTATCTGTTGGAATGCTTATTACCATTATATGTATGTATGATAGCGTTATTACTATTACTTAGCGAGGAACTGATTTCTCACCAATGAATTTATTAATATTAGTGCTATTTATTGCTTTGTATTTCTTAATTTTGACAGAATTTCAACTTGATGCAAACCCCAAAAAAAAAATAATTTTACTTTCAAATTTCATTCTAAGAACATTATATAACATCTTGGGTTTTGTTGTCTTCGTTGTGGGGTTATTGCTATTGGAAGGAGCTGTAGTGTATTGTTTGGGGTTGGGTTTTTTCGGGAGGAGGGGGGGGGTGTTATTCACAGTTATTGTTTGAGTACATGTTGGTTTTTTTGTTATTTGTTGGGAGCAATGGGGGTTAATAAAATGGGTTTGTTTTTGCTGGGAAATCCTTCTTCTTTCCTTTCACTCTTTCACCTACTTCAAGTACTTTCCTTTACTGTTTTCTCTTATTCACCCTGAGATCTCCGCATATGGTGGACGGGTTAAAGTTCAATGAAACAAATTGTCACAGGTCAGCAAGTATGGGTGACGGTGCTATGTCTAAACTATGCTATACATGATATATAATTGCGTTACTCTTTAAATTATGCCAGAAACTTGTGATTTTTGCATCATTTATTGATTACGACTTTCTATAAATGCATTCACACACACACAAACATATATTAATTTACATACATGTACATTTGTATATGTATTTTAGGATTACACAGGTGCAAAGCTACGCATACAATGGTCTCCGCCCCTTAAAGACATTTCCCTCAGTCTGAGGATAGTCTAATCTAGGCCAAAATTTGTCTTTTCAACTGCCTTACTCCCTTGTGAGAAAACGACTAGACACTTGACTTAATCCAAGTTTCAAGTCACGTTTCAGGAAAACTGCATGGAACTTTCACAACTTGATTTTTTTTAATTATAATATATATATATATATATATATATATATATATATATATATATATATATATATATATATATATATATATATATATATATATATATATATATATATATATATATATATATATATATATATATATATATATATATATATATATATATATATATATATATATATTACAATATGGAGGTCCTCCATGGTAAACTGAATCGTCAGAAATTGTATTCACAATTGCCAGAAAAGTAAATGAAACTTTTGTTTTCTTCTTTATCAATGCCAGAACAACAATTTTAATAAATAACAATAAAGGACCCTAAATTATCGCTTGATTTTGTATCTCATGTTTTTTTCTTTATTTTGAACATTAATCTCAAATTCTCCTTATTAAGTTATTGTTTTATGAAAAAAGACAGGTGCTCCAAATTTGGTATAAATTGTAATTTCTGAACACAAACCGTGTACATTTTTTGTAATATTGTCATTTTATTTTGCAAGAAACTGCGGGGACAGGACATACACACTGGCAACCTCTAGTAAATAAAACACAAAAAACAAAACAAACAAAAAAGCATTTATGGCCTATTCCCCCAACGCCAAGACTCAAGAATCATCACTAAACATGGAAAGCCAGGATTGCCTATTATTATTATGATTGTTACATTAGGTATTAAAAAAAAAGCAAACACACATACAGTGGAGTCCACTTAAAGTGAAAAGCTTGCGATTGTGAAATTTTGTTGACCGTAAGCAAAGTTGACATTAATCATTTTGAAAAGAAACAATCCCTGGTTTTAAAGATATTTTTTTTAAAGAATATATATACATTATATATTCATATATATATATATAGACTTCGTGCTTGTTTGAACAAAGACAAGCCATTGGCTAGTCACTGAATCACTTACTTTTGGTGAGAGAGAGGTGAAGCATGGTGTTGATGTGGTGAATGTTCTGCGAAAAGTAGAGAAAGTCTAGCGAGTGCAAGTGAATCTGTCCATCAGGTCTATGCTCAGCCCTAATACTAATTCAATGATGTACTACATGTCACACACAGCAAAGATAGACCAACACACTGACAAGTGACACACACAATTGAGACTATAGGTAATAAAGTGATGGGTATAGCTTAGAGCAGTGCTACCTAAAGCGTGGTCCTGATTATTTACTATGACACTATAATTGTTACACTCATTGAAATAGGCAGGGGGAAAAACCTGCATGTTCGCACATCAGATAGTTAGAGAAACGCTGGCCTAGAGCATTCAACACAGGGATTTCCTGCACCGGTGATTGAGTTCGACTTTAACTTTAAGCAGTTTCTACCCGATGCTGTTGCTATTATCCAAATCGACGTACATTTAATTATTGGGGGGAGAAGAAGACACGGCACTACCGCAAAAGTTGATTTAAATTCAAAATTGACGTAAAGCGAGTTAACTTTACGTGGACTCCACTGTATCGCAATGAGTTGTCACAATAAAATAGCTGAACAAAGGAAACTTCCCAAAATTGTAAATTCCACTAGGCGTCTTTTGTGGTAAAGATTGTCTCCAGGAGGAGTACAACGATGCGATATATTTTAATTATCAGAGTACTTGAGCGTAGACAATAATAACAAAGCTGTTGTTACGTCATATAAAAAAAAATTAAAATGAGTTAAATAAAAAATAAGATAAAGGAACCCAAAACAGGTGATTCCAAGAAACAGTTAAATTTCTGTTTTGTTTTCAACAACAATGTAACCATCCGGGGTGAAGATGTGATATATCATTACATCCATGATATAATTTCTTTTTTAAACATTACAAAGAGCTATACTATTAACGGAATAAAAAATACATTTAATTTCATAAACACATAAACATACATACAATGTACATGAACAAAGCATGAGACAAATAAAAAGGACAAAAATAATGTTGTAGAACACTTTGCATTGTAAATAATGACAATATTAATAAATTCATAATGATATAATTGTTCATAAACACAAGGAAACTTTTTTTCTTCTCTTCCATGAATAGATTTCATGGTAAGTCAAACCAAAAGCATGCAAATAGACTGTCCTGCAATATTTTTTAGAGAGTATAAGCAACTGGTACAGATACTATGCTAAATCAATCGTCAAGTATCTTCATACTTTGGGGTCGGGGTGGGATTGCGGGTAAAGAAGGGGGGGTACTAGATGTAACATAAAAACAACAAATATTTATAGGATGAGAGAAAAAGAAAAAAAAAAAAAAAAAAAAAAAAAAAAAAAAGGTTCAACAATTATTTATACACATATTTAAGAAAACAGATGAAATTGCAAAGATTCAACATGAAAATGAAAAAAATAGCGTACTGGGTAGACATTGTGATACAGTTCTTTTAGTCTCAGGCAAATGAATGACAAAAATTCTCATCCGTCCTTCGACCTTTCAGTCAGTCATATGACGGCACGCAGCAAGGCTTTTGATATCAACTTGACATACCTTCATTTTACCAATAGAACCATTCAGAATTGCTCTTACAATAGTATCCCTCCCAAGCACAAAAAAAGAGAGAGAGAGAGAGAGAGAGAGAGAGAGAGAGAGGGAGGGAGGGAGGGAGGGAGGGGAGGGAGGGAGGGGGAGGGAGGAGGGAGGGAGGGGGAGGGAGGGAGGGAGGAGAGGGAGAGAGAGAGAGAGAGAGAGAGAGAGAGAGAGAGAGAGAGAGAGAGAGAGAGAGAGAGAGAGAGAGACAAGAGAGAGAGAGAGAGAGAGAGAGAGCAAGAAAGAGAGAGAGAGAGCGCAGAAAGAGAGAGAGAGAGAGCGCAAGAAAGAGAGAGAGATCACTGTTACCCAGTGTCATTTTTTTCTTCAATATGTGCAAAACCTTTCTCTCAACAAAAAAATTATTAAAAAATACTTCTAATAATTAATAATAACAACAGTTTAGAGGGGGAAAAAAGGCAACACACAAAACCCCACTGATGTAGTAATTCACATTTATATAGCACTTCCCCACATTTTCAATCTTGCCCTACGGAGAAGGGAACAAGGCAGCCATATCTCTACATAATGTATTGTTTATATGCATATGTACAATTGTATGTAATCATATATTCATTTCATTATCTCCGTGTGACTAAGATGCAAGGAGGCAATACAACACAACAAGAGTATGGAATGGAATTGTGTCATCACATTGTTACAATGTTCATGCCAGATAAACAAGATGTAATGGGAAAAAGAAAAATATATAAAGAAAACAGTATTATGGAGAAATGTATATCTTCATAATTTCTTTTTTTTAATGTGTTTTTTTTGCAAAGTCTGGCAAGTTCATTATATTCTTTTTAAAATCTGGTTTAAGTTGGACATAGACAGGGAGAAATGATTTGAAACAAACTTACGAGGGGAAGGAAATCTTTTGAGTCTTGAGGATCACAGAAATTTGATTTAAATGACGGATAGGACAATTCAAAACAAACCAGGACACGTAAAGTTTTAAAAAATTGTAACGAGAACAAATTCATAAAAGACTGCAAATATCAATCACACAACTTTTTTTTTAATTTTTGCTTTGCCATAAAACAAGTAAGAAAAACAAATTCTTTACACTGAAAAACAAAACTATCTATTGCCACCCATTGTATGCTTGGAGTCGAACAAATTCCATTGCTGCACAAAAAAAAGAACTCACAAGAAATGATAATTAAATTCAACTTGACATCTTTTCACCATTGAATAAAATCTTTGTGAGAATATTCATTTTGCTAGATCCCATATAAAATATAAATGATAAAGAATTTACACTGAACTTTGACACAATTTCTTTTTTAGCTCAGTATATATTAATTAAACAGATTAAACTCTGGACATGATTTTCTTTGTCAAAATCATAGCAGTTTGCTGATACACCAGACTGCATTCCTCCCTGTGCTGTCTTTGTTATTATTAAAAGTTAAAGTTCCTTCAAGGCCCTTTAGACCCATAGAGCCAGAGCTTCTCCCGGTTTCTATAGCGTGAAGCGTAACAGGTGACAATAATCAACTGACCAGGACGCTAGTCTGACGCAGGTTTTACTCCTGGGTTAGTGCTTGTACCCATTTGCACCTGGGAAGAGTGGGGAAAATGCGTGTTAAGTGTCTTCCCAAAAAATACGATGTCAGACCTGGCTTTGCTAGGATTCAAACTCTGGACCTCATGATTCCCAGTTCGGCAGCCTAACCACTCAGCCATCGGTGCCACACTTTGTTATTATTAACACTAACACTATAATTATTACTATGACCCATTCTTACAACTAGTCTACTTATGTTAACACTCTCAACAACAACAACCATGATAATAGTGTTAACAATAATGGTAATAATGATATTAATAATAATAATAATAATAATAATAATAATAATAATAATATAATAATAATAATAATAATAATAATAATAATCCAATATGTGTTAACTCCCGAAATGAAATTAAAATTATGGACATTCTCTCTTGCATGCACATATATATTTATATATATATCTCTGATAGCTGTTGCCTCTGAACAAATCAAATATGTGCCCAATCAGTAAATTTCAAGTACATTTATCAATCAATTAATCAATCAATGGTATTATTGAAGCGACACAGTAGTACAAGTTAGTTCAAAGAACTCAAAGACGGAACATACCCCACCTCCCGACTCACTTCGATACATTAATGTAGATAAATACAATCATATTATATACACCTGAACAGGAACAAAAGAAACGTCGCATATATAACGAAATTATAAATATTACCACAATCAATTATTATGAACGTTATGAAAAAAATACTAAATTTAATACGCGAGAACTGTATTTTCCCCATTTCATCTCTTTTGTTTCCGGCATTTAATAAAGACAAGAAAACTTCACAAAGTTACAAACATAAACAAACAACAAAACATAAAATGCAAAGAATGCGGTGGCCCCTTCAGCAGCAGCAAATATCTTTTTCTCTCTCTCACACACAAATAGCTTCTGAAGGCAACAAGAATAGAAAACTACACGTCTATAAAATGTGACTTAGTTCCATGCTCATAGAGAGTATCATCACCCCAGCAGAGCAATACTAAATTGTATTTGATTCTTCAAGCAGTAATGCCTTGGTCAAAGCTCTGGGGGTCTCCACCGTGGTCTATATCAACAACCCCTGGGGGTCAATGGGAATATTCAAGGGGTCGATAAATATGAAAACTGCACCACGTTTACTTAACTTTGTTTTTTTCTCGCACATGCCTGGGGGTGGATGGGGGGGGGGGGTGTCGAGGATTCCATGAAGGGGTCAATGGTCTGAAAATGTTTGGGGACCCCAGGTCTAAGTTGATATCATGCACAGAGACACAATGCAATCGTATCACATCAAGGGAAAAAGTGCAAGATAAATAAATACTGATGATTATCAAAGGATGTGAAAATATAAGGAAACCACTCCAGGAGTGATTGCAGGTACACACAAAATTATTTCCAGTTTGTTTCACTGAAATTTAACTTGTCCACCATATGTTGTGATCTCCGGGTGAATGAAGAGGAAACAGCAAGACAAATGGTAAGTGAAAGTGAATGGAAAGAAGTAGAACCGACCAGCAGCACACCCCCCCCCCCCCCCCCAAGAGACAGGATGGGACCAGTAGTCACAGAGTTGTCATGCTGATTCTTTTGCGACATCTCCTATTGATAACTGGACAAAAATAGAAGAACAACTAAATACTGTCTGCCTCTTGGACAACAAAAAAATGCCAGCCAAATTTCTGATCCAGGCATAAGGTATGACACAAGACAAAACAAAAAAACCCTCAAAAGTTTGCTGTTGGTTGGTCACATCCCCTTTCACACAAACACATAAATACTGGTAAACAGCTAGACACACAAATTCTGCATATCGTCGGTGAAACTGTCTTAAACGTGCAAGTCCACGATATTTATGGGATATGAGATTTGTCCTTTAAATGATCAAATGCTTGCTTCTTTCTTGTCTTCACAAATATTGGAGGCCTTGAACCAAAAGTCAAGCTCATATAACGTACACAATATAGACAAAGATTTCTGTTTTTCTTCCTGCTTTGGAACTCAAACCCTGTAAGTCAAGGAGCGGACTTACTTGTTTAGATCTTTCAAAAGTTCAACTCTAGCCATATAAGTCCATTTTGTGCATAACAGATTATTTTTTCCCTTTACTACATTCGAAAGACTAAAGCAGTTATTAAATCATATTCCAAAAAGCATAAAATAGTGTATGCAGCCATATTCCATGATTTATTACATTGTTGTTTTGCTTCTCCTGAGAAATTTATTCATACAGACTTATGTGTTTGAACAGTTTCACCGACGATACGGTATAACGTGATACCCTTTCACTGGTAATCAAAACTCAGATTGACTAAAAGAGGAACATCCTTATGGCACTTAAACAATACAACATTTCATTTGTCCTTAGTTTGGCCAAGCGGTTCTTAACCTTGCCTTGTTGGGGGTACTGAACCCGTAAGTTTCAAATGCATTCATCGAAAGCCTTCGTAATTGAAAAATTACAACATGAAACAAAAACTCTGCGTGTGTCTTGACCTCCGCCAAACTCCTGAGACTGACTGGAGTTCAATCAAACCAGGGATAGGAACCAGCTTTAACCCAACTCATTGCTGTCTGATGCGCCCACAAAAATCCTTCCCTGATCAGTCTAATGCACTCCAATGTGACCGACCCAATAACGAAAGTACAAACGTATACGGAGTTCATTTACGTCCAAACTACAATTAATAGGTTGCTTTTAGGAAATGGAGTATACACCAAGGCTTAAAATATTCATTCACTCGATCTACATTGCTTGTTGAAAGTTGACAAAATTTCTAGATAAGTACACGTGTTTACCTGCTGAAAAATAGCACTGTATTTTCTCAACTCCTTGTGGCAGCACAGAGGCCAATGCTATACACTTTGATAGTGAATCAGGCTTTGATGATGAGTTTAAGAATGACAGCAGTTTAGGATCTAGAACTAGATCGGGATGAAAATTCTACTGCTGACGTAGTCTTGATCTACGCCTGAATCATCAACTTCTGAGTAGTCTAACAAACTGAACAGTGCCAAAATAATATGGATACATGTCAAATACCAAATGAAAGAGGAATTGTTTCAGAATCTACAAGTTTCTTTAAATTCAAGTTATTTCAAGTTGTACATGCACAAGAAACATTTTTTAAAGACACCATGTTTGTATCTTGCGCGAGTTACTTCCTTTTTATGTTGGAGAGATAGGACAATTGACCTAATTAAGCCTTAGACAGCAATGGTTTAAACACTTATGACAGCATTGTAATCACAGGCTGTTACTCTGCTACAGTAGGAAATTTTGCAGCAGTGATCAGGTTATCTGATCTCCAAGAATCGCATGAAAACCCAACACCCAAAACAAGAGACTGTTACACAGAGTTCAACTGATATGATTGGAACAAACAAGCTATCGGAGATAACGCATCCGTTGCTAGTGGGGGTCATTGTAATGATTGTTTGAGTTGTTACCAAAAAAAAAATGTGTACATTCATCCTTGACTCAACAATATTTATAAAACTGACAAATTATCAGAAATATTAGAATACAACAAGGTCCAAATGTGATACACATGAAAAACGAAATTATCAATACAATTTAGAAAGGGGGAAATATAGACATATCCCACTTAGAAAACAAAAACAAAGCAAAAAGAAACAAACAAACAAAAACGTATTGACAAAAGGAATAAAAATAACACAAAAAGAATTACTGCATTTTGGCACGTTCAAACTGCTTATGTAGATCAACAAAATGGTAACTTAAAAAGAAACTCATTTCAGAACGAAGCGGAGAAAACAAAAAACCCTGATACCTTAACATTAACACAAAATTTGAAATATCTCAGCACGTACATCAAATACTAAAAACACAGCCATACTCGCAATAATAAATTCAAATTGTAACAGCCACACGACGTTCCAAATGACCAGGGTAAAAAAAAAATGCTTGTATAAAAGTAATCAAGGAAAGGAAAGAGAGAAAAGAAAAAGAACAAACAAAAAACAACCAAGGAAATACACGGAAAACAGTTATCCATCACAATGCACTATACTAGGCTTAATTCAGCTTTCTACCTTCCATGACGTCACGTAAGCTTCCACAGTTATGACTTGTCCTCTCGTCCACATCCTCTTTGCTCTCGTTGACATCTTCATCGTCATCACCGTAACCTCTCGGTTCGCCCTTTGGCTCGTGCCTTATAGTCGGCCGGACAGGGTTATGGTGAGAGAGGGCAGCCTGGTAGTTCTTGGCGGGCTTTGTCAGCACGCCTAAAGATGGTGATTTGTAAGAATTTCCACAAATATATTTTCTATTACTACGAATTCATTAGTGGAGGAGCATTCTGTCATTTAGCATTATGGAAGGAAAGTTCTGCCTTCAAAAGAACAAAATTTGAATCTGATATTCTTCACAGAGTACAGATCTTCCATTCACCCTTGACAAAATTGCCTGAAAAATTTCTCTGACCAAATGTTATGCAACATTATACAAAACATACACTGTTACATAATACAGGGATGGGGACAAGCTCTGAAAAAAAAAACTGAACTTTATCACCCCTTTTAAAGTTTCAAAACAGTATTACGTAAGAGCATTGCATTTAAATACAAGTACAAGAAATATAAAGAAGAGGGCCACAATATTAAAAAAAAACCCAATGTTATCAGACATGCCAACTTTTTAGATTAAAAATTCAAGAGAGATCTGTATCACTATCATCATAGTCCTGTAGTAGTACGTTGCTGGACTGGCATGACAGCGTCTGGAGTCATGTATGGTAACTACCTATATATCTACGGGTTTATTTTTCAAAAGTATATCAAGCCATTAGTCTTGCAGACTATTCATCCTCTGATTCCATAAAACATGAGTAAATATTTCACAGGTGCCATGTGCATGTTGTGCAAAGTAACATCCCATAGCAGTTATTAAAAATGTGAGCCCCCTCTCTCCCCCTGATAGGCTCTAGCCATATAATTACTCAAACACACACGCACAAAAACCATAAAAAAACCCAATAAAAGATTATTTTCGTTTATCTTCATTTCTTTACTTTCAAATCCATCTCTTCTCACCAAACATTCTTCATCCTCTTTTATCGCAGTCACTAATTTCAATCATATTTTTCATGTTTTCTTACTCATTTTCTTCCATGGCATTTTACTTTGCAATCACTTTACTTCTCTCCAAAACATTTTGCTATAACTACAATATTCCCCAATGTTCTCTTCACCTCCCCCACTTGTATGCTATCTCTCTCTCTCTCTCTCTATTTCTCTCTCTCTCTACCTACCTCAACAATGGCTACCTATAATGCAACACTCTTAGAATCAAAACTCCTAATCCAAGGGAGGGAGGGAGGGAGGGAGGGAGGGAGGAGGGAGGGGAGAGAGAGAGAGAGAGAGAGGGAGGGAGAGAGAGAAAGTGTCTTTCTTATAAGCACCGAGCAGAAGTGTCCTGCCTGAATATTCAACCGATTTGAAAAAGGCAAAACCAATCGTAAAATAATAAATAAGGCATAATTCTAGAAAACAACAACAAAAAGCGCCTGATTAAACTTGAAATCTTGAATGTTAAAGATAAATAGATGTAACTCCTTACCAGAAAAGACTTAAAGTATTACTAATTTTAATGTCTGTCTCTCTCATTAAACGGCAATAAATGATAGATGACTCTCTCTCTCTCTCTCTCTCTATTTGGGACATCCGTTCCAATTAGACGTAGACCCTATGTTTTCCCAGGCGGCGTGCTCGGAGGAAGGCTGAAAATCCTCATCCCTGTCCCATACGGGTTACGACAATGGCCGAGAACCAATGAAATTAGGATAGGCCTGCAGGCAATAGGTAAGATGTCTGGTGGAAACGGTGTCGGCTCATTTTGCCTCCCTGAAACATTTTTTTTAAATCTGCCATTTAAAAAATCTCGGAAGTCTCATCTGAAAATCTTTTAAAATCTCGGAAATCTCATCTGAAAATCTTTAAAAATCTCGAAAGCCTCATCTGAAAATTTAAAAATCTCGGAAGTCTCATCTGAAAATCTTTAAAAATCTCGGAAGTCTCATCTGAAAATCCTGGAGGTCCTTACGACGTGTCAAAAAACCTGGAAATCCGGGAAAACAGAAAATCCCCATCCCATCCCTGAAATATGACTGGAACAATGCCTGAATCTCAATCTAAAACGGAAGTTTCAACGCCGAAAATCCAAAAATTTTAACTCGTTTTTTCCGATTTCATTTCTGCCATTCAAATCACAAATGTCCGAAAAATATTTATTTTTTTCGTTCGGTGGAAAAAAAATGTCGGCAAATGATAAATTAATGGTATTCACTTCTAAAGGCGGAGAAATGGAAGGTCTGAGAGTATTCACATAATCATACAGTTGTATTGGTAAGCAAGTGGTTAGGCTGCGGACTTGGGATCACAGGGTCAAAAGGTCGAACTTAGAAAAGCTAGTTCCGGCGTTGTTCTTTAAGAAAGTTAACGCGCATTTTCCCACTCCGATCCAGGTGCAATGGATACAAGCACTAGCTTGGGAATAAAAATCTGCAACATAATAGCATCGTGTCCAGGGGTGATTATTATCACCCACTCTGGTTCACCTTACAGAAACCGGAATAAGCTTGCTCTATGGCCCGTAATGGCCTTGAAGGAAGATTACTTTTATTCTTCACAGACCTGTTGTTTGAAGTAGCGTCTCTCCTCCTCGCCAACTAGCACCAAGTTAAGGTAGTAGCGCACTGAAAATTTCTTGTTGATGTCCCTCATTGTTGGTGTCAATTCGTAGCCACTCAAAAAAAAGACGAATCGGAATGGATTCTCCTGAAAATAATTTGAATAAGACGGTCCGTATTAAAAAAGAGACAGGTATTTCAGAGGCACAACAATTTTTAAAACACACTGGAACCAATCGGAAATGTTTGTTATTGTGTGTTAGCAGAACAGAGTTTGCCTATCTACCCATTCTAGGACCCTGAATCATGGATAACAAAATCAACCAGTGTCTAAATTCAAAATCTTAAAAATATAAACCCAAGCAGAGTGTTTTTCCTATCTGTGAACATCACATAACTTGGGAGTATTTCCCCACAATACTTCCCCCACTTAAAGAGGTGTCGTAGCGAAACCACAGCGCTGTGAGTTTGTAATCGTGATGATGCTGGTTCAAAACTCATGGCTGGCCAAGATGTTTTTCCCCACAATGTTGATGTACTCTTAGAAAAGGGACCTCCGTCTGCTTTCCTCACTTGACACAGAAATGAATGATAATTACCCAGCTATAGGTAGAGAAATATCTTGTCAGTGTTAGTATAAAACGCTTAACAGGCTGTTGTACTGTATGCTCCTCGGGGACGAGAAGGACATGAAATAGCCTGCTGAGGGATAAATGATGCACAGTCGGTGACAGACTATAAATCCACCTTTATCTTTATACTCATGATTTTCCTACAGAATAATCATGGTGCACACACAATAATACAAAAATGCAATTTGAGAGGAAAATTCACTTTTAGTTTTAGACTCTTTTTAGGGGCCGAATAAATTAAAGACATATGAAATGATACAGCTGAACAACCATCATATTCTAGGGAGCCAATGTATTGTGTGAAAGCCTCAAGTAATATACATGACCTGTATTTTTAGCATGGTTGAGTGATGTGAAATTTCGATACAGGAGTTCAAATTTCATCAAGACAATATTGGATTTATAAAAATGCTCCATAGAAAAATCAGGAGAATAAGCTTGATTTTTTAAATCAATGACCATCATCATGACAACAGGGGGCATTTACACAGTAGTCCAAATGTTTACCTCTCAACCAGAAGTTGTGTAAAAGCTGGTCCAGGTAGGTGGATCAACACCTAATCTCATCAGAGATGGACGATAAAAAAGGAGGTCCTGTGCGCAGATCAGAATACTATGTGCATGTTAAAGATCCCTTGGCTGTTAACTAAGCTACATGGGAAAAAAATCTTTTTTTAAATCCTTCTAAAAAACTTGAGATCACCTTAGTTGTGGATGTGGGCAAAATCAAATTAAATCTCATGACAGCATTTATGTATTTCAGAGAGAATCAGGAGTTACAAGCAGCTGTGCAGAAGATCGAAATTATAATTATTTTTATTCTAATATTGTATAAATAATAATTATAAATGGACACATTAGCCCCCATACAAAACAGGTTGGAATACTCCATTCATGCAGAAGATATATTGTTAAACACCATTAACGTTTTGGGTATTTCCTGATCAGTGTCAATTGAATTGGTGTGGATGTCTATTGTCATTATCCATTGTTGTGTGTGTGTGTGAGAGAGAGAGAGAGAGAGAGAGAGAAGAGAGAGAGAGAGAGAGAGAGAGAGAGAGAGAGAGAGAGAGAGAGAGAGAGAGAAAGAGAGAGAGGGAGAGGGAGAGGGAGAGAGGGAGAGGGGGAGTGAGAGCGAGAGAGAGAGAGAGAGAGAGAGAGAGAGAGAGAGAGAGAGAGAGAGAGAGAGAGAGAGATTTTTTATTTATATCAGATATGTCATAATATATAATAATATTACAATCATAGTTATTATAATTCTATGTAAATTGAATCATATTATATTAATTAAGAAATGATCATTTGTGTGAAATATTATGAACTTGTGACTAAAACAAATTTTCAAAAGGACTAATAAAGATTATCTTATCAATAGTGATATGTGAGTATTGCATTATTATCAATTGCTTTAACAACAAGATATATACTACCATACCTCTGACAGGCGCTCCATCCATGATTTCATACTTAGCAATGGTCTCGTTTTCATTGAAAGTGTTTGGTCCTAAGTGGAGTGATTAACAAGAGACAAAGACAGATGTTTACAATACATCATGAAAAGTATGCCTATGCAATGCATTTCCAGTTTTTTCTCAAAATAAAATGTATTAAAAGGAAATTGTATCTTAAATACACCATGCTATGTTAAATAAAAAATAAAACATAAGTAAAATTGTAATCATCAGGTAATTTTGTGTAAAATGATTGCATGTAAGAAATATCCTGTGGCAATGAAGGAAAATGAAATCCACTTGACATGTATCTTGTCATGAAAGAGAAAAGTGTGTGCAAATACATTATTTTCTTCTTTTTATTTTGTGTGTGCTGTTTTTTATCATTGGTGTGCATACACATTTCTCAACTGTGTGCATTTATTCTCCCCGGTGTGTGCACGCACATGCGTACAACTCAGAGGGAACATTGTTTACAACAGTAAGGATGGCGAAATATGACAATAAGTGACAACTCCACAAATAAAGACAGAACAAACATGCGACGTTTCGGGTATAACCCTTCGTCAGACAACAAACGAGAAATATCTAGAATCTAGATCTAAGTACTACCTCAGGCATCACACAATGTGATGTCAGAAGAAAAACAGAAAGGAGGAAAAAAGAAAGAAAAAAGACAGTGATGATAAGAAACGTAGTAGATGGGGATGTGAAGAATGAGCAAGAATGGAAGGTTCAGATCTAGAACGAAATAAAAATATGAAAATAAGTAAGCAATAAAAGGTGAGAAGGAGATAGAGAGAAGAAGAGAAATAAAGAGAGAGAAAGCAAGAAAAAAGGCAGGGAAGAAAGAAACGGAGAGAGAGAGGTGAGAGCATGAGGAACAAGAACGAAAAAATAGGGTAACTATAAGACTAAATCTATATCTCACTGGATCTAGAAAAGAAGAAATGATAGAGAATGAATGAAAGGAAGTATCAATCAAAGTAAAAATTTACACTGAAGGTGCAAATTTTTTTGTAATTTGTTGTAAAATTGTATCTTAAATACACCATGCTATGTTAAATAAAAAATAAAACATGAGCAAAATTGTAATCATCAGATAATTTTTGTGTAAAATGATTGCATGTAAGAAATATCCTGTGGCAAATCAAGGCAAACATTTACACTGTAAATTCAACAAATTGCCATTGCCACAGGATATTTCTTACATGAAATCATTTTACACAAAAATTATCTGATGATTACAATTTTGTTCACCTTCAGTGTAAATTTTTGCCTTGATTGATACTTCCTTTCATTCGTTCTCTATCATTTCTTCTTTCTAATCCAATGAGATATAAATCTAGTCTTAAAGGTATCCTATTTTTTCGTTCTTGTTTCCCATACTCACACGTCTCTTTCACTCCCTTTCTTTCTTCCCTGCCTTTTTTCTTCCTTTTTCTCTCTCTCTCTATTTCTCTCTTTCTTTCTATCTCCTTCTCACCTTTTATTACTTACTTATTTTCATTTCATTCTAGATCTGAACCTTTCATTCTCGCTCATTCTTCACACCCCCCCCCCCCCTACTACGTTTCTTATCACGACTGCCTTTTTCTTTCTTTCTTGCTCCTTTCTGTTTTTCTTCTGACATCACATTGTGTGATGCCTGAAGTAGTACTTATATCTAAATTTTAGATATTTCTTGTTTGTTGTCTGACGAAGGGTTATACCCGAAACGTCGCGTGTTTGTTCTGTTTTTATTAGTGGAGTTGTCACTTATTGTCATATTTCGCCTTTGAATTCACTCCACTGTGGCTCCTTCGTATTATTAACAGTAAGGATGCTAACTCTTCGTTAATCAAATTTTCTGATAAACAAAAAAGAAATGACTCATTCAGTCTATTGATATGATCTATGATAATAAGTCAAATGAACAAGAAAGCATGATGAAAATATAACGGAAATAAGCATCACAATAAGCAGAACTATAAAAAAATAGTTAAAAGAAATACAAATCTTTAAAAAAAACAATCACAACAAGAGAAAAATAATCAAAGAAAATATTTAAACAATTACCAAAATGTCTACAACGGGAAAAACAAGGCGGAATTAAAACAGAGCAGAAATGCCGAAACACTGAACAATATTTGGAATTTCTAGCACAAAATGTAGAGCCGTGCAAATAAGAGCACAATGTTACAGAAATTGAACACTTTGTCAATATTAATTGTTTAGTAATATAGAAACAGCTGGAAAAGCATGAATAATAAGGAAAAAATGTTGTCTTTAGTAGAAGGTTGATGCATCATCCACTTCTCAAAACCACACTTTCTCAATTTGCGAAACACAGGATGATTTCCATCTCTTTTTTTTTATTCTCTTTTTTAATGTAACCATTCTTGGCTGTCTGCTACCACAATGTAACATAAATCTGTACGGTTTTAACTTGTTCATAAATGATTCATTCAGAATTTACATCAGACAAATAAAAAAACAAAACAACGAGTTTATACTGCATTGAACAAATGTTACCACGGCGAGATAATCTATTCCAATCTGTTGTTGTAGAAAAGAATAGTAAAGTACATTACTGATTTTAAATGTCCTTTTGAAGGGGAATGTTTTTCATAAATTTGCAAAACGAAACATGACGACAAATCAATTTTATATAATTCAAAGTGTGGTTTTCTTAGAACTTTCTTAATTCTAAATATAAAAGAGGTTGAAGGTAGACAAAAATGTCAAAACAAGGAATAAAGTGTAAGTCTAGTATAAGCTTTAAAAAACAGACAATTATTTTTTAATTCATAAATGTCAAAATGTGTATTTTGTGTCTGCTTAAAAACCAGTTCTTTAACCTTGAATTCAAATTATGTGAGTACCCTCCACATAATCTTTTCTCTTCAGGTATGTTACGCTCCAACAGGTCTAAATGACAAAGCTACTACTTTGATCATATTTTCGTTTTCGATTCATATTTGACAATATCTTGTTTAAATTCTGTGTATGATAAATGGCATTTTCTTTGTAGTATTAAGTACATAGATCTGTCCCATCTCATTACAACTTGCGACTATTACCCTCCAGCCAGGTGTCAAGACTATGTTTTCACTCTTTCAAGGCTACTTACAGTGTTTGAATCTCATTTAAATTTTGTGTCATGATTCAAATTCTTTTCAAATTAGTTGTATTAGTGTAATGGAGGGGGGGGGGGGGGGGGGGGGGACTACGAGCCATATGAAAGAAAACCAACAGAATAAAGTGATGCAGAAATGGGGGAAAGCTTTTAATAAAAAATGCATGAATTCTTTACAGACCCTTGCTCACAGTACTTATGCTCATGGCGAAAGAACCCCCCCCCCCCCACACACACACACACAAAAAACCCAAAGGTAACAGCTTACTTTATCACACTACAAAAAATCATGGGCGATCAATCTTCTCTCGTATGGGGCTTGAAAACAAAAACAAAACAATGCTAACCTGAGAATAACCACTCCTGGCATTGATTATTACCTACCTACCCCCCCGGTAATCAGCTGTACGACCTGTCTTTGTTCACTTAAATTGAGAAATCAAAATTATAATAATTTACCCACCAGTTGCCTGACAAACTTTCTCAAATTAAAGAAGCAGACTTTCACCGTGCAAACTAATTCCAACCTACTTGTCACCCCGTAATACATGTTTTCCCGAAATCACAGATAATATGAATTAATCCCCCGTAAAAGTATGCAATAAAGTTTTTAACCAACCGGTTGGCAGCTATGGACGTGTATACGACATATGTAAAATCTATGCTCATTTGAATTGAGAAATGGAAGCTTCAATGCATAATGAAACCGAAGAGACAAAGGATAATACTTAGGTGAAATCCTTGCGTCCCAAAGCAGAGTCAATCAAGCAGGAAACCATGCACTGAAGGCTTTTTTTCTTTTTTTTTTGTAGATAGATGAGTGGTGTTAATGTATGGGTTTTTGTGTACCTGTCACTGAAAATGTACCTGTTCCAGTTGATTCGCGCTTTATCACTTGCAGTTCCATGTGCTTGATTTTGATTCTCACCAACAAGAAGTAAATCTTACCCACAATCACGTCTTTTAAATGGTATCTGAAAACCAAAACAGAGGGTCAAAGCAAACCAAGGAAAACGTAAAACGAATACAAAACACGGAAAGCACTTAGCAATACAGAGAAAATAAATTAAAAGTACACATACAAAAAAGGAAGAAATTGAAAAGAGTGAGAAAAAAAGGGCACAACTATTCAATCAGAAAATATAAGTGAAATATGACATATGCAAAAAATGAAAGGTTACATGAGTTGGTGGACATAACATTAAAAAGTAAGTGCTGAAGACCATCTCTAAATATGCTACTTTGCATATTCTACGAGAGAAGTAGTGAATTGAGGACTGGATCAAGAATTCACAAAACTATTTGGATTTACCAAAATGTGCGCTTGCCTTGTTTACAAAAAATTGTGTTTTTAAACAAAAGGGCAGTGATTATATACTGTCAAGTTTATGACTATTTCATATGATAAGATTTATCAACCACTTTGGAGTAAAGTTGCATTGCACACATGTTTAAGAATTTTGTCATAAATCAAAGGAAACCCATTATGAAAAAGATGGGTTTCGATTTCTGAAAAAAATTTTTCATTGGTGACCTTTTCAACATTCATCAAGGTACAACTACGATGCAAAAATCTCTTTTAAACTTTGAAACCACAGCTATAAAAGATGTACAACAAGGAATGACATATTCCACGTACTGGGGAATGAAATGACAAAGAAAAGACATCCATGAAAGGAAAAAGTGAACCAATAAAAGATACTTCGTTCAGCATAATGGTAGCAGCCAAAGCAAATGATAGTAACAACTAACGAATGTTGTGTGGGATAAAATACTCTCCCAATTCATTAATGATACTGTTAAAAGAAAAGAGCGCAACTCTCAACATAGGTAGCATGAAGTAGCGTCTTTGAGAATTTGACAGTGATTATGACAGCCTATTTATGTGTATCATCATAACATACCCCTAAAAGGAAAAAACAAAACAACCTAAGAAGTGCATCGCCCAATTGAAAATGTCATAATACTATGGACAGAAGGGCAATAGACGAAATATAAAGAATACGGCCCCAATCCAAAAGTGTAGTGCAGCACGGTTATCCTAAACTCCTCCAGCTCAGATCAGTGGGTTTGAGATAGCCCCGAATATGAGATTTCTATTTTGTAACATCCATCCCATCCCCGCACTACCCATCACTGTCACCATCATGAAACTGATTTGTGCCACCCATCAAATCCCCACACCACTCATCACTATAATGAAACTGATTCGTGTGAACCATCCAATCCCCACATCATACATCATGTTCCCATGTCAGTCGTGCCAGGCACACATTTAGATTAAGAGTTTATTCACCCAGCACTGTTTAGTCACACGCCCCCAAGTCAAAGTGAAGTGATGCCTTCAAACCAAACTCAAGCGCAGGACCATGCACAATGAAACAGGCTTTTGACATGGTGAATGATTTTTTGTTCTGTTTGGTTGAAATTTACCCCATCTACCATATGCAGGATGAATTAACAGGAGACGACAAGACGATAGAGAAGTGAAAGGAAGCAAGTACCTACCAGCACCGCCCACCATGGTGAATGTCCTATTGAAATTATTTGCTTCCTTTGTTACAGTATCTTTGTGATAAAAAATATATTCAAGTGTTGGGTGAAAGGGTCCATTAAGAAGAAATATGCAGATACAAACACACACATATTAAAGTGGAATCAAAGTAGAGAGAATTGAAAAGAATACCTTTAAAGTTTACTATAAAAAGTTTAAAAAGAACACCAACATCAAAAGCAGGACATTAATGAAAAATAGAGAAGTGAAAAAGAGAAAAACAATAACTATACATACACAGCTAGCTAAATACACCTCAGGTACATATAAGATAATGCAGAGAAGCATTAGGGGGGTTACTATCTGAATGCATCTCCTCTTTACCTGCCCCAGTTGTCTCCTTCGAACTATTGCCAGCTCCATGTAACGAATTTTAATCCGTACCAGTAGAAAATAGATCTTGCCCACTATCACATCCTTCAAATGGTACCTTATTATAAGCAGCAATGAGGTATGAATATGATACACGGTTATTTCCATGAGATAAAACTTTGGTATGGGAGTGATAATCTGGTGTATATTTATATAACAGCTTTGCGTTGTATTGTAACATCAACAAACTGTAAATTCAATGGAAGGCCTATATTTCTCTGGATAGTAATAATCAGGGTGTCCAGCAAAAAGTCAACTGAAAATTTCCTACCTCAACACAAAAAATCCTACCTAGGAAATGAAATACTCTCCCGACGCCAGAAACGGATAACAGCGTAAATATTTCCAATTTCAATGCATTGTTATAAAATGTTAATTCAAATCATAAGTGAATGACTTTCTAGTGCACCTCAATGAAATGAAAAGTGATCACACATTTCTTTAATGTTTCGGTTTGGATTAATAATATGTCAGCATTTTTCCAGTTCTGAAAAAAAATATTCTGATAGCTGATTTCACAAAACAAGCAAACAATGCAAAAATGATTTTTTATTATTTTTTTTATTATCTCCTTTCGAAAAATAAATCAAACACAAGAGTGACAATATCATAGCCTAAACATACGCACAAATACTTACTCAGTCTACCGAGAAGAAAATGAGGTTCGGCAGGCTTTTTCTATAACTTGATTGAACTCTGCCAATTATAAATCTTCATCTATTCTACTTTTAGCCACAACCCCCCCCCCCCCCCCCCCCCCCAACAGTCTCTCTTTCTTTCCCAGGATCAAAAACTTGAAACAAGATCTAGAGTTTTTAAATGACTGCAACGTAAAACATCTACCCACCCCCTCCCTTAGTAAAAATCTCCATTATATTGGCAACCACCCAACCCCCTCTTTCTTTCTTCTTCAATAAAACTGGAATCTAGATCTAAATCTAGTATAGTATATGATTGCCTTTTCCCGGTTCTACCCTTTCCCACCCATTTCTACACTGTAGTGGAAGACACATTCGTTATTTTTCTTTCTCTTCCGATACCATATGTCAGACTCAGTCGCCTCTTGTTTTGCCATCATATGTTTTCACATTGACATTCTTCACCCTGTCCCCTTCCCTACCTCTATTCTGCTATCAGGCTGTGCATGCAGGATATCCCTTTGATCATCCAACCTCCTCTATTCTTACAAAACACTTGCTTGCATTTGCCTTTCGGTCATCCGTCAACTATCGACTCCCCATATATACTCTCTCTCTAATACTAATACACACATGCGCGATTGGTCGCATTAAACATACACAAATATTCTCTGTCTAGCCTTCTTACACACACACATGCACGATCGGACTAAAAATAGGCACATTTCACTCTGTCTCTCTCCCTTTGACACAAACCATACAACAACGTGCGCGATCAGCTTTTAACACACATGGCATTCTTTATCTCTCCAGGGTAAAAGTCAAATTGAAGAAAGGAGGCTGGGCGTAGATGCGCAGTTCATGGTATTGCTATGGGCGCTAAAACTAAAGAAAGTATTGAAAGTTTTGTGTCGACATTTGATATTCATTCCCCAGGCAAACTTTAAAATTTTTAAGAAGGTATCGGAATCGTTTAGTTTTAACATGAAAGAATCACCAGACAGCAAAGCATGCATGACCGGAAATGGATGACAAAATGATGATTCATCGTCCACAAACTTATTCGCATTTTCCTATTTCGCAGTGCCGATAATTGTTCATGTCTACTTCCCTGATTTTCTCTCATGTTCATCCTCAATATATCATTTCCCCTGGTATTTTCTCAACCGGGAAACATTTTTTTCCGTTTTCAAGGATTTCCCTGATGCATGGGAACCCTGGTTTTTACTACCTGAGCACCATTTCCTACCCAAGACATCAATTTCCGACCTTTTCGACCTGAATATGAAAAATTTGACATATTTCCAATTTTGCTGGACACCCGGAATAATTAAAAGAGAATAAAATATATGAAAGAGATTATGTTATAAAATAAAAATGTCGAAATTATTTACACAAACTATCAAACCTGTGCACGGTTACAACAAAATTAAGGCCAGACCTGTTTACTAAAGATCAAAGTGTGTTGAAAGAAATCGATTTGTTCTCAAGCATGGACGATATGTAATCGTTTTTTGTTCTTTTGAGAGAAAAAATTATTTGTGTATATTCAGATGTTTGGTAATTTAACAAACAAAAACTTATTAAAACGTCAAGAGATATTGTCCTGTTGATGAAATTAAATATTTAAAACGACATCCACAAAAACAATTTAAAGAACATATAAAATATCTATTAATTTGCAGGACCTTTTATTAAATTTCTGAAAAATTGTACTATAATTCTTTTTAATCTGCTCTGAAATGTAAAGAAACATATTGCAGTTTATTAGTAACTGGCGTATTGTTTTTGTTTGCTCTAGAGCTCCATCATAGACAATTGTATAAGCAAACAGTTCAATTACACCGGCATTCTTACTTGGATTTGTTATATTCAAACTCAATGTGTAGGCAGTCCTCTATACCAACTTCCATTTTGATACTGGAGTTCATCTCTGGATACTGGGATAAAGTATGGACAACAATGTCTTGCTCTTTTACTGTGTCGGAGATACGCCTAACAATGGTTACCCTCAAGAAATATCTGTGGGAGAGTCAAAAACGAAGTCACAATCATTCATTCATTAACTGTCTGAACAATCAGAAGTATGGCTGAGAATAATCCATCAAATATGACACATATATTGCACAAAAGGTAAATAAGATAAGCAATATAGAAAGAAATTAATGGATAAACTAAAAATAAATAGTAATCAAAGTTCCTTTAAAGCCATTACGGCCCATAGAGCCAGAGCCCCCAGTTTCTATAATTTGAAGCGCAACAAGTCATAATAATCACCTCCTGGATAGGATGCTAGTCTGGCGCATGTTTTTACACCCAAGATAGCGCTTGTGCCCTTTTGCACCTAGGTCGAGTTGGGAAAATGCATATTAAGTATCTTTCCCAAGGAACACAACGTTAGACCTAGGTTTGCTAGAAATTGACCCTGGGATCTCATGATCTCAAGTCTGGCAGCCTAACCACTCAGCCATCGATGTAAAAAAATAAAAAATAAGTAAATATCAGAATGAAGAAAGAATTTTAAAAATAAGCAAATTGAAGACTATGAGAGGCATCCCGTGGAGAGAAAAACCGCACTTTTTCATTCTCTTTGAACTGTAGTAAATAACAAAGGAGTGACAATATCGTAGAGTCAAAAGAAATCAATGGACGCTGAAAACATTTAAAAATAGCAATCCACCAACCTTAACCGAACGTTAGCACCAGTATATGATTCGTAGGTTTTCCACTTGAGCAAACTCAAAGTTGTAACTGGTGTTCTGAGTGAGGTCCCCTTGACGTGCAAGTTCTTTGACCAATGATGTAAATTCATGATGGTTCCCTCGATCATAGTACAATTCTAAGGAATACATTTAACGAAAAAAAGCAAAATTCTAAAAATCGCATGATAAACACTTCCCTAAGTCTACAGCAGACAAGTTCATGAATATAAATTTCAAATAACTCAAATCCATCAAATCTAACATTTTTCAGTCATATACGTCCAACCCAAAATATTCAGATACAATTTTTTTTATTATTTAAATTTTAACTTCCAGATATAAAAATGTTATTTGTAATACAGGATGTAAATGGCATCTGGAGAAATTCTCTGAAAAGAAACGCCGGGGTCTAGGGGCGCGCAGGCGCCAGTGGGGGCAACGCCCCCTGTGGGGGATCAGGGAGGGTTGTACAGCTTAAAAATGGCCTCTCCTGGGCTTAATTTAGTTAAATTACTAGGGATAAGAAGACTTTAAAATCAAGAAACAGAACTAGAACTGACATACAGTGGACAAAAAATAAATAAATGAGTGGTACAAGAATAACTTTCAGAAGAAAGAATGTGGCAAGCTCTTGAGCAAATTCAATAAGGTGGGGAGCCATGGGGAGAGACAAAGTATGTTCTGCTAAGAAACTACAAATCATAGATTCTTGATGAGTGACTATGCCTGAGAGAGACTGGCTTGGGCACTGAAGCTACCTTTAAATCTACCTAGATCTATTGTGCTCTTGCTCAATGTTTGGAGCAGCACCATAAGGTAAAGAGGATGGTAGAGCTGAACTAGAACTAGATCTAGGCAGTGATGGACTACTGATATCTGCAATACCAGAAATCTTACTGCATGCTGCCTGCATTGCAGCTGGAAGACTAGGATTAGATAGAAAAATATGACGGTTTCGATTGTGAGCTTTAGATCGGTTAGCATGGTCCTTTAAACAACGCACCCCACCACTGCCATACTTTATCTCGCACTTACAGTAACAGCACCAAGCAAACCCATCTTTGTCTACCTTTCGGAAATAATCTGAAAAAATCGCCTTTGTCGTCTTTCAACAATAACCAATCCCATCGAAATTTGTTCCTACAGTACTCTAGATCTATCGCATCAACTGTTGTATCTCGCTCCACAAAGTTAGGAGACCTTCGTGAACACGACGCCATGTTGTGTTTACTAATTTAAATATCTACCAATGAGAGTTACTTCCCCTTATACCTACCATCTATTTCGCCGGCTATTACGTGGGTCAGAGAATTTTTCTGAATCCTCGGAGAATCTCGGACTAATGATAGTGACGGAAACTCGGCCGTCAGAGAATTGTTCTCTGAAAATTCGTCTTACAAATAGCGAAGAACGGATATCGTGACAATAGTATTAATGTAATTGTGAAAATAACTTCCTTTTGTTCATAGTTTTTAAATTTCGAATTCTTACAGTCGAAAAAATATACTAGATCTATCAGTAAATTAAAAAAATAACTATCTGAAATAACAAAAATTAAATAGAATTAGATCTAGAATCTAAATCTATTGCTAGACTGAAATAGAGACTAGATCAAGGAATTTACCCCCAAATTTCAACACAATCAAATAATCTTAAATCAGAGAAAATCTGTAAAATTTACATCCCTGGTAATATAATATTAATAATGTACATTTATGGAGCACCAATATTTCCCAGATTTACAAGCTCTAGGCGAAAACATAAAATAAATACTATTGAGAATAGAAAACATGATAGCAAATGCTGTTAAAGAGCAAAATCATACCTATCTGGCGATGAATTCAATCTTTATTCCTTGATGTTCTAATTTGCTGCTACTTTTTTTCAAATTTATATTCACCTGAAGAAGAAAAAATTGCAAAAACTCATTCAATTTTTAGTTTTCTCAAATAAAATACTGTTATAACTCTGTAAATAGAGGAGAGGAGAGAGAGAGAGAGAGAGAGAGAGAGAGAGGGAGAGAGAGAGAGAGAGAGAGAGAGAGAGAGAGAGAGAGAGAGAGAGAGAGAGAGAGAGAGAGAGAGAGAGAGAGAGAGAGAGAGAGAGAGAGAGAGAGAGAGAGAGAGAGAGAGAGAGAGAGAGAGAGAGAGAGAGAGAGGGAGAGAGAGAGAGAGAGAGAGAGAGAGGGAGAGAGAGAGAGAGAGAGAGAGAGAGAGAGAGAGAGAGAGAGAGAGAGAGAGAGAGAGAGAGAGAGAGAGAGAGAGAGAGAGAGAGAGAGAGAGAGAGAGAAAAACTGAAAGTTAAGGAGAGAAGAAGACAAACAGGAGGAGAGAGAGAGAGAAGAGAGAGAGAGAAAGTCTCAAACACTGAGAGATGAAATAAAAATAGGAGGACTGATAAAAAAAAGAGACAGAGAAAAAGATAAGAGAGACAGACACTGAGAGAGACAAACAGAGAAAAGAGAGAAAGATAAAGAGAGACAGTAGACAAACCTCATATTAAAAAATATATTTTTAAAAAGGCAGAAACAGACAGGCGAAGAACAGATAGAGTCAGAGAGACACCTCTTCGTTACACTGACAAGGGCCTCTTTCCCTTTTCATTTGAAACCTTATCACGTTACTCGGAGGCTTTGTGACATTGAAAATGTCCCCATCCATGTGATTTCAGAGGAAACAGCAAGATGGTAGATAAGTGGAAGAGTGGAGTGAAAGAAATAGGACCTACCAGTAGCACACCACCAACCGCCCACTTTGGTTTCTCTCAAGAAAACAAAGGCTTATATAAATCTATATCATCGTTTTTTATATTACCCTATGATATCTGCTGCTTAATATTCAGTTAAGTGAAGAAAAACCACAAACAAAATTAAGAAATAACAACAACAAAACAAGTTAGGCCAAACAGAAGCATTTACAACTTGAAGTAGTGATTTGTTTGTTTCTTTGAAATTTACCCCATCCACCATTGCAGTGATTTATATTTTTCATGTCACAAAAATACATTTAATACATAAGTTTACATAATATGTCGTTGAAAACAACATCGACTCGCACCATCATATAACACAATTTAATTATAATATGACAATGATTAATATCCACATACATTCATCCACACTCACACTGACTCACCCCAACCTGACTTAATTAATATCATTCAGTTTTCCTTCTTTGCAAAACTATGGTCTTTGAAGATAGGTGAAAGAAGGAATGGAAAGAAGTAAGACCTACCAGCAACACCCGCCAACCGCCCGTAGTAGAAGTAATGGTTTAGTATTAATTGTATGAAATATAAAAATAGTAACAAAAACAAAAGAAGTAGCTGTCACGTGTAAATAGAAAGTTGCAAAAAAATACAAACACTAAAATATTTTCAATTATAACAGTAAACATGGCTCATTTTTCACAAAATTTTGTCTGGTTCCAACTCATATAAAACTATATATTATATAACGCCGGTGTCATGCACAAACAAGCCATAAAAAAAAGCTTTTTTAAAAGGAGTACAAGTAAATAACTGATTTATAGTAAGGCAGATTGTAAAAAATTACTTTTCTTAGGCACAGTTAGGTTTCTGAGTAGATCAACAAACATTTCATTGGAATCAAAATTTCTTCCAATCTAACGTAATTAATATCATTCAGCTATTCCTTTCTTTGCAAAACTGGGGTCTTTGCATATAGCACATTTATGTATGAGACTGACGAAATACTACCTCTAGTTACTGTTATTCATTGTGTTTATCTTGAAATGGTCTTATAAACATTTATCTGCGTACCACCCTTTAAATGTAATCCTATTTTGTTACTTGATGAACAAACCTTTCCTGATACTGTTTCTCCATCAAAATACAGATAGTATTTTCTCTTTTGCCATCTTCCGTCTTTATTTCCGCTGTCCGTCTGCTGTCTTGACCATCTAAAACAATGTCTATTTCAGCACTTTGACCAAAGCCAAAGAAACTCTGGGGAAGACAGTTGAGGTTGGTTGAAACAGTATTTCTTTTTCAGATGGGATCAAATGATAAAAATCAGTTTGACGTTTATCACTTTCAAATTGACTCTATTGTGAGAAATGACTCCTTTAGTGAGACTCATATGCAATGTTACATTTTTTAAAATACATGTTATTTTTAAGTGTACAATAGGCCTATGTAATGCTAGACCTATTTATGTTGATAAATTTTGTTCAAAATTTTGCATGCCATGAAAACTAAGATAACAACTGAAATCGCGAAAATTTCAAACTTATATACTGTAAAATCTTTATGGGTCCATTCAGCCCATATTTGGCAAGCATCAACCTGATATTGAAATCATGTATAAATATCAAATAGAGAGATATTTCTGATATAGTGGACAATAAGTCAATTTTTGTCATATAAAGAGGAAAAAAATAAAAATTTCAACATCGATTGTAAAAAGAAATGATCAATTTAAAGGAAAGATCATCATTTTGCGTAAAAAAACATCTTCAACGAATGTCCTGAAAATTTGAAAGAATTGATTGACAAACAATTGCAGTCTGATGTCTTAGTTCCCTTGTGAGGGAAAGGGTTCCACAGTCGGGTCCCAATCAAGGAACATAAGATAATAAAGAGGGTTTCTTTTGAAAGGGTAAGATAAAAAGTTGGTAGACTTGTTAGTCCCATGTAATGCTAACTCGTGTCTCACTGTCTGTTTCCATGCATGTCAGTTCTCAAAGTCTAGTCTCAATCTCTTGTCAAAGTCTGATGTCCCACTTTCACATCATGTCACCTTGTGAAAGACAGAGAGAGAGAGAGAGAGAGAGAGAGAGAGAGAGAGAGAGAGAGAGAGAGAGAGAGAGAGAGAGAGAGAGAGAGAGAGAGAGAGAGAGAGAGAGAGAGAGAGAGAGAGAGAGAGAGAGAGAGAGAGAGAGAGACTGTCACAGACAGACAAAGAGGAGAAAGAGAGAAAAAGCAATGCAACCTCACATATATATATAATTTACTTTTTTTCTTTATCCTAATTGGGGATAAGATGAGGATGAACAGCTCAGAGGAAAGGTGTCCAAGACTGTCCTTACAAGGAGGAACAAAATTTTCTTGATCGACTGATCGAGTCCTCTATGATGAGGGCAAGTGGTAGACCTAGCCTTGGCCTAGTAGCAAAGAAATGACCATTCTCTCTCTAAGCCTATCAAGATGAATCTAGACCTAGATTTCAACTTTATGTGAGTAAATAATTGTGTGTATTAATGTTAAAGTGTAATGTGAGATGATGGTCAGAAATGGGCAGATCGGGCATCCGCAAGGTGATCGGAAACAGGCCTCGTTGGCATCTCCAAAGATGCCATCTTTTCACTGCTAGACTGCAGTTTAACACCATTTCATTTGAGCAATTGGTATGTGTTGTAGACATATTTTACTCAGTGAATAAACCATTTTTACTACTATGGGCCTGCACATTGGATCTTGAGGGAGGAAAACAGGAAAGTAGGAAAGGGTGGCCATAAAAGTGATCAGGAACTGGCATGCTAACTCTAGATCTAGATCTAGATCTGAAATCTAATCTTAGTCCAGAAATTAGGTCTAGATCTAGATATATCCAGATAATTAGATCAATCTTCATTCAGTTTCTGAGTTACCCTGCCCCTCACTAGTAGTAGTAGTAGTAGATCTAGAGCTAGATCTAGTAGAATAGTAGTACTGTAGACAGTTGTAGTGTTAGTGCATTTGCAATGCACTTCTAATATTTAATATAGGCCTATTTATAACTTTCATGGTCTGTATCGTTTCATCATAAAATACATATTACAGTTTGAAAACAACATGTTCAAAGTGAGACCAATAAGCTAAAAAAACATATATTAATAGATCAATGCGATGTCTGTGTTGGCTCAAGCGGCTTCGCATCACATGATTTGGTTGACTACAATTCTGAGAGCAAACCAATGATCACTCCAGCCTCATCTACCCCAGCACACCACCCCTTTTTACCAAAACAAAAGCTTGAATCACATAATGCAATATAATTCAAAACAGGAAGACACAAACAAGCACTATACGTATAAAGCTTTATTTTTTTCAGACTTCAAATAAGACGTCCCAACAATACTATAAACAATTAATATCATTAGCCGTTTATCACAACAATACCATTTTGACGGGTCCTCCTACTTTACACACCGATATCTGATGTCGTCTAGATCTCGTGGTGAACGGTACTTCCGGTTTGGAGATAAATAAGAGAAGGACATTTTAATGACTCAAGCGAGGTGTTTATTTTAAATTTTTTTTTCAAAATATTACAAATTAACCGAAATCTCAAAATCAACACAAATCACAGTTGATATTAGAAAAAATGCTTGACAAAAGTAAATTTACCGATGAAGTAATTCTCCGAGAGAAAAAAAGAAGTTACCAAAAGGTGTTTTTGTCTCAATTGCCGAGCATACGACATCAAACTTATAAGTCATCGACATTGTTATTTTCATTTGTCAACTTAATATTTATCATTTTGATTTGGGTCTTTTTTGTGTGTGAGGAGGGGGTATTATGCTATGTTTGCCAGTGAACATTTATCTATTGCATTTTTTTTTTAATGAGCTATCCCAACAATTGTAAAACAATCCATATATAACAATAGTAAAAAATATTTTAACACATTATTATCAAGACAGCGCTTAAATTTTTTTTAATTGTTTGTTATGATTGGTATTTATTTTGTCACAAAAGCACACAAAATGGTGTAGGTAAAGGGTAATAACTACGCTAAACAAAATGCCAGATCTATCTCCATTTTCATTACTAACATAAAGTTTGCATTATTAATGTCTACCATTGCCCTTGGCAATTCTGCATGTTGGTCGTGTCATGTGAGATAAGTCACACTGTTGGTCTGAATTCGAATAGCTAAGTAAGATTTTGTTTTCATGTTACATGGATGTGAATGTGGGTATGTGCCTATGTATATGTATCCGAGATTGGGGAAAAGGGGGGGGGTGAATGGTAAAAATGCTCGCATTGTCCTTGATGCTAAAATTGATTGATTTGAAAATATTGGTTGAAGACCTATTACATGCACAGACAGATACATCTACACTTAACGCCTGCCAGATGGAAAAAAACATTAACATGTGTTCAGTTTTCTAAAAGTTGCAATCTCATATTATCATTCATAAAATGATAATATTATTATATTTAACAAAATAACTGAAACGGTAAACCTTTGAAGTAAACTCGCCCATATAATAACTACAGGGTTGAAGATCAAGAAGACAGAGCTGATTAAGATAAACACCACGGTCAGTAGGCTACCCCAGTAACAATTGGAGGAGAACCCATCAGGGAAGTAGACTTATGTGTACTATGGGGAGCGTAGTTAGCTCGGTTGGTAGCAAGCTTTCTCTTCATGGTGGGACAATGGGTACTGACGCAGAGGTCGCGGGTTCGATCCCCATTGTGGCATGGGTTTTTGCCTGTCTATTCCTTGTAATTGTCTCGTCTTTGTTCCTATGGGGCTTTCATATTATATTATGTCATTACCTTCACTTTGTATATTTGGGAAGCGTGGTCGACAAGCAGGTGGGCACCGACAGAGATGTCACAGCCAAGATAAGCAAAGATCGAGCAGCATTTATCATGCTCAAGAACATAAAGGCCATAAGAGATACATATGGAAACAAAAGTACGTATCTTCATTTCAAATGGGAAATCGGTCCTGCTCTTTGGCTGTGAGGCATGGAGAATGGTCGGGACAACACAACGGAAAATCAGACATTTACATCTGTCTCAGGCTATCTTTAGCATCAGATGGCCAGAAACGATAAGGAATGAAGATTTTTTGGTAGCGAGCAGGACAGGAGCTAGTGGTCATACAGATTCTGCGGAGAAGGAATGCAATTAATAGACAGCCAAGAGCAGAGTGCGATCCCAGAGCTATATGGGCCTAAGTAAGAAAGTGAGTTATATAATTATAACACAATGGTATTTCTCTGGCTCTGACATCTGTTTAATTCTGCCCACGTGGCAAATTCTTTTCATTTCGTTGGTTCCAAGAACAGATATATGTGGTCAAAGGAGTCAACGAAGAGCATATCTGGAGTGTAATCGGAATCTAGGGCTGTCCAACTAGCTTGACTACTACATTGAGGAACTAGCGTGGTTTGGAATTCACATGGTGACATGAATGTGAGGTTGACAAGAGTATATTTGGGAAAAGGAAAAGGAGAAAAGAGGACAGTAGTTTGAATGGAACCTGCATAATAACAGAGAGAGACAGAGAGAGACAGAGAGAGAGAGAGAGAGAGAGAGAGAGAGAGAGAGAGAGAGAGAGAGAGAGAGAGAGAGAGAGAGAGAGAGAGAGAGAGAGAGAGAGAGACCGACAGACAGACAGACATAGACAGACAGAGAGTACAGTGAGAGAGGAACAGACAGAGATACAGAAACAGACATATATACAGAGAGGGAGAGAGCAGAGAGAGGGAGAGAGAGAGAGAGAGAGAGAGAGAGAGAGAGAGAGAGAGAGAGAGAGAGAGAGAGAGAGAGAGAGAGAGAGAGAGAAAGAGAGAGAGATAAACAGAGAGAGACAGACAGACAGAGATACAGAATGGGAGAAAGACAGACAGAGAGACAGACAGAGGTACAGTGAGAGAGAGACAGACAGAGATACAGAGACAGACATATATACAGAGAGAGAGAGAGAGAGAGAGAGAGAGAGAGAGAGAGAGAGAGAGAGAGAGAGAGAGAGAGAGAGAGAGAGAGCGAGAGAGAGAGAGAGAGAGAGAGAGAGAGAGAGAGAGAGAGAGAGAGAGAGGAGAGAGAGAGAGAGAGATATATATATATATATATATATATATATATATATATATATATATATATATATATATATATATATATATATATATATATATATATAGAGATATATATATATATAGAGAGAGAGAGAGAGAGAGAGAGAGAGAGAGAGAGAGAGAGAGAGAGACCGTCAGACATGCAGACAGACAGCCAGAGAGATACAGAGAAAGACAAACAGACAGACAGAGAAACAGACAGACAGAGAAACAGGCAGATACACCGAGATGTATACTGAGAAAGAACACGAACGGAAAAAAACAAGAAAAACAATAACACCAACAAGGTAAGAGAGGGATATGTAATGAGGAAAAAACTATGGTAAGAGGACAATAGTCTTAATTATGCACAGCAGTTCACTTCCAAGAATTTCTCCCTCGACCATGCCAATAATAACATTGTGTGTTCTAGTAGTGAACATGCCCATGGCACAGCTGATGTGAACTTTCGACGATAGATAATGTCAACGGAAGCGGAAATAAAATCTATGACCTGCGGAAGAAGATAGTTTCGGTTTTCAGCGTACGTTTTTCAATCGATCACGGACTAGAGCTTACACCTTATCGCCCGGTGCAAGATCCTGGAACATCTAGCTATTGTGTTATCGTAAGCTCATGTGCCTTATTTTATTTACTAGTTATATAATTTGTTCGTCGAAGGGGAGAAAAGCGACAATGATAATAATAATATAACTCTTATCACCATCTCTGAATCACCCCACACCCCACCCGTCCAAGGTAAAGGTAGGTAGGTTCCCTCCTGCAGCTCATCCCAAAGAAAATCACTTGGGCTCGACTATGGTAGTCCTCCCCTGACTGCTATTACTGACATTTAAAATTCCAGATTAAAGTTAACAGTTCATTGTTTTGAGTTTATCATCAGTTAGATTTGTGGAAATGACCAAAACAAGAAAAGGTGGGATAATAATTATAAAAATTGTTATGGATAATGCGAGTAAAGTGTTAAGTTATCGAAAAAAAGTCTTATCAACCATCCCTACGAGCTCCCTTAACCCAAGTAGAGCTCGAGGTGTTAAGGGAGTGACCTTTTTACAGTGAGGGGTTGCCCAAGCCATTTGCATGAAAAAATGAGTGTGATTGAGCTGAGAAATATGTGTTTGCACAGATACATAATTGGTCTTGTCTCCTACTAAATTGAAAAGAATGGAATCATCCTACTTTGGCTTGGCTTGATGAGACCAGATAGTCGCCTTACGAATAGATTGTTGATGGCCTTGTCAGAAGTCGCATTTCATGAACTCGTAAAATTTTGTGGGCAGTCTGCGACGATGACTGTCAGCGAGCCAACTAGATCTAGAGTGTGGCAGCCATTGCACTGGCTGCGTAAGCTGCTTTTCTGGTGTTAACCTGACAAAACAAGAAGGGCTTTGTTGCTAGGCAGTTCCGTAGAGTTTAAGCAGGGAAAAATCTTAAATTTAATGTTTTTCGACAGTGAAACCAGTGAGAAAGAAAGATGATGGCCGCTGTGTGGAGGCTCTATACGTCTAGGCTCGAGAATCAGTATTTCTCTCTGGATTATTGTGACTAAAAAAAATGTTTCTATTGAAATGTGCTAGAATAATATGTAAAGATGATTTGATAAATATTATTTTTTTTATTAAAGTCAGTAGCAAAAACAATGTGGTGTCCCGATCATGAAGTCTACCCACCTCCCGTATTACAAAATAGTGCATAGGCTAGTGGTAAATGTCACTGTGAGTTATCTCCCTTTATAGGAGTATATAGTTGTGATCAGTCGATGCCAGTTGGACTTGTTTGTTTCAGTGACAAAAATTACCCCGTCCGCTGTAATTCAATGATCGCAAGATGAATTAAAAAGGAAACAGCAAGATGTAAGATAAATAAAGAGGAGAGAAAAGGAGAATCTACCAGTAATCCCGCCAACCACCCACAGAGAGGCAAGAACCTGGATGGAGATGGGAAACACTGCTCGATTTAGAAACTAGAAATGCAAAGGAATGGCTCATTGATGACTTTGATTCTGACTCAGTAGGAATAAAGAATGTAAATCTAGATCCAGATGTGGCTGATGAGCCTGAGGCCTATTTTAAACTGCTTTTTCCCTGATCAAGTCATAGAGCTCATTCGTGATGAAACCAACCGCAATGCACAACAAATGAGAGAGAATTTAGCCCCCATTCAAGGAATTTAAAATGGGAACCTTGCGACAGTGTTGACATTGGTGCCTTGATAGGTAGCCTATCCAAATAGCAATGGGAATGTGTGAGAATGGTGCAGAGGTGGACCACTGGCAGAAGTCTTTCTGGCCCAACATATCCTTGTCATGGGATTTTTCATACAAATGACGACATTGCCCAAGTCTGTAAAGCTGTTGAACCGAAGTGGAAGGCACAAACAGAAAAGAAAGAGACAATAAGTTACTGAATAACTGACATTCACTGACAATCAAATAAACAACTCAAGAAGCAAGTGAAAAAGCTGGGTTTTTTTGCAAATTCATTTGTTTTTGTAGAGTGAAAGTCATCTTCAGCCTTTCATAGGCAAGCACACCAGCACCACCAAACCAGTCTCATAATAACAGGACATCATCTTGCATAGATTTCCATATATTCAGAGGCCAATTATTGATTATTAGAATGTAACAAAAAATCAATAATGTGAGAATATAATTTTTTTGCATATTTATCAAATATTCAAGATGGCCGCCAAGGTCACATGACCTAATTTGCATATTTAACTTTTGGAATATGTAGCCCATCCACTTATATAACACACCTGCAAATTTGATCAACTTTACTCGAATAGGTTTCGAACAGGATTTTTTTCCCCTGAAAGTACCATGAAATTTTGTCAAAACTCTTGGCAATGGGGATGACATTTGGGCCAACTTTCTATCAAGAGTATGTGAATAGGGCTAACGTAATATTAATATCTAATTGCGACCTTGAAAACAAAATCAATAGTCAGGCATTGAGAGTATGTGCCTGCATTCATGGCGATGTTGTATACATTATAATGTAATTCGTGTGTTGTATGCCTGTGTGTGCGTACGTGATAGAGAGAGAGAGCTATGCTAATACTTTTCATTTAAATGCTAAAGGGTTGACGTCGAAAAATGATTTGACTTTTTATGTTGTTTTTTTCAGGTGTTCCTATCATCATGTCCATCCACCCAAATCACACGATTTACATCAACAATTTGAATGAAAAGATCAAAAAAGATGGTAAGTTATATTTTAAATATTTCCAAGACATGCCTACAACTGCAATTTACCTCTCGCTTTTCACCTGCCCTTTCTCACGCTTTTCACCTGCCCCATTTCGCACACCTCTATCTCTCTCTCTCATTTGCGTTTTGTTCACGGGACCCAGGAGCAACGGGTACAAACACTAGCTTGGGAGTATAAAAACCTGCGCCAAACTAGTGTCCTGTCCAGGGGTGATTATTTTCACCTGTTCCGCTTCACGCTACAGAAATCAGGATTAGCTCTGGCTCTATGGGTCGCATTAAACTTGAAGGAACTTTACTTCTATTCTTTTTACTATCAGTGGTAAGAATGAACTTTTACTAGTTCCATTGGTCTAGGGGTAGATTTTATTTTAAATGCAGGTGGTACAAAGGATTGTGGAACATACCAGGCAAAAGAAGGGTTGATGGTGTGGGATATGTGAGTTTGTGACAGTGACAATACCCAAGATTTCTCTGTTGAATTGATTTGATATTTAGGGCAAGGGTAGAAGTACTCATGCATTGTTATCAATGAAAAGTGAAAATGCAGTATCTCTAAGAACTCATATGTTCTACATTTGAGGGCTTTTTTAGTGCATAGTCGCACTGAAATGACATATATGATATACGAATATTATCTCCTTTTATCAGGTCTTTTGAAGAAAGTGATTATAATAAATTTGTTACGTGACCTTCATGTCATTATAGCTCTCTTTTGCGAATGAAAAGAAATCTTTGTTTTAAAATTATTGTTTTTCATCTGTTTATCTTGAGATTTTGATATTAATGTTAATTTTAGATTCATGTAAATGTGATCCAACATATTACAATCCTTTTTGGTTTATGAGGCTCTGTTAGTTTTTGACACTGATTTGATATAAAAAGTAAGAATGGAAGAGCTAGAGTTTGAACATTTTCCCTTTTCTTTCAATATATTGTCACTACAGTTTAAACTACATGTTAAATTAAATTGTTACGTCTACCCTTTATTTTCTTCAGAGTTGAAAAAGTCATTGTATGCCATATTCTCCCAATTTGGTCAAATTTTGGACATTGTTGCTGTCAAGACTTTGAAGATGAGAGGCCAAGCATTTGTCATTTTCAAGGAGGTCAACAGTGCGGCCAATGCTCTTCGCTCTATGCAAGGATTTCCTTCTATGATAAGCCGATGGTATTATTTTTTTCTTTAACAATGAATTGCAGGAGTTGTTTTTAAGGAGGATCTATTCTTTGTAACCTATTTCTAGCTTTTAACAGAGATTTTAGTTGAAATTTGCAAAAAAAAACTACAGAGAAACTAAAATTCTTTCCTTTTTGTTCTTATTTTAATCCTCGATATTTTGGTATCCTTGTTTTAAGAGAGTACAATGATAAATGGTTTGTTGTTATTTCTCTTCTCTAGAGAATCCAGTTTTCAAAGAAAGACTCAGATGTCGTTGCCAAAATGAAGGGTACTTATGTTGAGCAGCCGAAGCGGAGCGAGAAAAGCATGATGATGATGGAGCTAAAAAGAAAAGAAGAGGTAAAACTTGCATTCACAATATTTTCTAGCACACTTTATTAGCTCATGGACTGTTTCTGAAGACTCAGGTTGACCAGGATATATCCTGACATCTTTATTATAGCCCTTGGATCAAGAGATTTGAAAATCTCTTAATTTCTGTTGCTGGAACATCAATCTGTCATGATTTTTTTGCTTGTCTATCGTCACCTCCTCTGCCCTCTTCACTGCTTTAGTTGTTTTTTTTACTTGTCTATTGTCACCTCTGCCCTCTTCACTGCTTTAGATTTTTTGCTGATTTTAGAGTGGAATTCCACAGTTCCTTATCTTGTGTTGGTCCCAACACGAGGTTGTAAACTGCAGAAAAGCTTGCTGCCACTAACATGAGTCCTCTTAGAAAACTTAATTGTCTCTGTTATGCAGTGACATGGCAGGCTGCTTGGGTTGATTTGGGGGGGGGTCGAGGAGGGCAGTTTTACCACAAATGGGACAATACTCGTTTATGCACTACTGGATGGAACAGTTCATTTTCTTGACATTGATATCATAACAAAGGCTCAGTAATCGTTTTTTTTAGAAATGATACCCGCTTAACCTTCAACGCATCGATTGTACCATAAAAGCCGGAAATGGTGTCTAAAGTATAACGAGTTGGTAGTTGTTTTAATAACCACAATGTACTCTATCCGAAAAAGCTACTTTTGATGAATTATTGTCAATATTAATATTAGCAAAAAAACAAATTTCAGCCAGCGATGATTTTCAATATCTCTTTCGATTTTTGCAAAAGGACTTTTTTTGTGATTAAATTTGCCAAAAATTGAAGCGTTATATATATATATATATATATATATATATATATATATATATATATATATATATATATATATATATATGTATGTATGTATTATATATATGCATTTTCAAAAATTCATTAAACCAAAAGTAAATTATCCAAAACAGCTACTGGGTGCGGCTAGATATTGAACTGAATCACGTGTGTGCAAAGTATTAGCCAAATTTGTTCATAACTGAAAAAGCCTATTTGAAATGAAGTTATTATTTTCGCAATGAAAATCCAAGACGGCGGCGTTCCCATGACGACCTATGATACAAGCAATAATTTAATATCCTTTTCAGCTAATTTAGACATGTCGAGTACAATGCTAGTGGTTAAAACTGTCTATATAACCCCCCCCCCCCCCAACAAGATACTGCTTCATCTTTCTTGACTGCATGATTCAAATCGGTTGTCGATCAAGGCTATGGTCGAAGCGAACACAAAACTAGATTTTTATTATATTGACCGCTTATACGGCGATTGTAGACTTGATTCCTCTGCTACAACAGTACATCTGACCTGACTAGGTCTATGATTCTTCTTTGTTTAGAGAGTAGGTCATAAGTACCAATAAGCAAACTGTAACAAAAAAGTGACCTACCTTGACAGTTTGTCTTGTTTCACCGAGAGTTAAAAAACCCAAATTATTTCAACTTCAATATAAACTTTAAAAAGACTGACACCACAATTTTCAATAAATACATGTATGTGTTTAACTCAATCCCACCTAAGCCCCACTCCCTGAATCTACCCCCTGTACCTAACACAAGGGAAATAACTCTTCCACAATTTTGACAAACTTTTTAAAAAATCACTACAGACAGGCACCCAGACATGATAAAAATATGAAATAAACTGCAAAAAATTCCTAGAAGACTAAAGTTTTATTTCCATATAAAAATAAGAGTTGAAAAAAAAGAATTACTTGCTAAAAAAAATTCAAACTGACCAAAAGCGAAAAAAATCAAGAAAGACCACAAGAAGCCTTACAGGTAAGTCCAATTAGCACAATCCAGAGGAGGGAATCAATAATATAATAATACACAAAGTTCATAAACAGTCCAGTCCAATGTCAATAAATCCAAGAATGAATAAAAAATATCCCTCCCCTGCCCCAAAAATCTCATCAATCACACATGCACAATTATAATCTATCGATTACCGAAAGCGGAAAAAAAAAAACCAAATCCACAAGAACACAATCCAGAGAAAGGAATCATTAATTTATATATATAATAGTACTAAGTTCAAACAGTCCAGGCCACAGTCAAGAAATCAAGAATGAATAAATATAATATCTAATATCCCCCACCTCATCAAAGTGAATAACCCTAGGCCTTTCTGCGTTGTTTAGATCATCCAACGTCGTCCATTCAAGATTATGATGTAGATCTACTTCTCCTTCACCACTCCCCTCGTCCTCGTCATCATCTTCGTTGTTCTCAACTACGAGATCGGCATCAATGTCCGGTAGATCTACATTATCTTCATCTTCTTCATCTAAATTCAAAGTTAAAGGATTATAATCGTGACCGTGTAGGTCTCAGTCATCCGTTACATTACGGAACAAATTCAACAGGTCGTCCATTGTAAAGCGCGAGGTCGATTTTGGTAGAAAAAATTGCGTGTAATTTCAAGCGAGGATAGCTTCGCAATGAAGCAACGTAGAAATGAAAGGAAAAGCCCTAAAAATACCCGGATATGGCACCTACAACGGAAGTCTCGTGAAATTATAATTGAACGAGATTTCCGGTATTTATAAAGGTTTGAAAGCGAAAGTGCTACGTCACCGGGTGACTATGGGCGATCTAGGTAGGCGCACGGCTCTAGCGAACGGGCGACTACGGGTGCTGTAGGTGGGATTGAGTTAAGCTTGTTATTGTTTCTTTTGTGCATTTTGTGAATCCATTCACACGCCTCACCTCGCTTTTCACTTTTTGTTTTCAGAGCCCAGGCTGCTGCAGAGAGCCAGGCAGTACAAGCTCCTCCACAGACTAACAGAGGTAATGTTGCATACAGAAGCTTGTCTTTATCATGTTATGGCAGATTGTGTGCCTTATGCGTGAGTGGTGTTGAAGGTATTTGATGATAAAGGGAATACACTGGAAAGAATGTAAGAAAAGAAGACAATACAGTTCATGTGTTACATCTAGTGGGTCTTCGGAAACTGAATTTGGTTAACGTATACAGGGTGTCCAGCAAGGTCGGAAATATGTCAGATTTTTTATACTCAGGTCTGAAATGGTCGGAAATCGATGTCTTGGGTAGGAAAACAAGTAGGAAATGTGGCTTAGATAGTAAAAACCAGGGTTTCCACGCATCAGGGAAATCCTTGAAAATGGAAAAAAATGTTTCCCGGTTGAGGAAATACCAGAGGAAATGATCTATTGAGGATGAACATGAGGGGAAATCGAAGTAGACACGAACAATTAATGCACCGTGAAATAGGAAAATGTGAATAAGATCGTGGACGATGAATGATCATTTTGTCATGCATGCTTTTGCGATTCTTTCATGTTGAAACTAAACGATTCCGATACCTTCTTTAAAATTATAAAGTTTGCCTGGGGAATTAGTATCGGGAGTTCGGCACAACGCTTTCAATACTTTCTTTAGTTTTAGCGCCTATACATTACCATGAACTGCTTATCTATGGCCCAGCCTCCTTTTTCAATTTAACTTTTACTCTGGAGAGGTTGAGAATGCCGTGTGTGTTAAAAAGCTGATCGCGCACGTTGTATGGTTCATGTCAAAGGGAGAGAGACAAGAGGGCAATGTGCATATTTTAAGTCCGATCGCGCACATGTGTGTGTTAGAAGGCTAGACAGAGAATGTTTGTGTGTGTTTAATGCGACCAATCGCGCATGTGTGTATTAGTATTAGAGAGAGAGTATATATGGGGAGAGTCGGGAGTTGACGGATGTCCGGAAGGCAAATGCAAGTGTTAAGTAACAATAGAGGAGGTTGGATGATTGAAGTGATATTATGCATGCACAGCCTGATAGCAGAATAGAGGTGGGGAAGGGGAGAGCGTGAAGAAAGTCGATGGGAAAACATATGATGGCAAAATAAGAGGCGACTGAGTCTGATATATGGTATCGGAGAGAAAGAGAAATAAGAATGTCTTCCATTACAGTGTAGACATGGGTGGGAAAGGGTAGAACCGGGAAGAAGGCAATCATGTACTATAGTATACAGTAATACTAGACTCAGATCTAGATCTAAATTCGGTTTTATTGAAGAAGAAAGAAAGAGGGTTGCCATAATGGAGATTTCAGTCAATTAAAAACTCTAGATCTAGTTTTAGTTTTTGATCCTGAGAAAGAGAGAGACTGTGGGGGGGGGGGGTTAAAAGTAGAACAGAGGAAGATTTATAATTGGCAGTTCAATCAAGTTATAGAAAAGCTTTCCAAACCTCATTTCTCCTCGGTAGACTGGGCAAGTATTTGTTCGTGTGTATATTGTCACTCTTGTGTTTGATTTATTTTTCGAAAGAAGATATAAAAAAAAAATTTAAAAATTCATTTTTGCACTGTTTGCATGTTTTGTGAAATGATAGGGGTAGATCTATCACTACTAGATCTATCAGCTATCAGAATTATTTTTCAGAAATGTGTGGGGAAATGCTGAAATAAAGTGAAATATTATTAATCGAAAGTGAAACATTAAAGAAATGTGTGATCACTTTTCATTTAATTGAGATGCACTAGAAAGTCATTCACTTATGATTTGAATTAACAATTTGTAATAATGCATTTAAATTGGAAATATTTACGCTGTTCTCCGTTTCTAGCGTCGGGAGAGTATTTCATTTCCTGGGTAGGATTTTTGTGTTGAGGTGGGAAATTTTCAGTTGACTTTTGCTGGACACCCTCGTATAACAACAGCAACCTGCTTTTATGACATCTTGTTGCATTGTTTCCCAATTAGTATCATAAACAGGGGTCATCATTTAAATTATTATTGGCTGGTCATTCATTCAGCGTTATTTGATGATTTTAAAAATCTGAACGGACAAATGCTATTCTTTTCAAGTTTTGTACAAGCCACAGCTGTTTCATGTCATTTCTCTCATTTTTAAATTTCATTTTGTCTTTTTAAATTAACCCTTAGCTTTTGCCACTGAGGCTTAGGTTTAAAAGTTTTGAATTGCTTTCACTCTTTTGGAAAGAATAATATAGTACAGTGGAAACTGGTTATGACAGGATTGATGGGGGGAGGGAGACTACAGTCCTGTTATAACCCGATTCATTCTATGCGGTTTGCTAGCTTAGTGTTCTCTGTGCGGGATGATATAGGTCTAGCAGATGACTCGTTCATCATACAATATTAGCGAATGCTAGGCTAGCCATTATAATAAACTAGATATACACTAATTTTCCCCCTCCCCTTTTAGGCCTATCTTGCACTTAAAATGCCTGCATTGGGTCTCGAAATCAGCGTTGAAAACAATATTAAGAATTATTAGGCATAGATCTATAGTATACACACTTGTGTGCTTTCCATGTTGATAGCCCTGTTATTCGTGTTTTTATTTCCTAGTCCCTGTTGTAAGACTAAGAGGTTTCTTTTGATAATGCGAAAGAGAGAGTGCAATTGTGCCAATTGAACCAATGTGCCAAGCTGCCATTTCTATCATAATTCTTTTCATCATCAGCTCCTCCTCAAATAAACCAACCAGTAGTGCCAGCCACCGTGGCACCACCTGCTGCACCAGTCGTCCAGACCATTCCAGAGCAGCCGCGAATCAAATCTTGTTCATAACAAACTTGCCTGAGGAGACCACTGAAATGATGTTGTCCATGTTGTTCAACCAGTAAGACTTTTTAACATTTTCAGATCTTGGAGAAACGTCACGAATGTCTTTACTTTATCTGTTCACACTATCACCATGGTGCTAGGAATGCTAGAAGTAGAAGATCACATGACCTAGTCTTAACGGATGGGGATGAAATATTTCACGATTTCTTACGGACATGCAATACTTGTTTTAAATCATTTAAGGACCAGTTCAAAGGGCTGTACGTGTCCTCTCTGCCCCCCAAACATCTTGATCACTGCTTTTATAGATGTAATAGTTAATGTATTAGAGCCGTCACTATCAAATTTCAGCATCTCATTTTGCTTCTAAATTTTAGATTTTTAATTGATCACATGGTGTGTTGTTGTTTTTTTGTTGAAGCTTTTTATTTTGTACGAAAAAATTGCCCGGACTGTCATGTATACAACCATGGAATTTTCTGATGAGCACATTGTTTTATGATCTACACCCAGGACTTCATTTTGTCATCGTCTCCAATGGGATTAGGTGTCGATCCAGGGAGATGGGTTTTACATCATTTTTTAAGTCGCGAAAATGTTTCCGCCTGTCAGACACAAACCACAACCTTTTAGTTGAGAGGCTGACAGCTTGCCTCTTGACCACTGAGTCCCCCTTAAATTAAGATTATTGAAAGATTACTGTAGTTAATTTAATGTGTTTTTTAGTTGTTTTTTTTTTGTTTTTTATTTAAAAAATATATATTTTGAGGGGGACTTGTAGGGTTTTTCTTTCCAGCAAAGTTTAAATTTTATCTTGTTATATTGTTTATGTTACAAGTGTTGCCTGTCTTCGTAGTATATTTTTGTCAGTTTTTTCATTTATTAATGTGAGTTATATGTGGTGTTTTCTTTTTTCTTTCATTCTCTTACATTTAGTGCAACAGTGTGTATGTATATTGAATAATGTCTTGCCTTTAAGATATGATTTACATATTGACCGTTTCCAAACCTTCGTAATAATGTGCCATTGTATTGATTTTGTCCAGGTTCCCAGGATTCAAGGAAGTACGTTTGGTGCCAGGTCGTTACGACATTGCCTTTGTTGAATTTGAGACAGATGTACAGGCTGGAGCAGCTAAGGATGCACTGCAGAGCTTCAAGATAACTCCTACAAATGCCATGAAAATTACATTTGCCAAGAAATAGAAAGAAAAGTAATCCTTCCATTTCAATCCCTGCTGATGTTTTTACTTTAAGATAAAACTTTTTCCTGCTGGTTGGTCCTACTTCCTTCCTTTTACTCTTTCACTTATCTTTTGTCTTGCTGTTTCCTCTTAATTTTACCCTGAGATCACCACGGTAGTAGACAGGGTAATTTTCAATTAAACAAACAAATTAAGTTCAATTTATGTAGCAATTTAAACAAATGTTTTCTTGTCCTCTGACTAGTTTCTTCAGTAGAGTTACTTGCTATTGAATGTGCTACTGATAGGTCGTACTACGTTGCTTTCACTTTTTCACACGTCTATTCATCTTGTTGATGGGCGGTTTGCAGAGTCTACTGATAGGTCCTATTTCTTTTGTTTCATCTGGCTGTTTCCTCTTTCTGAGATCACCGCTTATGTGGAAATGTGTAGATTTCAGTGAATGAAAAATCATCTAGCTGTTTCCTCTTAATTCATGTGAGATCATCGCATGTGGTGGATGGGGTAAATTGCAGTGAAGCAATCAAATTTTTCTTTCATTGCAGAAACAATTTCTTTTGTGAAATCACTGCTGATTGATGGACATATTTGTTGTCACTGCCAGAGATTTTGAAAGTGGTAAAAAATGTTGCTGTTGTTCAGCGGAGTGGGTAATATAACTATATACGGTATGAGTTTATTTGCACCTATATTGAAACTGACTGACATGAGAATGGCGATGTTTGTACTGATGAAATCCTTTTATTTGTGTTTCAGCCTTCTGGACTTCTGCCATACACATTTGTGGTGGGTACGGCCAGTTGTTGTTATACATTTGTTGTTTTCTTTCTTCTAAGCCTCATGTGCCGTAGCCAGCATTGCACAATGTGTTTTTGAATAAATGGGTCACAGTCTTGATTTGCCGTTTGTATGAGAGGAAATGGGAGAGAAAGATTGGACAGAGAGAGGGAGAAACACTATATAAAAAATGACAAACCATAACTGTATGCACCCAAAGTCAAAAAACATTGCACTACTGCTGTCGATAATCGGTATTGCACCATGGGCTTGAGAAGTTGTAAATACATTGCCATGTTTTATGTAAATAAATTTCCATTCGTATCTTTGAATTCTTGTTTTTTATTTCGGTTGCTGTTTTTACCAATTGTGTTTGGGTGGTTGTCAGGTGCTACTGGTAGATCCTACTTCTTTCCTTTCAGTTATCTTTCGTCTGGCTGTATTCTCTTAATTTAATTCACCCTGAGATTGCTGATTTGGTGATCAAACAAACAATTTCACTTGGACGTCATGATGACACAAAATTGTACTTTGTGTAAGAAAAAATTTCTATACCTTGGAAAGTTAATGAATATAAGCCTAACTAAATTGTTGACATGTAGTGTAGTGAATCATGTGGTCCCTTTTTTTGTAAGGAAAAATGCACCTTGGGGCTCTAGGACGTCCTCTACCCTTAAACTTTGGCTTGGGTACTACTAGTACTAGATCTTTCAAGTGGACTTCAAAGATCGAGCCTGGCAGGCAAGATTGAGTTTGATTTTATGTCGTGGCAAGAATAACAGTGGCAGCAGAAGTAGCAGCAGCATCAAGAACAACAACAAAGTTTTAATGAGACAGAAATCAACATAGTACTAGTACTTAGATGCTAGTGAAAGTCAAGAAATAAATATGCATCTGATTGATAGTGTGGAACGTGGAATCCTTCTCATCATTCTATTTCTTTTCTTCTTTTTCTTCACAATGTTTATAATACTACTAGATCTACTCTACCATTGCTAAGAACGAAGTTGCTATCCACAAATATGCCTTTGTTTTAGAATGGAATGAGCTTTCAGCTAGCATTACAAACGTTCAGACCACTGAACAATTTAAACAATGTCTACACAAATTTATTTTAAACTTGAAACTGAAACCATCTTAATGGAAAGGCAAATGAACAAGTTTTGTTATCATTACAATTAGTACACTATGAACTTTATTTCTTACAAAGTACATGTACTGTTATTATTATTATGAATATTAAAGTGAGATTCTGGCTCAAATTGTATCTACAAAAGTTGGGACATCCACATGGGATTTGTGGGGGGATAACTATCATAATCTTTGGGAACCCGGCAACTGTACTGTACTGTAGCGTAATAAAGCAAAGGCTGGGGTGAAATTCAAATAAAAATCTGTTCATAGTATACGTTATATTATATTTCAGGATGAATGGGGCCCACATCAACTATTGTGTACTTATTGATTTTAATATACTCTTTCCCTTGCATCAGTGTCTTCATCTCTCTTGTGTTACGCACTCATCTGATCATGTCTCAGTCAGTGACTGAATCACAATGGTTAGTGGGTACCTGTAGTACTAGTAGTAGATCCTTCTGCTTTCCTTTCACTGTCCTGTATTTTTAATTAGTTGGGTCATCAGAATGAAAACCAAGTTAACAATAACATTCAGATACTCTACGAGCAGTAAAGAGTAATGAATCATATGATATCATTGATATTGACAGTGACAGACATAATTTCAACAGCTGGCAATCTTTTCAAACTGAAAAACAAAACTGATTGTGAACTAAATCTATCTTGCATACAATGCATTACATGACCCCCCATAATGTGCCAGAATACATTTGACGATAATGATAACAAAAGTAACAGTAACAGAAAGTCTGATCTCTGCTGTTAACGTATGGTTTCTTAACTCAAACAAGAAACATTTAATAACTTATCGACTCAAATCCAAGAAAAGGTACTAAACACATGTTTTTTTGTACTGGTTGGCAGCTATGTTCTAATGATGTATACACATGTACATTCTTAGTGTCTAGCTTGTTTTAGATATTGTTAGCATATCTATGCCACTGCCAGTAGTCGCCGCCCAAGTGCATGCTTCGCCCAAACTCACAATTTTCTGTTCTGACTGATTATTCGCTATATATATTTTAAAAAACCTATATTATTACTAATAATAAGTGAACAGTGGCATATCCCACTTCGGCTAAGTGCATGCTCATATTTCCTCAACAATCACATAATTAGTCTGGACATGGCAAAATGTGCAAATTTATGCCATGTACTGGATGATACTGGCGCCGTTGCGAATCAGAACGGCGAAAATCTAACTAAACAGGCGCATGACATGTTTAACTTCAAAGTGATGACGCAACAATTTATATATGTCATCAACATCATAGTCCTTACAACGGTCATGCTTGTAAATGTAATCTTTTATCAATGTCCAGCAAGGCTGTCGAGTATGTGTGTAGGTTGGTGTCAAGTGTCGGCCAAAGCACTGAGTAGACACACTCTCTCTCTCTCTCACACTCACAAAACATACATATGCACAGAGAGAGAGAGGTGCCATTTTTTTACACTAAAATTTTTAAAAATCATTCTACTACATTTAGTAAAGTTCACATCGTAAATAGTAATACTAATAATAATAACAGTACAACCAGAGCATGTGTTGCGCGTATAGTATTGTCTTTCTTTCTTTATCATTTCCCATTCTACCTTCCGATGTATGGGTTTAGAAATTAGATGCCCGAAATGATATTTCTCCAGGTTGCCCTTCCTGGTATTTTCTGTTTCCTTCCGTTAAGTTAAATTTCTTTGCTTTAATTAAAGTTTAATTTTTATTTTTATACATGTATCTTCTTCCACATTCCCATTTTCTTCGAGGTCTGCCTTTTGGTCTTATACTTTGGGTATTAGCACTGTATAGTGATTTAGCTATTCTATTTTCATAAAAATGCCATTCATTCCATTTACATGCCCAAACCATCTGAGTTGATTTATTTCTATCTTAGTTTTTATGCCATCTGCTTTGGTTTGATCTCTTATTATTGTGTTTCTGATTTTGTCTCTTAGTTTTCCCTACTACTCTTCTTAGATATTTCATTTCAGCTACCTTTACTCTACTGTATTCTCTGCTGTCTAAGGTCCAGGTTTCACTGCCCTAGAGGAGAGTAGGACAATAAACTGTGTTGTATACTGCCATTTTGGTTTTTGTTGAAAATTCTTTTTACCTATATAATGCCTTTTCTAGATGGTTATAATATATTGTTATTGCCTGGCTCCAAAATTTGAGTTTATCGTTCATACGAAGGAAATATCACGACCTTTGACCATATTCCGTGAATATTTTTTGTTAAGTTAATTAAGCTCACTTGGTTCACTGTGTGAAAGGGCAGCACAGGTCTCGGAAGAAAGAGAGAGAGAAGAGGCAGGAGAAACAACAACGTCCATGGCTGAGTATGCGACGTTACCATACCAATGGTCCTTCAGATAAAGGAGTTGTGAAATACTAGTGTAACGCTGGTGTGTGTGTGTTTGGTAAAGCAAGTTGATATGTTGGGTGTATTGATAAGAAATTAAAATACAGTGCAATCCCCGATAACGACATCGCTCGGGACCGAACAATCATGTCGTTATCGGGGGATGTCGTTATTCAGAATTTTCAAATGGCGGCGAAAGGGGGCGTTACGAGTGAGGGTAGTCAATTGGGAATATGTGGTGGGGCCCTGAAAAGGGCCGGTGTGTTGGGGGTGGGGTTGGTAGAGCCAGCAGATGGGTTTACTAGCTGGTTGTCACGGCCTTGGTACCCTCAGAGATGGAGAAATTATCTCACACGTTGTCATTGGCCGAAAAAGAAGTGTTTTCATTGCTAAGAATACGTCTCAATTTTGTCAATATTGATCAAATTTTCATGTCAAATGTAGTGTTTACGGCTAGACTTATGTCGTTATTGGGAGGATTCATGTCGCTATTCGGAGGTTTTTTTTTACTAATGATATATAGCAACAACAAAAACGGGACCAGGGATCCATGTCGCTATCGGGGAATTGTCGTTATTCGGAGATGTCGTTATCGGGATTGCACTGTAGTTCCTTCTCGGTGTAATGCAATATTTTATAGGTGGTTCCAAGCACCAAAAAAGCAAGCAGAACACGCCCCTGTTCACAAAACATGCATGTGTTGTTTTTGTGTATTTGCCTTGCTCAAGTGATTGAGCGCAGTGGTAGTGGTAGAATTCCGAGTGAAAGAGCCCCTCCACCTTTTTTCTAAACTCGCCCCCCCACCCCCCTTCACACACACCTTACTACCTGTAAAGTGTACTGTATTAGTAGTATTAGTACACATTACACAGTGTGTTGAACAAAGGAGACATAAACTCTGTCTATGTCTCTGTTTGTCTGTAAATGTAAGTCTCTCTCTCCCCTCAGTTGCATCTCAAAGCTAACAATACGATGTAGACCCATGAAATATAATATTGTATTTTAAAGTAATTGGTGGCCGCCACCCAACTCCCCTCGCCCGCCCGCTTTCACTCTGACCGTTACAGTCGCAACTGAGTACGATTGAGTATGGATAGGAGAAAGGAGACAGACAACAGACCATATATGGTCAACCATATGTCAACTCTTGAGCGGATTTTTTAAACTTGTGCTAATTGAATCTTGTGATGTAGAGTGAGGACAAGCGGAAGAGCGTTTAATAATAATAATCATTAATACAAGTAGATCTACTTTAATTTTTGCATTGATCGTGTTCTCTAGCTGTGGAGTTAACGGCCGTGGATACTATTGCTAATGCTATTGAAATTGAAACATTGATTTATGCAATTGTATTTTCATTCATGTTACCGTCTCGGACCGTGAAAAAAAAGATCGACATGAAAGGCATCTTACTTAAGTCGATGTCGAAGAAGTTTTTTATTAACTAAAAATAAAAAAATGTGTGGAGGATGGGACTGTCGAAAAAGATCAACTTAGATAAAAATTGACTTATGCAGCATCCACTGTATTTGTCTAATTGTAAATATGTGGTCTTGTACACTTCTTCCTGGTCTAAATCCACTCTGTTCTGACTCTGATGTTCTTCAATCTGATCCTCTACTCTTTTCTTTAGTCTCATTTCCAGTATCCCGACACACTTTTCCTGGTACACTAAGTAGTAAGTAGTGATATCCCTCTATAGTTTGAGCATTCCATAGTTGATCCTTTCTTGTGTATTGGTACTAACGTTACCTGTTTTGACTTCCATGTTTATCGACACATCGCATGTACTAATAGTAATAGTACTATGTAGTAGTAGTTTGTCTGCCTATCTCCTTGGTTTTTAATTATTTCTGGATAAACTTGATCTGCTCCTGAAATCTTTCTAATTTCATTTTTCTTATAGCTGTTTAAATCAAACAGCTATAAGAAAAAATGAAATTTGAAAGATTAGGAGCAGATCAGTTTATCCAGAAATAATTGAGATCTAAATCTTCAGCTGTTTCATCTGAATTACTTGTTACTAATGTTACTCTTACCAATTGATCTGTACTCCTTGTTTCACGTTTTTCTGGGGTGATGATGTAATTGTTGAAAATATTTCCTCCATGTTTCCATGATTTCACTGAGTTATTTTTATTATTCCTCCTTTGACGTTTTTAATTTGTCTATTGGGCATGCTTTGGACTGTAGTGTATTGTACCGTAGTACATGTAATTATGTAATAATAATGTACGGCAACATCAGCTGTACAGTGCAAAGTGTGGTCGATAGCTTTCAGTTAGTTCAGTACTTTCACTAAATGGAATGAGTTGACCATGGACATGGATGGAAACTTGGAGGTGTGAAGTCTGGCAGTCTTCTTTTAGTATCCATGATCAATTTAAGCGCTAGGTGATGACTGTTTCATAGATCTACCCGTCATAAGTAAATAACTTAATTTTTAAAAATAAAATAAAAAACCCCAACAAAAATCATTTATGATTCATACAAAGGACTCCTATTCAATATTTGTAGCTTTTATTTTTGGCACAAATTAAATTCATAAAAACATTAAAGAAAAGTCACATTAGTAACAATTGGCTGTGGCCTTGAATTTTTTGGTTATGCGGTTGGTTTAGATTTAGATGAAATTGCTAAATTAGGTAACTGTAGATGGGAAAAAGGGAACAAAAAGGTAGAAAGCTTTTCTTTCAATTATTCTACAAGGTCAAAACTGTAGTTGCTGGGTAAAAGTAAAACCATGCTACATAAAAGCACTCTGTATGAATTTTGAAGCCTACATCTGCTGACTAAATATTTACTTATGATAAACATGCAAAGACATTGTCAACACGCAGTAGAAGTAGGACAAAGTTTTTTCTCTCTAACGCAACTTCATACCTATCCCTTACTGGCCTCAAACGGGGTATTTTGAATTGTGTAGTCAGTGATATTTCTGTCAAAATAGATAAAAGAACAGATAACAACCCACAGCAAACAATACATGTACTAGGACAAAATTAATATGTCAATCTGCTTCATGTCTGACTCCTGAGCACTACCAATATGAAGATATCAGACAGTCTTAATAACTCTTATGTCTTGTCTAGGCCACATTCCCACTTGTAGTCTCTGATTTCCTGATGATCAAACAAAGACTGGCTGTCTTGAATTTCTCTTATGGATCTCGTCCGAAACACAATTCAAATTCAACGCAGAGGATTAGGACAATAAACTGCGATGTGATTGGCTGCGACAGTGAATGGAGAATACAATAATTCAATCAATGCAATTGAATAAACTAGGAGCAAGACAGGCAAACAGGTGAGACACACACACGGCTGAGAGTGAGTCAGTAAGGATGTGAGGGTTTGGCCTACTGTTCAGTGATTGGCTCTCTAATCTTGAGTGCGTGTGTAGTTAGAGGTTATAATCAGGGAGTACAATTAAATTACATGACATCTTTTATCTGTAGACCTTCTGCATAACATGAGTTTAGAGATCTTCCACATAACAAGAGTTATCTCCTATCAAGTTTTCATAAACACACGGTATGCATAGAAAAACTAAGCTTTTTTTTTCAGCGTCCAAAGGGCATGTCCAACGACTCTACTAAATTTTTAGACTTAAGCGTTTTACAATAATACATGTAGTATGTAGCTTGTAGATCAATCTCAATCATGGCAGGGTAGGAGGCTCCTCATCTGAATCAAATTCGGCTTGCTCATCTTTCACCCATTTACCATCCCAGTCTCGTTTCCAACCTGACCTGAAATTAGTGAATTAGAAAGTGACACAGTCATGTTAAAAGAATGATATTGTTTTATTACATGTAATGATGTCGCACTAGAGTACTTTTAACATTTTTCAGCAAATTTGTCCTTACTTCATGTAGCTGTATGGTGAAGCTAACTGCAGGGTATCCCCTTTTACATACAACGCAACACGTTGTATTTGTCAAACTTGCCGGGCCAACAGATATAGTTTGACAAATCTGTGATTCGTGGAGCATGTGAATGTATTAAGTGATAATGGAAACTCCCTTCCACTACTTACAGTAAAATTAAAGTGTATACTTCATGATTCATGACCTATGATTTTTTTCTTGGCTTCGAGGGAGGGGTGAGGACGTATAATTTTTCTGTTCTCTGTCATTTCCAGATGAGAAGTATCCATCTAAAGTAAAAAAAATAATAACAAGCACTCAAGAACAAACAGCGTATTGTATGTAGATATATTGGTAATGCAAGATGTAAAGAGATGAACCTGATACGAGGATAAGAATGTAGTGAGATGTGGGTCAGTAATGGTAAAATAATCACCAATAATTCAACAATCATCATATTTCCATACCTTGTCAACACACAGATATCAAGAAACAATGATCATTACAGGACAATTGACATTAAAACTAGATGTGAAGAATTATTCTCCTAAATGACTTCTGGTACTGGTAGATTTGTGTTCAGAATCAGAGCTTTCATGAATATCTCTTCATATAGTCTTTGTAAAAGCACTTAACAGGCTGCTGTACTTTATTTTCCTCAAGGAGTTAAGAAGAACTTTGACTGAAATGACCTGCTGGAGGATAAACAATGTACAGTCGGTGAGCCTGCACTTGTGTGGGGATACGGACTATAAATCCATCTTTATCTCTGAGAACGATACAAATACTAAACAACAACAATAATCATCCAGGCAGTGGACAGGTAAGCACCTGTACGGGAGTAGATGATCCCACCCTCCACAACACTCCTGCTGCCTTGCAGGTCGGTCTTGACTGACCAAAGACTAAGGAGTTAACCCTGACAGAAAACAACCTGCTGCCTTGCAGGCTGGTCTTGAATGACCAAAGGCTAAGGGAGTTAACCATGACAGAAAATAATAAGGGCTGGTACTAGGGGCCTCAAGGTGGCAGCCCCACCATCTACCTAGGATACAGTAGGCTAATCCCCTGCTTATTCGAAACCTAACTGATGCAGAGAAATAAATATAATATAACCGGCTTGACTTTTCAACAACGAAAATGGAAACGAACACGGACTGTGATTTTTGGAACATGGAATCTGAGGGCAGTAAATGGAAAAAGAGTTAGAATTAGTTAAAGAAATGGAAAAATTCAAAGCAGACGTTTTGGCTATTACTACAGAAACAAAGAAAAAAGGACAAGGAATAGAAAATGTAGGACCAAAACATATTTTAATCTTCTCAGGAGTAGATGTCAAAGATAGAGCTAGAGCAGGAGTAGGTCTCCTAGTGCATAAAAGGCATGAAAAGCTACAAGAAAGCTGGAAATTTATAAGCCCACGGCTATTAGAGGTAAATATTAAACCAAAAAGGAAGAGAAATTAAATTATTAATAGCTTATGGACCAAACGAAAACGCCACTAAAGAAGAAAAAGATATTTTTCGAAAACGATTTACAAATACCTACAGAGAATCTTAAACACAAACAGGAACTAATGGTTTTAGGAGATTTAAACGCTAGAGTAGGCAACAATATAGAAACATCAGGAGGAGTAATACTAATAGGTAAAGAAGGAGAGACAACAAATTCTCCAAATGGAGAGAGACTAATAGATTTTTGCCTAAAGAATAACATGAAAATAGCCAACACCTTTTTTCCTCATAAAGATAACCACAAATATGCAAGAGTAAATGAAGACAGGTGTGAAAAGTCAATGATAGACTACATAATTGTTAGCTGCTCCCTTTTTACAGTACATTGGATGCAAGAGTAAACAGAGGAGCAGAAATATTTAGTGATCATCACCTAATGATTGCCAAAATGAGATTATTGACTGAAGAAAACAAACAGGAAAGGAAAGAGAAGAAAGCTACTAAACTCAAAATAGAGGAACTAAACAAACCAATAGTAAAAGAGGTATACCAATCAAGGATGATAAAAAGATTTATCAGTGAAAAACAGATGGATCTGAATGATAGCACAATAGAAGAAAAGTGGCAAATTGTATAAAGAAACCCTCCTGGAAGAAATACTTGCAAACAAAGAGACCAGAGGATAGGATAGATTACGTGAATAAAAGAACTATCGCCAAAGAGGAAGTGAGGAAAGCAAAACAGGAACAATGGGAAGAGTTTGGACAAAGACTTCAAGAAAGTTATCAAGCCCAATACGACAAATTAAGAATGCCAAGGAGAAATAATGAAAGAAGACATTTTGAAAGTATTTTCAACAAATACATAATCCCTCCAGAACATATGAAACACGGATTAAAGATCAATCAGTAAGAGTAATAAGTAATCCAGAGGAGACAGCTGAAGATGTAGATATATCAATGGAAGAAATCCAAACAGCTATAAGAAAAAGTGAAATTAGGAAAAGCCCCAGGAGCAGATCAAGTTTATCCAGAAATGATTAAAAACCAAGGGAGAGAGGCAGACAAACTACTACATGCAATATGCCAACAAGCATGGAAGTCCAAACAGGTGCCAGACGACTGGAAAAAGGAACGGTAGTCCCAATACATAAGAAAAGGATCAACTATGGAATGCTCAAACTATAGAGGGATATCACTACTTAGCATAGCAGGAAAAGTGTATGCCAGGATACTGGAAATGAGACTCAGGAAAAGACTAGAGGATCAGATTGAAGAACACCAGAGTAGATTTAGACCAGAAAGAAGTGTACAAGACCACATATTTACAATTAGACAAATAATAGAAAAATTCCTTGAGAAAAACATTGGCTTGCACCTGTGTTTTATAGATCTAGAAAAGGTGTTTGACACTGTGAGGAGGGATGAACTATGGCATTCCTTAAAAGAACACAATGTAGAGCAAAATTTAATAGAATTAAAAGTTTTTTACAATAAACCAACATGTGCAGTGAGAGTAGCTGGAAACATATCTGCAGAATTTGATGTAGATATAGGAGTAAGACAGGGTTGTATCCTAAGTCCTCTTTTGTTTATCACATTTATGGATTCAGTCGCAAAGGCATCCTCAAAAATGAATGTAGGTATGTGGAAGCTCAAACCAGTAAATATATCAATGCTTTCATTTGCAGATGACTTAGTTCTGTTTGGAAAAACAGAAAGTGACCTTCAGTCGAATATCAACATTATGAACAATGAACTAAATAAAAGAGGAATGAGAGTAAATGCAAAGAAAACCAAAACAATGCTAACAACTAGGGAAGCTAAAACATAAAATATTAAATTGGGCAGGAGAAATTAGAACAAATTTGCAGCCACAATTACCTAGGAGTAATGATTAACTCTGAGGGAAAACTAAGAGAAGAAATCAGCCAGAGAATCAAAAAGTGCAATACAACCATCTAGGAAAGGCATTTGTAGGTAAACAAGAATTGCCAACAAAAACCAAAATGGCAGTATACAACACAGTTTATTGTCCTACTTTCCTCTATGGCAGTGAACCTGGACCTTAGACAGTAGAGAATACAGTAGAGTACAGGCAGCTGAAATGAAATATCTAAGAAGAGTAGTAGGGAAAACTAAAAGAGACAAAATCAGAAACACAACAATAAGAGATCAAACCAAAGCAGATGGCATAAAAGCTAAGATAGAAATAAATCAATTGAGATGGTTTGGCATGTAAACAAAATGAAAGACAATAGAATAGCTATATCAGTATACAGTGCTAAAGCCCAAGGTAAAAGACCAAAAGACAGACCTCGGAGAAAGTGGGAAGAAGATATAAAAGAGGCTTTGAGGAATGGAAATTTAACATTTTTGGAAGGAAACAGAAAATGCCAGGACATGGCATCCTGGAGAAAGATCATCTCGGGCATCTGAACCCATACATCAAAAGGTAGAATGGGAACTGATAAAGAAGGAAAGAACAATAATCATCTAAGCCAAGAGTATATCACAAAAATCTTTATGTTTCTCCTCACCCTTGCAATTGATAGTATTTTTCTGCCACAGCATCTCTTTCAGGTAAAGCACTCTTCTGAACACTGGTGGCAATTCCTTTGTCTCTCTTTTTGCTCTTTATTCCACCAGTCCCAGAAAATTCTAAGGACGCTTTGGACAGGATGATGTTGATATTGTTGCTGGTGGAGGTGGGTTTGCGTTTGATTGATGACGTACAGGCTTTACTAATGGGTTGAAACCTGGAACTGGTGAGGGTTCATCTAAATGTCTTGAAGAACAAACGGAAATATTTTGATGTCTATCCGAACAAACAGGAACAGTGAGATGTGGTTGTCCTTGTGATGGGTGTATTGAGACGTCTCGTTGAAACTGAAACATTTTTTCGTTTACTTCATCATTGTTTCTTGTCGTTGCCATACTCACATGCTCACGATTGTTAGCCCTTGCCCTAGGAGTATAGGGTGAAATATGAATCCTCTCGTTCTCTTTTTTCGTTGTGAATATATTTTTTAGTTTATTGTCATGCATTATTGGACCGTTCATCTGTTGTTCAGCAACTTCTAGCCAACGACTGGAAGACGCCGTCGTAGAGCTATCTTTTGTTTCAGTAGGATGTTCTGATTCTGAAACTTGGCTGGAGGTAGCAGGATCATGAAGATCTACTTGGATTTTCCTGTCGCCCCTTTTGACCTTATGTTTCCGTACTCTTGGGTCGTAGGGCGATGAGAGTGAAAGTCCTGCATGGTGCATTGAAGCCTGCAGACAAACAATAGGAAATGAATAAATAATGTTTAGGTTAAGGCTTCATGATATAAAACACAGTGGATTGATTTCAGTAGATGTATCCATCATATCACCAATACCTCCTTTTTTCTTTAAATGAAATAAAAATAAGAAAATAAAAAAATATTTGAAATTTATATATATAATACACACACAGTCACTGCCGCTGATTAGCATGGTGTTCGGGAGAAGACTAGAGCGTTCTTATCACACAAGAGTGCTTGAGGTGGAAACACCAACAAAAAATAAAAAAATCATGAATTGTTTTATTTTTGCACCTTGGCAAATTGATTATATTGTATTAATGTTAAAAAAGTGACCAGGTAAACCCAAGGCCTGAGGCACACATACCCAAACACATACCTATGTACATATCCAGATCCAACTAATCCAAAAGATAATTAGATTCTTTCCCGGTTCTTTAAGTAATAAAACCATGCAAACATTTTCTCTTAACATTGTATGTAATCAATACAAATTTTCTCTTTCACCAACAATATGTTGGTTGGACACATACCTTGTATTTGATTGACATTGATTAAATTTGATTATTTTCATAATGTATGTTAAGCAATAATGAATTTAGACCATTGCATGTTTCACCTACTCAAAACATTGTGCATTGTGATGCTGCACTGTCTGGCAGGCAGAGCGAGATCCATTCATAGATGAAACTGGTACCTAGCTGCCTGGGGAAAGGAAGGTTTGCTATCAGCACCTATTTATTACATGGCCTGATCATCTACACATCTGCTTTCATTGAAACGCCCTCATATATTATGATCATAATTGAAATATATGAAAAAAAGACATCTGTTTTCACCAAAACTTTGACAAGTTAGGTATTTGACAAGTTAGGTATTTGATAAAGATCATATTGTTAGCCCGTTCAGGGGCTGTTAAGATTGAGGCCAATTTATAAAGAAAAAATACTGCTTCTCGAGATTTGCTTCATTGACACATACCCTGTCCACCATTGTGATGATCTCAGGGTAAATTAAGAGGAAACAGTGAGATGAAAGATGTGTGAAAGAAGGAAAGGAAAGAAATAGGACCTACCACTACTACCAGTAGGCCTGGGTGCTACTCAAGCCATTACTCGTTACCAACAAACACAAGGTTTCGAGGCATGTTATTCGAATCTGACCAAGATCTTGAGACCAGAGGTGATGAATACTAACTCCTGTCTTAATATCAACCTACGTTGTAACTACATTGTACTTTGCCTTGACGATATCAGACAGAGTGAGGGTTGGCCTAGCTAACTTTCAGGCTACTACCCCACCCTCTTCTTCTACCATGGTGACAGCAGTTTATTACTACTCTACAGTCTCTCATTGTGTTTGTCTTCTGCTATCATGACGGGGTTGACACTTCGATCTGTGTGAAAGTCAAGCCCCCCCCCAGCCATGAATGCGTGAGGGTCAAGGCTCAGAATGTTCATATTCGTCGTGAGGAATCCAGTGAATGCGCTGGCTGTGGTGTTAGGCTGGTACTGGACAAAAACTTCCTAAATCAAACTGAAAGAAAAAAATCCAACTTCAGTATAGAATCATATTCATAATTCCCAAACAAAAAAAAAAAGAAAAGATCACCGTCATTCACATTTCCACACAAATTTATGATCAGAATAGTTCAAGCATTAAGATGTTACTAGTTTTAATTATTAATATTTACCACAGGAATGGAACTTGATGCATTTTTCAGAGCCTGCTCTTGCTTCCTCTTTGCAATGAGTTGTTTTAGCTCATATTTCTTTCTTTCTTGTATTTCAACACCTGTGAAATTGACAATTTTTTATGAATCCAAATATTTTATTTATCTCAAAAACCACAGTCATGTTGCTGAAGATTACATTGTTTCACTTGGAGCTCGATTCGGGTTCTTTAGTCGGCATATTATTTATTTGGTCATCACGGCAAAGTTTCGGACTGGGATCATGAGGTCCAGAGTTTGAATCCTAGCAAAGCTAGGTCCGACGTTGTGTTCCTTGGGAAAGACACGCATTTTCCCCACTCTACCCTGGGGCAAATGGGTACAAACATTAGCTTGGGAGTAAAAACCTGCGTCAGATTAGCGTCCTGGCCAGGGAGGTGTTGTCACATGTTCCACCTCATGCTATAGAAACCGGGATAAGCTCTGGCTCTATAGGTTTTAAAGGAACTTTACTACAGCAAAGTTTAGCAAGATTGACGTGTTGCCATATTGATCTGATTATTTTACAGCGCACTTTTAGAATGACTCTACATTTGATGTGTTCACGACATCGGCATATTAGCTTGTTTCATTCTGGGATGGTATGTGGGAAGAATGAGTTTTTATAAGCCGTTGTATTGACGTGGATATGTTTAAAAATGAGCGTTCGTGGTTTGAGCGGATCCATGAATCCGATTGAGTGAGGGGATCTATTGGTATGACAACAAGTCCTCGAGTGATTTTGTATGTGCATGTTAAAACAAAGGTATCAACGCTATCTTCAAATGGGTTTCTATTTTGAGCTCTGTGTACATCTTTGTCACTAGCACACTGGTGGTGGTAGCACAACGCATTAGTCATTTAAAACATGATCATAAAAAGTAATGCTGAATCACCTATTGAACGACGACACCTACACAGCTAAACGCTCCTTAAGTCACAAATTTCATGTCATGGTGCAGCTATATCCTAGTTATTTCAGGAGATAAAAAAAAAATAAACATGTGGTATGGATTACGATGTTTCTTTAGACAACATAGGATTTGCGTACATCTAAAAAATACAATGAATCATGAATTGGTGACTGATTCATTTAACACAATTCATGAGAAAAAATAGTTGCAAGATTTACTTGAGCCCTAAAGAACAAATATTTTTTCACCTCCACATATACTTACAAAAAATAAATAAATCGTAATTTGAAAACAGGGAGAAAGTACTTCAATACCATCATTGAAAGAAAAGTTTGCATGAAGAAAACAAGAAATCAATAAGATTCATGTGAAATTTGACATCCCAGTCCCAATGAACCTCTTCACTTACAACAAACGACCACAGAGACACAAAAACCAAGAGACACTAGGATCTATAAATACTCATACACACCACAAACTATCACTGACTGGACTCCTTTGCCTAACTGGGTTGTTATGTCCCCTACAAATGAACATTTCAAGACCAACACCTCTATAATTTGCTCAAATTTGAGACACTTTAAAGCACCCAATACAAAAACAGACTCAATCTTTTGTTAAATTTCAAATAAAGACAAATGCTTACAATATTTGTGCTTTTTGGCTTGTCTGTGAACGGTGAGCATCGACACGGTGTCAAATACTGGGTGGTGGGAACAAACTAAGCAAGCAAATCTGCAACAGAAAGAGAAAATGTGTTGAGAATTAAATTTTAAAATGAGGCGTAGGCTACAGTTGACAGATGTGACACACAAAATTGGGTGATCACATTTCTGCTATTATTTGAATGAATAACTGGTCACTTTCAGTCAGTTGAATATATTTTATAAGCATTTAAAGTATATTTACAGACTAAATAACTTTATACTCACCATAGACTAGAGAAACAAATAATTTGCTATGCCTCAACAAGGGCAAACATCTAGATTTGAGTGTACATCTTTCATCCAAATAGAGACACGCATTTTTCACTACGCCAAAAGGAAGTTGAAATAAATTGTGAACATAGGGGAAATCTTATTGCAGCACGACATGAATGGTTGATAATAAATTTAAATAGTTATAAGTCATTAATCATGTAAAAATCCTTCAAATTTCAAGAGCTTAAAAAGCATCCAAGACAGCTGTATCATATACTCATGCCTGAAGCATTAGAATTAAGAACATAATAAAGTGAAACAAAACAAGGTCATCCTCTATACAGAATATGACTGTCACTAGAGTAACACTAACAGGCTTTTAGCTCCAAGCCGCAGCTGAAAAAAAATACTGCAACTCGACAGAGTGAAGAAAAATATGTTAAAAGCATCATTGTCAAGAATATTACCTTGGTTAAAACTAGGATTCAAACATATTACTACATAATGTACCTGATATTTCAAATCCTTCAAACAGATTACTTCCTTTCTTTCTTTATCAGTTCCCATTCTACCTTTCGGTGTATGGGTTCAGATGCCAGAGACGATCTTTCTCCAGGATGCCATGTCTTGGCATTTTCTGTTTCCTTCCAAAAATGTTAAATTTCTATTCATCAATGCCTCTTTTATATCTTCTTCCCACTTTCTCCGAGGTCTGCCTTTTGCTCTTTTACCTTGGGCTTTAGCACTGTATATTGATTTAGCTATTCTATTGTCTTTTATTCTGTTTACACGCCAAAACCATCTCAATTGATTTGTTTCTATCTTAGTTTTTATGCCATCTGCTTTGGTTTGATCTCTTATCGTTGTGTTTCTGATTTTGTCTCTTTTAGTTTTCCCTTCCTCTTCTTAGATATTTCATTTCAGCTGCCTGTACTCTACTGTCTAAGGTCTATGTTTCGCTGCCATAGAGGAGAGTAGGACAATAAACTGTATTGTATACTGCCCTTTTGGTTTTTGTTGACAATTCTTGCTTACCTACAAATGCCTTTCCTAGATGGTTATATACTGCACTTGCCTTTTGGGTTATCTGGCTGATTTCTTCTCTTAGTTTTCCCTCAGAGTTAATCATTACTCCTAGGTAAATGTAGCTTTGAACTTGTTCTACATTCTCCTGGCCAATTTAAGATTTTGTGTTTTAGCTTCCCTAGTTACTAGCATTGTTTTGGTTTTCTTTGCATTTACTCTCATTCCTCTTTTATTTAGTTTATTGTTCATAATATTGATATTTGACTGAAGGTCACTTTCTGATTTTGAAACAGAACTAAATCATCGGCAAATGAAAGCATTGATACATTTACTGGTTTGAGCTTCCACATACCTACATTCACTTTCTCCATTTTTGAGGATGCCTTTGCGACTGAATCCATAAATGTGATAAACAAGAGAGAACTTAGGATACAACCCTGTCTTACTCCTATATCTACATCAAATTCTGCATTTATGTCTCCAGCTACTCTCATTGACATGTTGGTTTATTATAAAAACTTTTAATGGCTTCTATTAAATTTTGCTCTACATTGTGTTCTTTTAAAGAATGCCATAGTTTGTCCCTCATACAGTGTCAAATGCCTTTTCTAAGTCAATAAAAGACAGGTGCAAGTCAATGTTTCTCACAAGGAACGTTTCTATTATTTGTCTAATTGTAAATATGTGGTCTTGTAAACTTCTTCCTGGTCTAAATCCACTCTGATGCTCTTCAATCTGATCCTCTAGTCTTTTCCTTAGGCTCATTTCCAGTATCCTGGCATGCACTTTTCCTGGAACGCTAAGTAGTGATATCGCTCTATAGTTTGAGCATGCCATAGTTGATCCTTTCTTATGTATTGGCAAACAGATTACTGACGCCACAAAATTCATCAAACAAGATCTATGAACTAAATGACAAATGTTGATTCAGTATCTTTTCCTTAGGTTAAGACAGAATTTTAAGCCTGAAAATAATGAAGAGAAAAGTTTTGAATTCTTCACAATTTGTATTTCATTTTAATATATTGCTTCGTGGATTTCAATTCACTAACTATTTTAGTCTTTAGAATGTAGTAAATGAAATAAATAATCAGTTGTACACAAAATGAACTCACACGGTTAGAGTTGAACTTTTTTGAAAGATTTAAACAAGTCCCTCCTTTACTTACACACACAGAGGGTTAGAGGTTCAAAGACAGGAAAGTAACTGAAGTCTTTCTATTTCTATTGCATTGGATCAAGGCCTGCAGAATTTACAAAAAGAGGAAAAGAAACGTGCATTTGATCACTAGAAAGACAAATCTCACATCCCCTATATCGTGGACTTATGCGTTTAGACAGTTTCACAGACAAAAAGAGTGATATGGGTAGCCAAGTGGTTAGGATGCCAGATTGGGGATCATGAGGTTCTGGGCTTAAATCTTACAACGTTAGGTCCAACAATCTGTTTCTTGGGAAAGAGGACACTTAACTACTTAATAGTATAGTAGACATGCTTTTTTCCCATTCAATCCAAGTGCAAATGGGAACAAGCACTGGCTTGGGAGTATAAACCTGTGTCAAATCTGATTATCACCTGTTCTGCTTCAGGCGATTGAAACCGGATAAAATCCGGCTTTATGGGCCATAACGGCCTTGAAGGAACATTAGCAACAAAATAGATCGTTATAATTACCAGTATATTTATATATACATGTAAATATTAAAATACATTATATATATATATAGCACTCATCAATCAAGCTACACAATACCTTCCATTAGACAATAGTTTTCGCTTCCTTTTCAGGGATTTCCTCAGCAAGAAGATCCTTGATGCCTTTTCTGTAAATTAAATTGTAAAAATATGTTGTTAGTATCCTAAATTTTGACTACCCAAAGTATGACACAAGATTATGGCGTGAGTACCCAAAAAAATAGAAGATAAAAAATTTGTAACTTTTTTTATTTATGATTAAATTTGCTCTTCATTTTTTAACAGTGTTCATAAGAGATCAAATTTTATATTGCCACCAACAGAAACTGGCTTTGTGTCATTAGCTGAGTGGGGATGAGTTGAAACTGAGAATGAGAAGCTAAAAATCGTTTTGGGGCGGAGAACCATTCACACAATACACCACTTCCATTAACAAAAAAAATGTCAGATAATGAAAACAATGATCAGAAAACACTGAGCCAGTACACTGATCGGTAACATTGCAGTCTATGTTGTTTTTGACTTGTAGAATTAGTGTACTAGAAGTTGTGTTGTAAGTTTGCAAGAATATGGGTTAAGTCAAAGGCTTGCACTGCCAGCAGTAAAAAAAATCATAAAAAATCAAACGTTCATGCTAGAGAGCTCGTTCTGGTAGGAAGCGGAAGTAAAATAATAAGCCAAGGAAACGCTCCATGGCCAATCTTTCTATAGTTATGGCATGGTAACGTTATTATTGCACATGTGCGACAATTGTACTATTTGCGACGTGTAGCATGATCGCACCCATGCGACAATGGTGGTCTATGAAATAAATGTTATACTAAAATAATAATCATATAAAAAGAAAATTGTTGTTGCAAAAAATTGTTTTTGTTTCTTAGGTTTGTTATTTCTTGAGGGGGTGATGGGAAAAAAATCAAATGTTACACACACATGTACAGTGATCACTGCCTA